>JAUTXW010002579.1:0-461915 GCA_030620095.1 Kuschelorhynchus macadamiae
CGTAATCATAAATGCTTACTTCATTTTGAAGTATTCAAGATTTTTGTATAATTATATAATTTGCCTTGTTCTTAAATTCAATAGATTTGTCATATATCCTTGGCATCATTTATTATGAGTTTATTTTTAATAAATAATGACATTATGTCAAAGCTGTGGTTAAATGAGATATTTTTTAAACTTGATTTTCTCAATTAAAATATTTACTAGTTTGGTATTAATAAATAAAGTACTACAGTGTGAAAGATGGGATAATGCTTTCAGTCAATGTCTATCCGTCTTGAAAGACTGTCTCAACCTTAAGTATTATTAGCCTTATAATATGATACCTTAATGTACAGCTGATAATTGGGATATGCCAGAATCTATATATAAAGCTATTGTAGGATACCTTTTTACTGGTTTGGATCTATTTAGAAAACTTAACATTTATTTGAATAAAGATTTTAAAAGATATACCATAATTTTTTGTAACAATACACAGTCTTATAAGTTTGGCGGCCAGTTCCCAACATATGGTAAAGTCAACAATAAGATGTAATATTTTTAGGAAATTCTAAAAGATAAAGCTATAAAAGTTTATATTTTAAAAGTTAATTGATAAAATAATTTACAAGATCTAAACTACTTTATACCAGTTAATAAACTTAAGAATCTGAAAGCATGAAATTAATTGAGGGTATCTTCGAAAGACTTGTCATTTATAATTATATCTACCTAACTTTTTTTTAAACCATACTTAGATTTTAAAAAAATTGAAAGTGTGATGTGCGATATCTGGCATACTTACTAAATTGTGTATACGAACTGGAGAAAATATATAAATAGGCCACAGTTAATATTTTTAAAATATGGGGAAAAATTCAAATTTCTAATCCACTTTAGCTATATATCTTTAATCAATATACAAAATATGTGATATACTTTACAGCAATAAAAAAATTTATTCAACATAGCATTGAAAATAAAGTTGACACTACATTTATCATAATATGATACATCTTTTTTAATTCTCAAACTACACACTTTCTCAGCAACAGTAATTATAAATGAACCACTTTATGTGACAAGCATATTTAGTGAATTTAAAGGTGCAGAATTTGAAGCTTCCATATAACCAAGAGGCCCAATTATTACATTGATGGAATCGGCTGTAATTGGAGTTATATGACACTGGGATCAATACACTTAACTAAAGTCTTTTTTTCTTCCTATGCAAACCGGGCAACAAAGAGTACTCAAGTATGACTATAATATACACGTCACTACTATCTGCAATGCACATATGAGCAGAACTAACTTCCTAAGCCTTGTTTACGATACCTATATCAAACATCAAGAAGACTTGCATTGGTCCTAAAACAAATAATAGTTAATAGAGTACCTGCATGAATAACAAGCTCAGGGAAAATCATTAACAATCTTATTAAACACTAATCACCTTTAGATAGGTATTTGCTTAGGATCAGGATAGAAAATTCAACATTAAAAAAAGTTGAAATTATGTCTCAAAAAGCTCACAAAACAAATTTGTTAAAAGATATATGTTCAAGCTTCAAGGCTTTTGTGGATTTTTATATGTTCTTTTGTGTAAAACTTTGTTTTATCTTTGGGTAGGGAACATCCACATTAATAACAGATGGGGACTCAATCCTATGGACTAACAAATAAGATTATCTGAGTGTTAGAGTCCAAAAACTTAAATTGATTAACAATAAACAATATATTCATTTTTATCAATAAAACTTGACAACACAGCAGGCCTATTTAAAGAATTTTTAGCCTGTAGCGTAGCACGCCTATTCGGTATTTAGTGTCGGGCTAACGACATATTCCAACCTGTCGGGATTTCGACTGTTAGGGCCAGTGAAGTTTTGGTCTATTAACTGTTTGGGACGGTGTAGTTTAGGGGAAAATACTCACTATCATAAAAACTAAATATCCCTCAAAAGTCGACGATTTCATTGTGAAGCATGGGCGGCGTGAATTTATTTTTAAAAAACACCATAATTATTAGTTTTTTTTTATTCATCCGCATTTAAGAATTTTTTTCAATTAGTTTTTTTATTTTATCTGGTCAGGGTATAGGAGCGAAATACGGGGCTAAATGGCAAAAAATTGTATTCTTCGTTAAAAAATCGTATAAAATGTATTTTTGTGGATGTTTGGGAGGGAGAATATTTCAGTTGTAATTTATTTACTTTGCAATTACACCACGGCGAAAAGAAAGGGGATAAAAATTGAAAATTTCGTAAAATATCGAGGAGGTAATATGTCATATTAGAGGCTTTCGTATATATATATATATATATATATATATATATATATATATATATATATATATATATATATATAAATAAACTACGATGGCTTATCGGATTATTCTGGTCTTATAATGTTCTATATTGGCAATCTCCCTACAGCCATCGAAGTTTATTTTATGGCCGGTTTCCTGATGATGTAGTAGCCACAAGTATCATCAGTAGACGTCGAGAAATTAGTGCGTAATATATCATCCTACAGTCTCTCAGAAAGTGAAAAATCCGTACTAAGGGTTTTAATTTTGAGATATCTCCTAAGGAAATCCCTAAAGAAGAAATAATAGCTGGAGTGGAAGCTGTCCTTGATTCTTCTAAAGAAACAAAAGCAGAGGAGATTCGACAAAAGGTAGAAAAATTTTAAGATTAAGCAAAGCACCAGAACAAAACCTAAATTCCACTGAACAAAGGGCCCTATCAAACCTTCGAAAAAATAAAGACGTCACAATCCTTCCAGCACACAAAGGAAATGCAACTGTGGTTAATACCCAAGATTACGTACAAAAAATGCAGGATATCCTACAAGACAATTGTTATAGGCCTGTTCCAAGGGACCCGACAACAAAAAATCATACCACAGGAGAAGTCGAGCAGATGTCCTAAACTCTATGTTTTACCGAAAATACACAAACCAGGGGCGCCCATCAGATCTATTGTTAGTCCTGTTTATTCACCGCTATAAAAACTGGAGAAATATCTTTCCCACATTATGCAACCAGCTGTAGAAAAAGCTGACTCTTTTGTAAAAAACTCGGAGCATTTCATTCGAATTATACGGGACACCGTTCTTGAAAAAAAGAGAATATCTGAGCAAGCCTAGACGTCAAATCGTTATATCCCAGTATTCCCATCGACGAAGCATTGGACAAGATTGCTATGAACGAGGATTTCCAGGCACATATAATACAACTTCCGGAGCATTGCCTTAAAAATACTTACTTTTCATTCAACGGGCAAATGTATAATCAAATGGATGGTGTCCAATTTATTTATGATATACTTCGAGAAAGAAGCTCTTGAGAAAACAAGTTTAAAGCCCAAATTATGGATTCGTTACGTAGATGACATATTTATTATATGACAACATGGTCTTGCAGAGCTCGAAAAATTTCTGACGTAAATTCAATCCACCCCAGAATACAATTTACTCTAAAGTTAGAGGAAAATAACAAACTACCATTTTTAGATGTTCTGGTCACAAAACTGCATAACGAACATTTCGAATACACCGTGTCCAGAAAACCAACACATACAGACAGATATTTAAATTCTAGATCTCATCATCACCCAGCACAAATTCAAGCTGTTGCAAGTACCCCTAAACGAACTTAAGGTAATATCTAGTGCTTTAAAACAAAATGGCTACACAAATCGCACCATAGAGAAAGCTATTAATGCACAGGGTTTCCGACCAACGAACAACAAAAATTATGAATCGGGAAAGCAACAAGTAGTCTTACCATATGTAAAAGGTACAACGGACAGAATCGGAATCATTCTTAGGAAACACAACATATAAACAATACACAAGCCATAAACAACTATAGGTAAACTACTTGGAAACCCAAAAGATAAAATCAAACTGGAAAGCCACGGAGTATACAGCATTCCGTGCCAGGACTGTGAAAAGTTGTACGTGGGGCAAACTAAGAGGCGAATATCAGCAAGAGTCGAAGAGCATAAACTCAGCATCAGAAATAAACAAACAACCTCAGCTTTATTCCTACATCATCAGGAAAACCCAGTTTATAAAATAAACTTCGATGGCTGTAGGGAGATTGCCAATATAGAACATTATAAGACTAGAATAATCCGAGAAGCCATAGAAATTGAAAGAAAGGTGATTTGAATAAAAGGGACGAATCATTAAAACTACCAACAGTATGGAAGACAATAATCGACAAATCTAAAGTCGCAAAAACTCAACGCAATTAGCGTAACAACAACAGCACCATCCGGAAAACATAAATAACGACCAACGGCCGAGCAGATATAACCTTCGGCCCCAGGTGGGGGTATAAAAGGAAGCGTCGCAGTCACCAACACTTCAGTCTCTATTCGGACGCGAGAAAGAAAGCTTCGAAAATGCCAAATGTGATTTTCCACTAAACAGTTTTTCAGGCTGGATTTATAAATAATTTATTGAGCCGCCATTTTGAATTCGTACCAGAATTTTATTAGTTTATTTCCACACAATACTCTCGATTTTTCTACAAAATTTGAAATAAGTTGGAAAAGTGGTTTTTTTTAAATATTTTTTTAACATTTCACTAGGAAGACATTTCGTTTTGCCATATTGGATTTTGTATTTCGTCCAATTTTTTTATTTAATTAAAAACGTAGCAGAGCGCTTTCGGCTTGCACCATCATCAGTGTCACTTAGTCAATTGAGCACAGGGAATCCAAAGAAGAAACATGATGAGACAAAACTGTGAACATTTAAAGTTTGTTAACGTCACATCTATAAAAATACATTAAAATATAAAGGGTGGGTTTTTTCACCCCTTTTGGCGGTTTAAACCATAAGATCTTGAAACTTTAACACATGGTCGCTTCAAATGATTAATCTTTTTGTGGGTTAAATCTTATAATCTAAAGATTTAACCTACAAAAAAGATTGGATTATATTGGATTTTTACCAAAATATTACCAGGCCATCCCCATATGATCCTTAATTTTGAAGGTAATGTGATGAGGAGCTTGTAAGCTATGTCGCGAACTGTCAGACAGACAGACAAACCGACGGAATTGATAAAATATATTTTTTGGCATCTAGGGGCGCTAATTCCTGAGAGATTGATTTTTTTCACTACTACAAATATTTTATTTGGCCGTGATTTTGTTCCGCCATTTTGAATTAGTACCACAGTTTTACTAGTTCTTCTACCACAATTATTTATAGCACACAATTTGAAATCAGTTCATTAAGTAGTCTTTTCAGGCTAAATTTTTAAATATTTTATTAAGCCATCATTTTGTTACGCCATCTTGGATTCGTACCATTACGGGTTTATTTCTATATAGTATTTATTTTTTGTGCAAAATTTGAGGCAAATTGGGTAAGTAATTTTTTAGTGATAGTGATACTTTTTTTTAACATTTCATTAGATCGTCATTTTGTTTTGCCATCTTGGATTTTTACCAAAATGTAACCAGGTTATCCCCATATGATCCTTATAGTCCAAAATTTGAAATCATTAATTGGTTAGGTAGTTTTTTAGCTATGCTGTGAATAGACAGACCGACGGAATTGAGAAAACAAGTTTTTCGGCATCTAGGGCCCTGAAATGCGAAGATCTGAAAAGATCTCGGTGAGCGATTTTTTCACGATTACAATACTTCCGTTTTACAAGGGAAGTAAAAACACTAAATAGAATAAAAAGAAACTAAACAGTACCCGCAACTTTGTTCGCGTATGACGATAACGAAAAGGATATAAAAAGGTACTTACCTCATTTAAATATACTACTTACCTTATTTAAATACCTCTTTATAAACCACGTTTCTTTTGCATTTGCTTCATTTTTCGTCGGCTTGGGAGATTTTTGTTTATAAATTATTTCCGATTTTTTAGAACACCCGTTATAAATTTTTAAAAAATAATATACTTGCTCAAGCGTTGAGAAACTAACTGTTTTTGAAATAAAAAAATATTGTAATATTTAAGGGGCTGTTTCAACCCCTTGAAATTTGATTTTTGAAAAATCCCTTATCGTTTCTCCGCATCCTACAGCCAAACTGTATGTTATAATTCAGCTTTTTATGTCAAGCGTTTTGAACAGTACCGTAATTAATCATATATATATATATATATATATATATATATATATATACATAATAATTTTTAAGGTAAATATACCCCCTATTCTCTTATATTCATAAAATTTTGATAAACTCATCATTAAATTTCAACAAAAGTATATATTATAGATAGACTGCATGTAAATATAATAAAAAAACAACTGTGTTATATAATGCTCCCTTTACTAATTACTGTACTTTTTGAGTACGTTTCAAGGTTCCAGCCGTAAACCTGACTTTGTAAGAAATTAACATAATAGTACGGTCAAGAACTACTATTTGCAACCCTGGCACCTAATCAAGATATTACGAAAATTCAATGTACGCTTTCCTCGCTCCTTTAACCCTGTCTGTAACTGCCTCCTATCGACTATTTGTATTCATGCGGATACCTTTGCAAACACCAGCAAGATAAAAAAGGAAAAATGAAAATTGGCAGCCGTGAGGAATTCATTTTTGTTTAAATTTGCTTTACCAACAATTGTCAATAATAAAAATCTCGCATGCACAACTATGTAGTTCTACCTTCTTATGTTAATAAAGTCAAACTACGCTTGTCAGTTGGCATCAGGGCCGCGGCGTCCATATGGCGTCGTATAAATTAAACTCAAACAAGTATAAAATGTACGCTGCCAAAGAGTAAGGACTTTTCTTTGTCGTCGATTGTAACGAAGGTATTGCAAATGTTCAATAAAAAAATTGAGGCCGCACCCATCAAAATTTGCACGAGTGAGTCAATACGAGTTGGCGTAGGCCTAGTTGGGAAATGTTAGGTCCTTTGTTTTTCTAATTTGTAATGATGTAAAATGAGAATTTAATTATCAAAGACTCACCCGCCGAATAAAATCCCTAACCTGTATTGGCCAATCATAACCTACCTGGTGTGTCTCGCCACGGGAAGATTTTTGGCTACCCTGACTGCATAACCTTCTGTCAATTTTTATTATATTTTTACTTAGAATAGCTTTAGTGATAATTTTATTGATAAACCTTGTACTAACCAGGGACGAATACACCTAACAGTAAAGGTTTTGTTAAAAGTTCTAAAAAGTCTCGCTGCTTGTTCTAATATAGATCCACTTTTTTTCTTTTTACCTAAAAAAATTCTAACCACTGCTAACTTAAAACGCAATACGATTTTCAAAACACAACTACATACAAAATTATAAGTTTTCCTAGAAAAAAAACTAAAAAGTCATCTCTCGAGTCGGGATAGGAAGACACAACTTTTGCAATGCTATTGAGCAGTCTCATGATGAAGATGGCAGACTTTACAACAGAAATTTATCGAAGCTTGTTACAATTGCCAAACCAAAATTGAAGTCAACCGGATAAGTAGTTTTTTCAGCATCAACATATTTCTGAAAGTAACAAGAAGTCTTTAAAGCAACAGCCTGATGGACAAAATAAACCGAGCGGTCAAAACCTACCTAATTCCAGAAGAGTATGGCTACTACAAAGCATCATTGTTATTATTTACTTATTCTTTTTATATTTTTTTCTATAAACCTTCCACCCAAAAGTATATTTATTGTTTGTTTAAAAATATTTATATCAAACCAATTATAAAGATCACATAATGTAATTTCTAATATTTTATACAGGTGCCTATAATGCTGCCCTGTTTAAAGTGTATTAATACAGTGAAATATTAACAGTCCGTCCCAAACCGTAAAGGTCAAACTTTGGTAGTTGGTGACAACCATAAATTTTTCCGAGAAAAATTGCTGTTTATTTATCACATGTCCAGGCCATATTGGATTATGCTCAGTGTTACCCGTGTAGCACACACAAGATTTTATGGTAGCATCAGGGGCGCAATAAAAACAATGTTTATGTTAAGCGGTTAAGCGGAAGTGTTCTTTAAAAGCTGTATTGAATTGAAATCGAATGCAAAGCTAAAACAAATTTTAAAAATTAACTCTTAACAAAAACAAATATTAGTTGCGATAATTTACAATTTCTACTTTATTACTTGTAAAATATTGGACTTTTTAAATTATTTAAAATTAAGGACGTAAATATACTTTTTAACTTATTTAATAATATTTTCTTATTCGTGGGTTAGGAGAAGGCTCAAGAAATACATGATTAATTCCTGTGCGTCGTTTCGTATCTTTATTGATACTTTTTCGAGCACACCAGGTGTATGTGAAAAAGTATCAATAAAGATACGAAACGTCGCACAAGAATTTTCAGAGTGTTTTTACGAATAAGAAAAATATTTTAGAATAATTGGAGAACAAAATTTTTGGAGAAAATGCTTATTTAATGATTTATTATTGTCATGACTACAAATTTGGAATATTTCAGAGTGTTTTTACGAATAAGAAAATATTTTTAGAATAATTGGAGAACAAAAAATTTTTGGAGAAAAATGCTTATTTAATGATTTATTATTGTCATGACTACAAATTTGGAATATTTATTAACGCTGGTTTTCTAAATGACATATTATTTATATATTTATTACCAAATAAATGTATAAACACAAGAAACAGGAAAAACGGACTATTATAAATAAAATACATATAGTGCATCAGAAGTTTTGGAAAGAACCGTATTTTTCTAAACATTTTTGCCAAGAGTTTTTTTTAAAGATGACTTGTGACTAGAACACTACAACAATTAACAATAAGTTACTTCCCTTGTTTTAGCTACAAACACCGAAAGCCAGGACAGCGCCGTTGAAAATAAGTGAAATAACTCCAAGCCGCAGCCCGTGCAGTAGAAATTAAAACTATAAAAAAAATGACGTTCATATCAAACCGCAAACGGCCAGTGGACTAAATGAGAACAGTAATGGTACCTATTTCTCAAATAATTGCTGGGCTATCTATATCACATAACAAAGGCGGGAGATCAAGAAAATGATCAATCCATCCTCAAGTAAAACAAACTAGTTTCGATCTTTGTCTGATATAGTGGTATCAGAACATTTTGATAAACGGTAATAGATAGGCTTTCGAAAAAGTAATAGGTTTTGAAGAAAGATAACAAATTCTTTTTGAAGATTATTTTAGTACAACACTGCGCTATAACAAGCAAAAAAAAGCCTTTGTTGTTTATTCCATATTTGTGACTTGATCATTCATTAATTCTCCTAAATAAACAATTTTTTTTGCGCATTATGTTTTTGTATTTTTTTATTTCGCCCCTTGAGTAAAAAGGTAATAGATTTGATCAGAAGATAAAAAAGTAATAAACCTCTCAAAAGGTAACAGATCTATTACAGTTGTAATAACTTAGCAACACTGAGTGGTATTTCCTTGTGATTATGTTCTGTCCCCGTCGAATGATTACACGAAATTAAATTAAGAGAACTAGCTCGATCTTTGTCTAATTTGGAACTATTTTATAGTCGGATTATGTTCTGTCTCTGTTAAATAATACTAATCCTAATAATGTATATTATTTTAGATATCATATATTTATTATATCCTATATATTTTGTGTACGATTTGTATTGCTATTGTTAAGGCTTGCCAATATTTACAGAAAAAGGAAAAAGGGGTCTATAACATCCTGTGTGACTAAAAATACGTTAGATTCAAATTTATTTACGCTAGAACGGTAGCTAGAGGTAAAAAACGGCAGATCTATCGCAATTACGGTAGACCTGACTATCAGGGCTGCCGAAGTTGCTACTTTAGATCTACTACTTTGATACGTTTTCTGCTACCCTACTAGTATCTACTATAAATCTACTACTTATCTCCTTAATGCCGTTATTTATGTAATTTTTATTTAAGCATTGCAATGGCCAATGACTTCGAAATTATTATGTCATACTTTGACAATCTTATTAGTATTTTACTTTTTTTTGAAGATTTTTGGGTAAAAATTTTATTTATTTCCTGGTATAAAGAGATAATGCTAACACTGCGTCATCTCGTTTTTCAGACGATCTCCATTACTTTTCGACTTTTAGAGCTTTTATGAATTTTAGCATCTTTTTCTTTACAGTGGCGAAAATGGTAATTCAGTTTGCCTATATTTTGCCTCTAAATGCACGACTCACGTGGTTTTGTCTTACAAATTTTAGTATAAGAACATGTGAAATCTGCCATTTTGAAACAACTTATGCTTCATCGTCGCCACTGTTGAATAACTACTAAGTAACTAATTTCTGTCTGCTAAAATTTTCTCGAAATTGCTAAAATAAAGTAGAAATCTACAAAGGTGGTCAAATGGCACTATCTACTACTCTTCGGCTTTGATCTACTACTCTTTTTTCTGGGGGTATACTACTATTTTTCAGAATATAGTGGTAGCACTGATGACTATGCTGGCAAGCAGTGCTACATACTACCAGAAGCCAAAACATAATAAAGAGAGAAAACGAAGACATTGGCGTAGACGATGGTTAATGAATGAATGCTTTTGAAAATTAAATTGCGCATTTTGCATTTTCAAAACATGATTGAGATTTTGGGTGATATTATTTTAAAACAGTTAGCTAAAATAGTCGAAAATTATCTGAAGATTGTGAGATATACTGACCGTGAACTAGTTTATGTCTAACAAGATAAAAAATAATATACAATAATGGTAAAGTTTTCTTTGTATTTTTTTACTATGCGGCAGCGAGTACACAAGATTTTTATCTTTGTGTGTATTTTTCATAACTTTATTAATACTTTTACAGGAGAGCAAACAATCAGCTGAAAGTGGTAGATCTGCTGTAGTTGATGCTGATTCTGAGGGTGAAGAAAAAGATGAGCCCTCATCTTCAACAAATCAGGCAAGTTCTTTTTATTAGTAAATAAAATATCCGGCTTTTTGTGGATTTTTTAAAATATTTATTAATGATATGTCAAATACAGTTATAGATGTCTTATTGGTTCCCAGTAAAAATGTGGTTCAGGTCAGGCTGATAAGCTAATTTTTTATTGATAGCATCAATAAACTACTATTGTTCAGATTATGAGGTGTACTTTTGGGATGTTTCCGCCAAGTCAAATGATGTGTTTACAAAACAAAAATTAATTATTAGGGGGTATGGCGTGTGTTACTTATGGAACAATCTGTATTGATGTATTGACTCCAGAAGTTTAATATTTTACCACTAACAGCAATATGTATTCTTGATCTCTGTTTGCTTATACATAAGAACAGAGACTATTAGCCAAAACATGTAATGTGCATTCATTTAATATGTGAAATGTAGCCAATAATATACCTTTCTACAGACCTCAGATAGTCATATTCTTGCTGATTATCAAAACACCAGCTTGCACCACATGCACATAGGGGCATTCAGTTGTCTAGGTGCACTTTAAAAATGTTTGGTGTCATTGATTAAAGACTGTACATATTACTAATCAATCAAGGTAATATTTATATTTATATTGTTTGAAATAAATTTGTTTGTTTGATACCTTTATCTTTAAAGACAGCTGACAAATTTGATTTTATCAAATGTGCAATGTGTTTGAAAGAGAGAGAGTATACACATAACTAAAGTTATTAGAAAGGAATACACTGCCTCTCTTGGCAGTGTTCTCTCTTAATTTTCTTTGGTCATCTGTAAAGATAAAGTATGAAACTGGGTATTTTCAGAATCAGCAAGAAGATGCCTAGCTTTCTATTGAAATAATATTATACTGAGTGTTCCATTTAAAATAGCAAAGTCGAACTCGTGGCTCTGTACGATTTAGGGAATACAATTCAATTTTTTACCTTTTTTTGTTTTTTTTATGAGATTACCTTAAATTTACTAGATTTAAGCAAAGAAAAAAATGGATGCTTAACAACTTTACACAAATTAATACAAATTACAATTTATTGTTCAGAAGCACTACTTTACAATTAACACATTTTATTTGAAATTCCATTACATTTTTAATAAATTAAATGTATGTGTATTTTGAAAAGATCTGTTTATTTATAAAAATAGTTTTGGTTTTTTTGAAATTACAAATAAGATTAATTCCTTAGCGGTGTCTTGTTTTCTGTCTAAATTAAATGTCATTTAGTCCACCAACAAGAGGTGTTGCTAAAGTTAACTTTGATATTTTCTTTGATGAGTGAGTATAATTATTAAAAATGGAGATTAGGTTAGGTCTGCTGAAAAGAAAGCACGTGGTAGCGCCTCAACAAAATTCTCGAATCTATATTAAAATAAAGATTTTTTGTAACAATACCTATATGATAGGTGGATCTATCACATTAATGTTAAGTTAGCTAGTGCCAATACATTTGAAGCAAATTAGGTAATATTGTTTCTGCATTTTGTCAAAAACTTCATAATTGACAGCTTTATCATTGAAAAGTAGTGAAATTTCTATACTTTATTTCTTGCTAATGGAAAGTTTTGTGATTTCTTTTTGATAAAAATCTTTTACATGCACAGTTTTTTTTGCTTAAATATAGTAAATTTAAGGTAAACTGCTTAATAAAACAAAAATGTGTAAAAATAAGATATATTAAATTGTACTAGACCCCAAGCTTATTTTTTATTTTCCAAAAGTCATTTGTTTATTTTTTTTAGCAAATTCAGACAGTGTAGAGAAAACCATAAAACTTGTGTGTACAGTGGATTTCATTTATGGCAATCTTGGTTGTAAAGGTCATCCAGATATAGCGATGAAATCTGTATACATATAATTCATATGGTTATAGCGTCTTTGCATATAATGACAGGTTGGGAGGTCTGCTTTTTAAGAAATTGTTTAAAATTTTATTCGATTAAAGCAATGTGTCGGCGAAATCAAAAGGAAATTGTATGTTTTCAAAACAAAAGTGACGGGTCTATGGCATTCTTTTTGTTTATTTGCATATTTATTATTTTTATTTATTTATTTATACTCATACAAACATACAAGGTAAGAGTTCTTACTGGCTATATTATTATTCATTAGCAGTAGTAAAAGCCATAGCTAATACTTGTATAGTAAGGGTTCTGTACTGCATGGGCTTATTCAAGTTTGGGTCTTACATGAAGTTCGTACATTTTTATCATTGTTTGAATCTATAAGTAAAGGCTCTTTTATGAGAAATATTAGTGAGTAAGATTTTTTATATCAGATTAATTTGTAATTCCCATTTTAATGAGTTACTGATTATTAAACCCAGATCCCTCTGCTCATTTACATATTTGAATGGATCTCTCGCACAGAGTGTATTTGTTGTGAGGGTTTTTTGGCTGAGGCGAAGTGTGGTACACTAATCTTCATTTAATTTGAGGAGCAATGAGTTGGTCCAAGCTTCAGTATTCTGGATGTCCTCCCTAGAAAGCGCAGAATTGGTGACTGAGTTGAAGTAAAGTTTAGTATCATCTGCAAGGAACAAACATTTGTTTTAAGTTGATGAAGATCCCTGATGTATTTGATGAATAATAATGGTCCTCTCAGTGACCCCTGTACAGTGTATAGCTTTTGGATGTTCTGTTTGCTTGATATTTTTCCCACAGACTTCTTTTTTGGTCGACCTTCCTGAGTATTCCGTTATGTAGCTATGGTCTTTTAGTGCTAACTCTGCATAATCAGGTTGTATGTGAGTATGAATAGCATTGGAGACAATTTTCTCAAATCTATTGCTTGAGTTCCTGTATTTTTTCCAATTTTAACACTGCTACCCAACAGTCTTTGGGTCATGTGATGCTTTATTGTTTCGTAGTCTGCCTTCCAGCAATTTATTTTTTGTTTCTTTGTCGTGTAGTTGGTATTGGGAACAACTGATAGTACACAGTAATCACTTTTGCCTATAGGAAGCAGCACTTTTGTATTGCTAATAAGTTTTTTATCACTTGCCAATATCAAGTCCAGCAAAAAGGTCTGTTTTCCACGATATCTAGTACATTCCATTATGAGCTGCCATGAGTTCCATTCATTATATTTATTTGACTACATTTGTTAAATGAAAAATTATAGCAAGTCAAACATTTTGAATATAAAATTAGGGTATTAGGAAAATTTAAAATACTAGCATGTCACACATAGCTAAATATAAACATAAACATGCATACAATCAGTATTGAAATCAATAAACAAAAAAATGGACAATTCTAACAGAGAGTTTAAAGAATATATATTCATGTATGTACATAGTTAAAACAACGAAAAAAAAAACAAAAACAGAGTCAGATGGTTGCAGTGGAAGCTTCCTGTAAATATTCATGGATGGAATAAAAGCCTTTTTTTACAAGGAAAGTTTTAAACACATCGATTTTCAGTACCTTATATGTCGTGGCAAAGCATTGTAAAGTTTAACATTTACTGAATTTTTCCAAGATTTTGTAAGGCTTAAATTGGGTGCTATTATTTGATTAGCAGAATATGTCTGATAATTATAATTTTCAGAATGTGTGCAAAACAGATAACTTCTTAAAAAGGCCTTGGCTGAAGTACACGCACAGTCTAGTGACAAGGTCTCCCAGTTGATCTGTGGGTAATTAATTTATTGCGTGGGGCTTTTAATAGTTGTTATTTTCAGATGTGTGGATTTTCCTCCTCTTTGCCCGTCGGCCTTATCATTTCTGTAGATATTGTATCAAGCCATTTCAATGGTGGAGTCAGGTAGTTCTTGATTGAAAATTGGAGTTAGTTGTTCCCTTTGCACATATACTTGGAACTCATTTAGCTTACTCATAGCAAAAGTGAGTTAAAAAAATTACTATCTGGAGGTTAGGTTTATATAATTTTATAATTATTTTGAGTTTGGAGGGTTTTTATTTCTATTTAGTTTCAGTCTTATTTATTAAAGCTGAGAGTTTAAATAATTTTTGTTTGTTTATAAGTTTAGGTTAAGGTTGTAAATTTTCAAACACTGTTTTTAGGGTTTAGAATGTGAGTTTCAAAAAATATTACTTTCTACGTGAGTATTTATTCCAGCTTATTCTATCAACTTTTCCCAGAAAAATGGTGCAGTTTTCCTGATTATTGGTGATTTTCGCAGACCAATACACTTTGTTTATGTTTATGTTTTCAAAACCTAAATCTATGAAATATAAAATTATTATAGAAAAGAAAACATATAGGCTGAGAGGGGCAAGTCCTTCATTAATAAGATCATATGTCACAGAAAAGCAATAGTCAGCACAGATAGCACACAATATTTTTCAAATGCAGTTAAAAGACGTCCCTCAAGGCTCTATATTGGGTCACATTCTGTTTCTGCTGTACTCGATCAGCCTAAAGCTTTGCTTCAGGGCTGGTATGTCAATATGCAGATGACACATCTGTAATAGTGGGATATGGGTCCATTGCTGATGAGTTGTCTGGAGGATGTTTGGAGCAAATGGAAAAATGGTGCGAGACTGTTCTATTAACATTTGAAAAATCATCATTAAAAAACTAGTCTTTATATGGTAAACTAAATAGTAAATCTATCCTAAGACTTCACATCAAGTTTTTGTGGAAGATCAGTAATCCAACATTAATTGGGAAAATCACACTCAGGCTCTTCAATCTGGGTTGAATAGGTTTTGCTATTAGGTTTATTGATAGTATTTGCATGTTCTACCTCACCTGTGTGCAATCCATTATAAGCTGTAGAATTTTATTTTGGGGTTCCTCAAAATATGCAATTAATATATTTACACCTACATGTGTATCATGAGATGTATTCTCAAATTGCACCCTCAAACATCTTGTAAACCTCATTTTGGTAGTCTAGGCATTTTAACAGTGTATTTCTTAGCACTGGTAATGTTTGTGAAAAAAAATTCTCATCTATTTAATACAAACTTAGACTTTTATTCTGAATCTATGACAGTTGTAATTAGGAACAGATATGGTCTTAGTATACCCCCACACAACCCAACATTTTTTGAAAGGAACCCTTACTATTAAGCCATCAAAGCTTTTAAGGTGCTACCAACTGATATAACAAGTATTGAGAGTAAGGATAGGTTCTGCAAGGCTGTGATAAGGTTCCTGTAGAGTAAATGTTTTCATTCTTTTAAATTTTTTTAAGTAGTTCTTTCATTATACAGTTATGTGTATTGAATGTAAATGTTTTTTATTTACAATAGTTTAAATTATATTTGAGAAGTTTACTGTTGTATGTGTATATTTATCTGTCTGATATATTAACTTAATTTATATAGATTGGTGTGCAAGTCAAAATCCGCTTGTTTTTTCGAGGTTTCATTTGTCATTGCAAAAAATGATTTTGCTGGAAATAAAGATATCATTATTATTGTTTATATAATATAAATATATAAAACATATATAATGAACTTATTTTAAAACTAGACATAAATCAGAAAAGACAATAATACCTAGTACAACTCTTAGTTAAGAGAGGAAACAGTGTTTAATTGCCCTAACAGATGCACTAAACAGGTCTATCACATTTAGCTATTAAGTCATTACAATCTTGTACCATACCATTCAGGGGCGAGCAACTGGTCAGATCATTCAGAAACAACTTGGAATTAATTATTCTCAGATTGACTCTAGGAACTCTAAAATTTAAATATATTAATGAAAAAAAAAAGAGAATTTTTAACATTGTTTACAATATAATAAACAAATAAGACACATTGCATAAGACATCTGACACTCAGCCTTTGAACATTAAAACTACTCAACATACATACATGTAAGAGTAATTATTATGATTTTTAACATACAGGTATCTCAAAAATCTTTTTTGAACCTTCTTAATTATAGAATAGAATAGATTACATATCTGAATATACAAAGAATGTTTTACACATGTCCAATCAAATAAAATACATTGAGTCACTTAAATAAAAGTATTAGAGAATATTAGAGGAATGCTTACACAAAGTTATACACAGATAATACAATAAAAATGTAGAAAACTAACAGAAATAAAGTTCACAATTTACTTTTAATCTACATATTGACTATTTAAGGGTTTTAGATTGTTGGTTAGGAAAGTTTTAGAATATTGTTCTACAAGAAGTGAAGGCATTTATTGTTTTTCTGCACAAATTAGTCATTTTTGTTTCCTATAGGAGAACAAGGCAATTTCAACAATTTTTAGGCAGATACCACTGTACAAATGATGGACTTATTGCATTTGTTGATTAACTAGTGTGAAATTAAATTTGTCACTTTTCAAATATGACATTCCGAAATTTAAAATTCATTAGATATTTTAAGTATTTTAAGAGAAAGGAATTTAATAATTATGTTTGTACCATCTGTATGAGTATTTTTCATCCAAGCTGCCTAGAAAGGATTGTGTTATCCTAACTGGGCATAAAATATACTGCACAACACAATGTCTATCACAGGCTATGAAAAGTGAAGACATTATAAAAAACCTAAATGAACAATTAATTAAGTGAAATGGGGTATTAAAACTGAAAGATTCTGAACATTTTTTAATTGAATGATATAATTCATGAGATAAGTCTAAAAACTAAAAATGCAGCTTGTTTAGACACCATATCTATAAGTTTAATTTCAAATCTTCCAAATCCTGCTTTTTAATACTTTCTCAATTGTATAAATCATAGTTTTCGGGCAGGACATTTTCCAGACTGACTAAAAAATGCATTAGTGATTCCACTTTACAAGGGGGATGATACTAATGATCCAAGCAATTTTCAACCCATTTGTCTTTTGTCAACTCTCTCTAAGAAGATTGTAGAGAGAAGATTATTAGATCATTTTGTGTGAAATAACATTTTAAGTAACACAAATGGAATTACAGAAAGTACTCCGCTGGCTAATACCACGACCATCGTTTTTCTAATTCCATTTGTGTCTGCCCTACTTGGGGCTTGATAGTCTATGGCGGCCTGATGACCTCTAAAAAGACCGAAATCGGGATCGTCGTTTGACTAAAATCGATCATCAATGCGCCATTGTGTAACGTGAATTAAAAATATATTAAAATTTTAAATAACAGTCGATTCAGGTTTCTGATCTCATGCAACACTGGCGACGTGATTTTTAATCTTTTGGAGATTGCGTACACAAAACTAAACCAAAATAAGGCTGAAGCGGCAGTTTTTTGCGATTTTTCCAAAGCTTTTTATTGTGTTGACCAGGGAATTTTGAAATATACATTTCATAAGAGTCACTTATTGGATGCATCAACTAAGTTCTTACATTAATTAAAATTCTTTGTAAAGCAGCAATACTACTGTACCTTGTATGAGGATTTTGTGACTACTCTGGAAGCACTAAAGAATTCTAATGAGAGTGCAAAGTTTCTTATCTGTGGAGACTTCAATTTACCACATATTAAATGGGTAGAAGAGGACGGTCACCTGATTCCTACAAATGTTATGTCCGGCCCAGGGGTGACACTTTTCGACAGCATCTATTACCTTGAGTTACAACAAATGAATTCAATAAAGAACACAAACGACAGAATTCTAGATCTGGTCTTGCAGGATGCTTTTGATTATGACTGTGTGGATAATTGTAATGACCCATTAATTAATCCCGATATTCATCACCCACCACTGGAAATCTCTTTTAGTGTCAGAAATTTGCCAACATTGGAGAACCGAACAAATATTACTGTTCATAATTTTGGCAAGGCAAATTTTCCTGCACTTAACATCCATCTGAGTGACATTGACTGGAGTTTTATTCTGGACATGGATGATGTGGATACTATTGCTAATAAGTTTTATAATACACTCAACGGTGCTATTGAAATGTATGTTCCTCTAAAGACTATTTTAGAAGATAAGTATCCTAAGTGGTATAGTAACGATTTAAAAAAGCTTATAAATCATAAAAACAAACTTCACAAAAAGTTTAAATATACTCATCAGCATTCCGATTATTTGAAATATTCTGAGGTTAGACGTGAAACTAAGTTCATGATCGAGTACTGCTATCTTATGTATGTAACTAATAGAGAATACATGATACCATCTAACATCAAATATTTTTGGTCCTATGTCAATTCCCTACGTAAAGATAATGGTATTCCTGGGGAACTTGAACTCAATGGCGAACCAATCGAGAGTGCTGAAGACATCGTAAATGCTTTTGCAGATCACTTCCAATCCTGTTATTCGAACTATGGCTCTGTCACTCCTCTCGCCCTTCCCGACTTACTTGGTTGCATGCTATCTACACACAATTTCACACCAGAAGAAATTGAAAATAAAATCAGATCAATGGATATAAATAAGACCCCGGGACCTGATGGTATACCCCCATTTTCTACAAAAAATGTTCTGACGTTTTATCCATGCCGTTATGTTATATTTTTCAAAGGTCTTTTAATTCTGGAAGATTCCCTTCAGTCTGGAAGTGGTCCACCCTGTTCCCCGTATTTAAATCTGGATCGAAAATTGATATTAAAAACTATAGGGGGATTTCATTATTGTCAACTGTAGCGAAATTGTTCGAGTCAATAATAACTGATGAACTATTTAGGACCTATAAACACCTTATAGCAGTTGAACGACACGGCTTCTTCCAAGGTAGATCCACAACAACAAATCTTGCCCTATTCCAGAACGACTTGACTCTGAACATCGAGAATGGACACCAGGTCGATGTAATTTACACTGACATCCAAGGCCTTCGACAGTGTGCATCACGGACTTCTTCTCAATAAGCTTCATTCGATTGGTGTGTGTGGTACATACCTCGAATGGATTAGATCCTACCTTGATGGAAGAAAACAATGTGTTAAGCTGAATGGACTGTCATCGCGCGAAATTAATGTCACTTCGGGAGTTCCTCAGGGATCCCATTTGGGTCCAATACTGTTTCTGTTATTTATAAATAGTGTTATATCAGTATTTAAAAAATGTAAATGTCTGTTATACGCGGACGACCTGAAGTTTTATGGTACTGTTGATGCTAGTGATGATTGCCTTTCTATTCAGGAGGATCTAGATAATTTTTTTTCTTGGTGTCAAAATAATTACTTGGCTCTTAATATCAAAAAATGTAAAATAATCCGCTTTTACAGATGTAATGATCCAGTACTTTTTGATTACTCTATCAATACTGTCACTCTAGACTCTGTGGACATTATTAATGATTTGGGTGTGACTTTCGACAAAGAATTGAATTTTAAGAGACATATAGATAATATCATCATGAAAGCTTGTAGAATGCTCAGGTTTTTGAAAAGAAACTCTAAACATGTCTATGACACTAAAGCTATTTTGTCTGTATATAACTGTCTAGTCAGAAGTATTCTGGAATATTGTAGTGTTGTTTGGTTTCCGCCATATTTGTGTCATATACAACGTATCGAGGCAGTGCAGAATAGATTTGCCAAGTTCCTTCTTTTCAAACATAAGTTTCCTTATAAAGATATATCATACAGCACTAGAATCCAATTAGTTGGAAATGCGATGGCCTTTTTCCTGTACAAGTTGTTGAATGGGCTTATCGATTGTAGTGATTTGCTCGCTAATATTTTATTTCGGATTTCACGGTGACATACCCGTTCCACGGCTTTATTTCACGAAAATTTTCATCGCACAAACTACGGTAATAATTCTTTTGCCGATAAAATGGTCATAAATTACAATAGACATTTTACGCAATATGACCTCTTTACAGGTAATTTTATGCGCTTTAAACGAGCAATTTTAAACTAATGTTAATGTAGTTTGTTTTTTTTCTTTTTTTTTTTTCTTTGTTGTCGATGTTTTCTATTTTCCATATTTTTTAATGTGCTTAATGTAAGAATCGTGTCTTTGGATGGTTAATTTTTGTCTTGTTTATGGCTCAATTTATCCATAGTTTTATTTTATTTTTTTTTTTATTGTAAGGACGTAGCCGATGCACGCATCGGACAAGTGGCCCTTCTGAAACGTACACTACAGAATGCTAAACATTCCAAATGGTACGAATTCGCATGCAAGGTCAAATAGATAAAGTAAAAAGTAAATTAGCCCTAAGAGGCATGTTGAATAGAAATAAAGAAAAAAAAAGAACACACAATAGTTCGTCAAAAAAGCAACACAATACATAAATAATTAAAATACAAGTGAATAAAAATAGATACAAAGTATACATAGATATAAAACAATCATAAAAGCAATTCGTTTAACCGCCTTTTAAGCTGTAAAGTGCTTAAACTGAAAATGTCATAATCAGGGAAGTGACGATTATAATTGCGTACCAGTCGATCGACAAATGCGCTAAGCCCATAATTTGTACGATGGTATCCTTCAAAAAAGAGTTGAGATTGCCTTGTTCTCCTAATAGGAACCAGAAATGCGACCGACTCAAGCAACATCGGACAGTCAATATCTCCACTGAGCAGTTTGTGAAGAAAAACTAGAAGTGCCTTCTTTCTTCGAAACTCAAGTGTTTGAAGGCCACACAGAAGAGCCCTGGTATTATATGATAAACCCTGGTATGGAAAATTAAACTTATACAAAAGGTATTTGGCAAATCTATTTTGGACTTTTTCGATTTTATCGATATGGCACTGATACGATGGACTCCAAACTGTAGAACAATACTCCAGAACGCTGCGAACAAGTGAGTTATAAAGACATCCAATTGCTTTAGTATCTGTGACATGTTTTGTTTGCCGCTTTATAAAGCCCAACAGCCTGAAACCCTTCAGCACAATACTATCAATGTGCAGACTAAAAGTTAAATTCTCATCAAAAATAACGCCCAGGTCTGTAAAGGAACTAACAACTTCAAGACTCACGTTATCTATGAAGTAGGAGGAGAGTATGGGTTTAATGCGTTTATGAAAACGGAGCACTTTACATTTAGAGACATTAAGAAGAAGATGGTTAATGTTGCACCATTTGATAAGCTTTTCCAAGTCCGATTGCAGTGGATTAGATTCAGAGGAAACTGGTGAAAAGAATTTTAAATCGTCTGCTTATAAGAGACACTTAGACACTTTAAAGCATGATACTATATCATTTATAAATAGTAGAAAGAGAATTGGACCAATATGAGAGCCCTGTGGGACACCAGATGTCACAACAACCTCTCTAGAAATTGAACCACATACGCTAACTCGCTGACGACGATTGAATAAGTACGATTCTATCCATTGCAGGTAGGTTCCAGAAAAACCAATTCGCTGCAATTTGAATAACAGAAGCTGATGGCAAACCCTGTCAAAAGCCTTCGATATGTCAGTATATATAACATCGATCTGTTGACCAGCCTCAACCGATGTTGTTAAGTAATTCTGGAAAATTGCAAGATTTGTAGTTGTTGAGCGACCACTAAAAAAACCGTGTTGCATACTAGTGATGTAGTGCTTCAGAGACTCAAAGATATGATCCGTGATAATTGCCTCAAACAGCTTTGGTATATGCGAAAGCAAGGAAATACCTCTGTAGTTTTTAATATCGCTCTTACCCCCATATTTAAAGATCGGCATGAGAGTGGAAAACTTCCAAATTTCGGGAAAGGAACCCAGATTAAAAGATTTCTGAAAAATTTTACAAAGGGGCCGAGACAACAACTCGCAGCAACGTTCCAATAAAATAGTGGGAACTCCATCTGGACCAGCCTTTTTAGAAAGATCAATGGTTTTTATTTTATTGCAGATTTCCGCCTCTGTAATACAATAGGTGGATAGTAATTTTCCCGAACAGCTTATAGGGCCAATCTTGCTAAAATCTAAACTACGGTGACGTGAATAGCAAGACTCAAAGTGAGTGGCGAAGGCATTAGCGATGTTATTCGAACCGGTAATTTCCTCTCCGTCATAATTCATGACACTGGGCAGCCCAGAGTCTCTTCTCAAATTACGTACAAAAGACCAAAAATGCCTGAAATTCTCTGGGATAAGCAATTCAGTTTGTGTGTCATATGCAAGATAGCACATATCAGTCCGAAGCTTAACCTCACGTCGTATGTCGCAGTAATCAAAATAGTCAACATCTTTATTGGACCTTTTATATTTTTTGTATAGACGATTCTTTTGTCCAATAAGTTTTCTCAGAGGAAGGTCGAACCATTTCGGATATTTACAGTCGACTACCGTTTTCTTGGGGACACAATTATTGATACCCTCAAACAAGACCTCATAAAAGAGTTCAACCATTTTTTTTATATCAGATTCTACTGATAAAAAAGACCAGTCGGATTGATTGTAAAAAAGGTTTAGATTGTAGAAATTCGCTTGATGAAACTGATAAACGCTAACTTCATTAGAATTTTTCATTGGAGAAACATATTTAATTTTAAAATTTATCTCAATTGCTGGATGGTAGGGATCAATGTTTACGAGGGGAAAACCAGATTTTAAAATGGAGGCATTGACAAAGTCACTGGCAAATATTAAATCCAGAATTCTGCCCATGTGATTGCACAATGATTGCATTTGCTGCAATTCAAAAAAGCTCATTGAAACAATAAGAGTTTCAGAAGCTGGAGATGGCAGAGATTTTGGAACAAGTGTGTTATCCTCATAAACCCATTCCACCGAAGAAAGATTAAAGTCCCCGAAAACAAAAAATGTGTGACTATCATATCTGTTTCTCAATGACTCGCAGGTATCACAAAAAGACTGATAGCACTCCTGGCTAGAATTAGGTGGAAAATAAACGCAGCCCAAAATCAAACTTGCATTGCCCGCGCGCACCAGGACCCAAACATAATCAAAGTCCATATAAGTAGGAGTAGTAACCAGAGTTACATGAAAAGCACAAGAAACGGCAATCAACACTCCACCGCCGCGATGACACCCTAGTTCCTCATAACTCCTATCTCTACAAAAAACTACATATTTGTTATTAAAAATTTCGTTGTTTGAAATATCCGCGTTAAGCCACGTCTCAGTGAGACATATCAAGTCATAGTCGCAAGACAAAACTGCAAGAGAAATCTCTCCAATCTTTGTGCGAAGCCCTCTGACATTCTGGTAGAACATGACAAGACTGTTCAGTTGTGGCGAAGCATTTGTAATTGGTGTCAGAGTTGTTGCTGACTTGTGGGTGAAATGAGAAAAGTTGATTCGACGTTGGTTGTGTTTGAAGATTTCTCAGGTTGGACTGAAAAACCACGACACAAGAGACTGACCAGCTCTGCCCTTTCGTCATAGTACATAAGGTGTTCGTGAGTAGTCAAGGTAAGAGGAATAAAGCTGACGAGCTCCTGGACAAGTTGTTTTTCCAAAAATATGTTTTGATCACGGATAAAACTGTTCAAAACCGGTCTATTTCTATAACGAGGGGTGCTCACTATCACGAGATTTGTATTACTACAGGCTTTAAGTAGACACTGAACCTGTTCTGCTTTAATTGGAGTCCCCCTAATAGCATTCTCCGGTCCACAGAAAAACACAATACAATCATCCTTTGTGAATTTGGCGCAGTAGGATATGCATTCAGAGACCAGTTCCTCAAACAGAAACTTAGAACGCCATTGACAATTCAAGTCAAATGTTCCTCGTGTAAACCTCCTAAATAACGACATACAGCCTCTAGCCATCTCGTTGCCGATAATCAAAAGCTGACGCCTTCTCTGACCAGAGCCCCTAACAGAATTTGCACTGACAGATTCGTTATGTGGTTTACTATTGAGCGAGAAAATTTGCTGATTGAGAAGCTTGATGTCCTTTGCATAGCATTCGTTCTCCTTCTCCAGCGTCTCAATGGTAATGGTCATACTACTGCTAAGCTTAGTTAATTCCGATACTTCATTTCTGAGCTTGTCTTCGGATTCACTGCAGTTTTTTATTTCTGTTGTTAGATCCCTGTTTTTATCTTCTAACCTTCTTATTTCAGTTCTGAGTCCCTCTAACAGCTTATTCTGTTTATCAAGTTCGGCAGTAAACTTTCTCTCTGCTTCTGCAACTTCATCCTCGAATGCATCGCTGCTGCTTTTTACCCGACGAATATGGCAGTCCCTCTCTTTTAATTCCTGTTTTAAATTGAGAATTTCTGTTAAAAACCTCTGACATTAATTTTCTTTCTCTAAAGCATGACATTCTAGGGAACAGTAGATCCTATGCCCTCCAATCACAACTGCTTTAGGCAGACGCTCAAAACAACTAGGATGAAAAACACCGAAACACACTATGCAGCAGTAATTAGCAAAGTCTTTACTTTGACAACATTTAAAATTTCGGAGCATTTTCCCTGAGTTAAAGAGAGTCTGAGAAGGACTCCTGCCCCCTCACTCCCAATTTCACTGTTTGTTTATGGTTACTCAGATATGAAGATATCCAGCTTAAAGGCGGTCTCCTCACTCCACAGCGTTCTAATTTTTCAAGAAGCAAATCATGGTTTACAAGGTCAAATGCACGGCTATAATCAAAAAAGAGCCCTGCTACAAGTTTCTTCTGATCCAACATACTTATTACATAGTTTACAGTTGCCAGCACAGCATCCGCAGTAGACCTACCCTTACAGAAACCATACTGGCTATCTGGAAGAAGTTTTTAAAAAAATTTAAAATTCTGATATAAAATGCCTTTTCAAATATTTTTGAGAACGCCGGAAGCAACGCCACCGCCCTGTAGTTTTCTATCCTCTCCTTATTATTCTTTTTATAAATAGGTGTTATTATGGCACACTTGAGCTTTGATGGAAAAATACCTTCCAAAAAAGATATATTTATTAGGTCTGCAAGGACTGGGGCAATAATGTCAGCGATTGATTTTAGGAGTGAGCAGGGGATCCCATCCCATCCAGCAGCATTCGTATTAGAAACATCATATATAATATCCACTACCTCACTATGTGTCACTGGTAAAAGCAGCATAGAGACACAGTTGATAGGACCATTCAATTTAGCCCCTGCTGTTTTAGTTATCTTTAAGTTGTCAATAGAATTTACGAAGTAACTATTAAAAGCTTGTGCAGCAGTTTTGTGGTCTGACAAAATACTTCCATCAGTATTTTCAAATACATTAGGATAGTTGTGGAATGGTTTCAGATTTACTTCCCTATTTATTATTTGCCAAGTGCACTTTCATTTATTATTAGAATTTAAATACAAGTCATCATAAAAAGCTCTCTTGGTAGAACTCACCGTGTCTCTATGCTTCTTCAATCTAGTTCTATAGGACTGCTTCAACCTATCATCACTTGTAGACTTAACTATAGTTGGCGCATTACCTTTCTGGAATGACGTCATTTTTGGTTATTTTTGTTTGATTTATGTTAACTGACAGTGACAAAAACATTTTGAAAAAACTTATTGTCGTTTCTTTACAACAGTCAATGCCGGTTTTGGTTATGTGTCTTTCAGAATATATTCGTCAAAATTGACATTGATTTGTTGTGATTCTTTTTAAACTTTTGCAAGATGCCGCGAAGATATAATCAGCAATCACAGCTAATAGTTTTGAATATCTTGGCTTTTTTTCAATTGGAAAAAGAGCAAGCTAAAAATGGAATCCTTCCGCAAACTGATAATATAATTGAACGAGCTTCAAATGCAACAAAACTTAGCTATACAACAATCATAAATATTAAGAAAAGAGGAATAACGAGCGATGAATCCTTTACCTCCAGAATGTCTCAAAAGCAAAAAGAGGTAAAGCAAAGTCTGCATTGTAACATATTCATTTTTAGCATACACGCAATAGATCATATCTCTTATTTTGTTCTTTAAGTAATCTGTGATTTTTGTTTTTACCTCTTTTTGTTTTTGAAACATTCTGGAGGTAAAGGATTCATCGTTCGTTATTCCCCTTTTCTTAATATTTTTTCAGTATTGTCTGTAATTGAGAATTAAAATAATTTTGATGAAAATGGGTAACTGGCGTCAATTTATTACATTGCAAACAAAGAATAAGACTAAGATGAATGAATTTATATTAGTAAAGTCTTATTTGCAAAATAATTTTAGTTTTTGAAGTTATAATAGTTATTTTTGTATTAAGTGTGCAAAATGAGGGTTTTTTTATGGCAATGAGAGTGTTAATTTTTTGCCAGCCATTTTCGACAAGTTGCAGCGCTTTCTGTACAGAAAATGCCAATTTTAAATTCGCTTTAGCCAGTGCTGAACGCACCCCTCCTATCTACATCACTGCATACGTTTAGGTTAGGAATCATCGCTGAAATATAAATAATATAAGAAATACGTTATTTGAAACCAGCGTGAGGTCATTCCAGAAAGGTAATGCGCCAACTATATGCCATACAAATCCTTCAGCAACCTACTTTCATTAACAATATTTGCCATTATCCAAGGTTTAGTGAGACTCTCAGAACTATTATCCAACTTAATTACCTCTAATGGAAAAGCTACATTTACTATTTCAGTAAATCTACTTAAAAATAATTCAAATTTAAAATTTATATTTCTATCCGTATATAAAACATGATGCCAATTCTGTTGGTGTAATAAATTCCCAAATGATACTATATTAGCCTCCTTCTGAAATTTACGGAGATGAGTGAAGTTACTGTCCCTTGTTGCAGATATAAGTGTTTGAATACTAACAATTTGCATACTGTGATCAGATAATGGGCTATCAACAGTACTCATTTTAACCTTACTGAGATTATAATTAAGAAATATATTATCAATCAAAGATTGTTTATCACCCTGTATGCGACTATTTTGAGAAGCACAGGAATGCAATCCATAAGAAGCAAATAAATTACAAAGAACATTTGCATTTTGGTCACTGAGCGCAGGATTAAATTTTAAATTAAAATCACCACTAACAACTAAGTGGTTTTTACCATTAGAGATATTGTCCATCGCTAATTCAATATTAAACATAAAGTCTCTAATGCTTGCCGAAGGCGGCCTATAAAGGGATAGTACAGTAATGGGCTTCTCACCTGCCACTTCTGTACAGGCATATTCAAAAGACTGGTCTGTGTGCAGAGTCCTGTTTCTTTCCTTGAAATTCCACCTAGTGGAGACGTAAATAGCAACACCTCCCCCACGCGAACCTTCTCTGCATGAGTACCCAGCTAGGTTGTATCCATTTAATTTAAGCAATTTTATTTCATCTGTCGTACACCAGGTTTCCGTTAGAGAAACTATGTCTGGGAATCCTACCTCCATGAGTAATATATTTAAATCATCACACTTATTCCTCATACTGCGTATATTAAAATTTGCTATTCTCATAGATCCTGTTTTATTACCTAAAGACTTTTTGGAGGACCCCACTATGTGCTTGCTGTTGCCAGGGTCCTCTTCTGAAAAAACCTTTGCACATAACAACCTTCAGGCCAAATGTCCCGTTTCCAAGCATTACTAAAGTTTTCCTGCTTAATAGAAACCTGAAAAGAGGCATACAACTCTGGATGTTTAGACTTGTGAGCCTCGCAAAGGACCTCAGGAAATTTGCCTTTTAAAAAGTTTTGAAGTTCACTGGCAGTTGTGTCAGGATGAAGTCTTGTTACATGTAATTTTATAAACTTTGGAACAGTCTGTATGTTTTGTTCGCTTGATTTTCGCCCAAGACAAACCTCCGGGAACGCCTGTGAACTACAGTCTTCCATTCTCCTGGATTGTCGTTTTCTAATTTTTCTAAATTCTGAACCCTGTTCATTGTCGTAGTAGACAAAGCAGTCGCTATAGCAAGTTGAACATCATTTGGTTTTATTGTTGGGTTGTTGTTAAAATTTTTGGTATTTGGAATTGGTTTTTTGACATTACTATGCTGATTGTCACCTAGGGATAAGCTGTTACCAGTTTTTGCAACACTGCCACTAGGTGTTCTTTTCAAGGAGCATGCAGGAATTATTTCAACAGCTAATTTAGAAGAAGACTTGTCACAAGCGGGGCTATCTTCACGTATGTTATTTTTGTTTTGATTTTCTAACCTTTCAGAAATAAAATTAATTTTTTCCTTTAAAAGTATGCAATTTTCCAGTAGCAGGTCGTATTTGTCTTCAGATGCTGCTAAAAGTTTCTTTAAAAGCTTATTTTCTGCGGCTGTGATTTTCCCGCCGCTGATTGAACCATACAGCTCGGATGAAAGGTCTGTTCACACTTATTACACTTAACAAAATTAACGACACTTTTATTGCAATGTTTACACGTACTTTTTAACAGCGATTTATCATCGCCCGCCATATTGTATATCTTTTCAATTGAATCAATTTGTAGCTTTGATTCTTAGCATATGACATTTTTTAATATCTTCTTGGGATTAATAAAGCCTTTCAAAAATAAAAAAAGAGTGATTGATTGATATGTATGAAGATAACTGCGACCTGGGCCTTGTTATTCAGGGGATTTCAAAAACCTGTTTTACCCATAAGTTGATTTATTTGTCCTTGGATCTTTTGGTAATAATGAGTATCTCTACAAATTAATGGATAATAATAAAATTATAAAATAGTCATAAAATCAAACTACATATAGCACTAAAGTCAACAGTTGCTAATACTATATAGGAAATGAAATCATCAGAAATGTTAAAATACATATATTAAATTCAAATTTCGTATAAAACTTTAGAATATATAGCGTGGGACATTTAACAGGAATATATTCAATAACTCGGAAGCTATATTCTTAATTTCAAAAAACTGTTTTGCCATCAAGTTGATTTATTTGTCTACAGATCTTTTAGTAATAATGATTTGATCTGTGAAAGAGTTATACCCCATACACTTCTGTTTTATTGGAACACCTTGTATGTGCACTAAACTTACTTTGTCAGACTTGCATTCTCTTTATTCTGACATCTTTCCTTTTTGACTATGATTAAAATACTCTTTGACTCTTATACTAATAGGGGGTTTTGCCTCTCTAATGTATGATTCACCACATTCGCACTCAATTTGGTAAATGCATTATTTTTTCTTATAGATATCCTTTGGCTTACCTTTTGTCTGGGCAAGATCTCAACCAGGGTTGTAACCATTCTACAGCAACAATTTTAATTTATTTGTTATTACAGTCATATACAGTTTCCTGTAATTGGGCTTTGGCCTGTTGGAAATAAAGAACTTATTTATTTAACAAAAGAGGACATGAGAACACGTTACAACAGAGATGTATCAACTTGTAATAATACAATCGACCTTGAAGTAGAAATTGAAAACACAAAAAAGATCTGATGCAGAATGATTACTCTTAAAGATTAATAAGTAATACAATATCAAAATTACAAAGCATAGTACGACACATTCCGATTTACAAGAAAAAACACCATTTCTCTGAATACATAACATCAAAACCACTTTTAAATCGGAAATTACGATAAGAAGCCTATCAAAAATTAAGCCAAAGGATATCAACAAAAAAAATGCGTTTACCAAATCAAGTGTGAATGGGTGAATTGCACAATGGAGAGACAAAACATTCTCTTAGTATAAGACTCAAGGAATATTTTAATCATATTCAAAAGGGAGGAACGTCAAAATCGGGCATAGTGGAACAGGTCTGCTCAAACCAACACCGGATGCAGTGGTCAGCAGTTAAAATTTTTTATATGGAGGAGCACTGGCGAAAACGAAAGATTATAGAAGCTTCTATATAGCTCAAAATAACCTCTTAAAACTTCAGGTTCAAGTAACTAGGGAACAGAGACTTCACGCATCTCCGCACGTGACTTGTATCTAAGACCATAGCTTTAAAGTTACGATTTAGTTTACACTTGAAAACAATGGAGTTACCATTCGAAATGTTGTAAAATCAAAATAATAAAAACTATGCAGGTCCGACAAAACGAGTTTAGTGAAAATTCTACATATATTTTTATTTTTTTTACTTTTTCAAGGTCACGGGAACATTCCCATATCTCATGTTGCGTGTCTTATACCTAAATTGAACTGTTTTCGAAAAAATGATGTCTCAGAATTTTGGGCTACTTAGGGCCCTGAATCTACCAAACGGTCAAAGTTAGAATGAAATAACTTGCACTTCCAAACTTAAGTTATTAAAATCTATTAGATGGCATTGTCCTTTGGTTTAGAAAGAAATGTGAAGATTTGACATTGGCGTCGAATTCCGGTTTGAATGGAGATGTCAAATTTTGACATTCAGTTGATGTCATCCAATACGAGCCCAGTCGCATATGTATTGGACCAAAGGAATATGTAAGAGATATTTATTTTTAATACCTAGTATTTATTGTAGTGCTATGTTACCTGCAGTAAATACTAGGTGACAAAAATAAAATTATTTCAAATATGCCCCTTGGTCCAATACATATGCGACTGGGCTCATATATTTATATAATATCTGGAGAATTTAAGATTTTGCAAGCATTGCAAAGCATTTTATTCTAATTCTAACCATTTGGTCAATAGAAGGTCTTAAGTGGCCCAAAATGACAGTTTTGAGATGCCATTTTCTCGGAAACTGCTGAGTTTTAGGTATAGGATATGTAATAAAATATGTTTGATTGTTTCAGTGATTTCAAAAAAAAGTAGTGATGTACATAACTCTCGATAACATATCAGTCAAATCATTATTTAATAGAAACAACGTTAATGTACAGGGTGGGCCAAATTGGACACTTTTAAAGGGAAACTCCCTTTTCTAGAGGAGATAGGCAAAAAGTAATGTCGGTGTCTGGGGCTCAATTTTGACAAAAAACATAGTGGTGGAAACCGCACATCGATATCTCTTACCGTTTCAGAGTTACAGGGTGTTTTTCGAAAATGTGCATTTTTAACAAGTAGCTGTAATTTTTTTCCTATTGATTTTTTTTTGTTTCTGTAAAAACATTTTCAAAGCAACTTTTTACGTAGAATTTAATGGTTTTAGAATAATTTAAAAAAAATTAATAGTTTAATAGGTATAAGCAAAAAAAAAATTTTTTTATATGGTACACCCTGTATATTATTGAATAATTGAAAAGAGCTTAAAATTACCTTTGAAAACATAGCACACTTGATATTTTGCTCAAGTTCTCTTTGAAATAGAGAGTTTTTTATAGTTTACTCATTTTAAACCAAGTAGGCTTTGGACGCACGCGGCCTTAAATAAGAAACAATTGCGTAAGTAGTTGTCAAATTGTTATTTTAGCCATTTTGGCTGTATCGACGATCGACGCTTTGTTTTAGTTTAGGCCGGTTTAGGCTTTTAATTAAATTTAAAATGGAATTTGACAATTATGAAAAATGGGATATGATAGTGTGTTTTATAGAAGCCGGACAGAATGCACAGGTAGCAAGTAATTTGTACCACGAACGATATCCAGAGAGAAGGCAACCTTTTAAAGACATCTTCGGAAGATTGCGTTACAATTTAATTAATAGTGGCCAGTTTAAGAAAAATAGTCCAAAACAGTATGCAGCAAACAGAGATAAAGAGTTAGAAGAAATAGTAATTTTAGGAGCCGTTCAAAATAATCCCAAAACATCCACACGAAAACTGACTACAGTAACAGGACTGGGACGAAGTAATACGAAGTTTAAAGAAACATAATTTTAAACCATATAGAACCAGAAAAGTGCATCACCTTAGACCCGGAGATTTTGGACGCCGCATAGTTTTTTGCCACTGGTTTTTAGAAAAATGTAATGAAGTACGCGATTTTCCGTTAAATTGTATTTGGATAGATGAAGCATATATAAGCAGTGCCGGTATTTTCAATCGGTATAACTCCTATACTTGGGCACAGGAAAATCCTCATTCAATAGTAGAGGTAAGAAATCAGGGAAGATTTGGATTTAATGTATGGGCAGGTATATTTAGGGGTAGGATTATTGGGCCAATAATTTATGATGGAACTCTCACCTCTCAACGGTATCTACAAATATTACAACAACAAATAGAACCTCTCATTGATGATTTACCCTTAATGGCACACCGTAACATTTTCTTCCAACAAGACGGGGCACCGCCACACAATGCTGAAATCATCAGCAATTTTCTAGCCGTTAACTTTCAAAATAATTGGATAGGTAACCAAGGTCCTAATCGTTGGCCAGCGAGGTCGCCGGACCTAACCCCTATGGATTTTTATCTTTGGGGAAATAAAGAACGTTATTTTTCAATTGCCCATAAATACAAGAGAAGATAGAAGTCGCAGTTATGCGAATCTCTCACCCCTCTTGAATTAATGAATTCTGCAAAGAGTGTGATGAAACGATGCCGTCTGTGCATAAGAGAAAACGGTCGACATTTTGAAAACCTCCTGTAGGAAAAATCTTTTATTACTATTTCGTATTATTATTTTAATTTTTTAATTTAATTTTTTTTAATTTTAATTAACCTTTTTCTAAATTTGTTATTTGTTTTTAAATTATAAATAATAAATGATTTCGTTGTAAATAATACACTTTTTTGCTAAGTAACTACTAGTAGCAGTACGCAATTGTTTCTTATTTAAGGCCGCGTGCGTCCAAAGCCTACTTGGTTTAAAATGTAAACTATAAAAAACTCTCTATTTCAAAGAGAACTTGAGCAAAATATTGTGCTATGTTTTCGGAAAGGTAATTTTAAGCTCTTTTCAATTATTCAATAATATACAGGGTGTACCATATAAAAAAATTTTTTTTTTGCTTATACCTATTAAACTATTAATTTTTTTTAAATTATTCTAAAACCATTAAATTCTACGTAAAAAGTTGCTTTGAAAATGTTTTTACAGAAACAAAAAAAAATCAATAGGAAAAAAATTACAGCTACTTGTTAAAAATGCACATTTTAAACATGTAACTCTGAAACGGTAAGAGATATCGATGTGCGGTTTCCACCACTATGTTTTTTGTCAAAATTGAGCCCCAGACACCGACATTACTTTTTGCCTATCTCCTCTAGAAAAGGGAGTTTCCCTTTAAAAGTGTCCAATTTGGCCCACCCTGTACATCATAAGATAAACTAAAATGGAACGCAAGTCATTTGTATTACTGTTAGTAAAACAGGTAATTCAAGTATGGAGGTGTGAAAGTGAGGTAGAATAGGGTTGTGTCTGTTTCTTATGTGGTATGTGTGGTATTCACTATCTAGTCGATAATACATTTTAGATATTGGTCTATACTTGACCATGTTTTATTCTGATTTTGAATATTGGAACAATCCTACTGGTCTGCTAAACTTTCAGGTATGTATCAATGAAAATATTGAAATAAATATTAAAGAATTTAGGAACAGCTTACTACAACATTTATTTCCATTTAACATTTTAATAACAACTTGATCATTATATTACTCATTACAGTCTTAATCACACTGTTACAAGTCATTTGTTTAATTACTAGTCATTGTTACCTAATTACTTCAATTTTTTTCTTTTCACATAACAAACAAGATCCTGTAAATAAAGCAAGAGTATTACAGTTTTTTTATATCACTAGGTAACTCATTATAAAGCTTTATGCCTTTGTAAAATAAATTATTTTGACTAAAAGAACTACTAACCTTTTTTAAAAAAAAATTACAGATTTCAGACAACAAATGGTTTAACATTTTATAAATAAAGATTTTTTTAGATTTTATGTAGTAGTTTGTCTCACACTTAGCATATCAGTTATTCTGGTATGCTTATCGCCTACCTAACCTACTATAATTCTTAAAGCTTTATTTGTTTTCTCTGAAAGGTATTTAAGTGCTTTAATATATAACTTAAGATATTAAACCTTCTTTGCAATTTTATTCCTAATGTATGGAAAGTGGAAAATGTTAAATGTTGATCTATTACATTGTCAAGAATTTAAATGTTAATTAATTAACCAATTTAATATAACATGTCCAAGTCTGTATATCTCCATTTTGGGTAAAATCAAATTTCTATTAAAATTTTGAAATGCACATCACACCTATCATTTTTTCTTTTTTTAAAGCATATTTTCAGTTAAGTAAAACACTATGAGCTTCAAATGAGTTTTTGCTTCAAATCCAGCTTCATTTTCTCTTAAAATCTTATTTGTTTCAATACATTCCACTATTTGGTCCTTCACACAGATCTCGAGCAATTTTTCATATGGTGCACTATGTTTATTTTGTCTGAACTCCTCACTCTGCCCTTTTCCAAGCTTGTGGTTGTAACATTTAACACAAGTTCATGTTCTCTAAAAGGGTGATCAAAAAAATAATTAAAATTGGTAGTTGAATGTTGGGACAAAAAGCCATGTTGTTGGTCTGAAATCATATATTGCTGTTATTTAATATTATTTATTTATTTCAATTAATATTATTTATTTATTTTCATCTCCTTAAACAAAGAGTAATTAATGGTTCTATAGTACACTCATATACTAATGGAAACTGATCTGTCGCTGTTCATTTATTAACAGGCTTCAAAAAAGAGAAGGTTATTAATTTATCCTTTGTATTTTTTTGTAACATCTTATGCACATCTTTATTCATTCTCGCTAATCGTTGTAATGCTATTTATTAGATTGGTTTAATATAAGTATACGTATACCAACAAAACATTATTCTCCTTACCTTTAAGCTTTTATTAGTAAAATAAACTGGAAAGTAAATGTCCAAAGAGTATGGCTATATTTGGTTGTGAAGTAGTTTTCATATGCTAGGGTAGCATATCTAGGTCAGGTAATCGTACACGTGCGCATATTCTTATTAATGTAAGGACGTAGTGGCCCTTCAGAAACGTAATGCTAAAAATTCCAAATGGTACGAATTCGCAAATAACGTCAAATAAATAAATAATTAAATGAATAACTCTAAGAAAAAATATGTCAGATCAGCAAACAAAAATTACCAACAAGAAAGATTTTCAATTGAATTAATATAATACATGAATAATAAAACTACATAAACAAAAACGAACATCAATATGGGCCAAAAAATATTACAAAATTAATCCGGTTAACTGCCTTTTTAGCTGCAAAGTGCTTAGTCTTTTCATCAATCATATTCTGAAAAGTGACGATTGTAATTGTGAACTAATCGCACTACATTAGCACTAAACCCATAATTTGGTTGGTGGTACCTTTCAACAAACAGCTGTTCATATAACCTGTAGTGATCTGAGTTCTGTATGAAGGGAATCAATGAACAGTAGTGATATTTTTCTTATTTTCCTTGCCACTAGTACAATTAATTTAATACATTATTTAAAAATTAAAGAGGATTGTTATCTAACTTCTATATCAAAAGATTTTTGTCAAAATAAATAACTATTAGTTTTTCAGTCTGTGTTGGAGGTTGAGGATGAACTAGCTTCATTCCGGGCAAAATGGCGGCGAGAAATTCTAGCACAGCCTACACCGAAAGAAGAACCTATATTACAAACTGCATTAAGGTCCGAACAAATAAGCTGCAATGACAGTTCTGAAGAAAGCCTTGCTAGAGCTTTATTTATAAAAGGTATAAAGTGGGTTTATGCAATTTACATTTAATGGAAAGATGGAATTCTTTCCAAGTTGATGAAATAAATAATGTTATTAAAATATACAGTGTGTAAGTAGTTAATTTTTAAGGTTGCGCAAAATTGGCTCAATTATTTCAAGTATTATCAAGTTATAGCAGCCAAAACTCTCACTCTGCCGCCGCCTCACATTGGGTCATTTTTAACATCTAAAGGAATTAATTATGTTTTGAAATAAAAACAAATTTAAATCTTAAAGTTGTAAAATATACAGTGAGATTATAAAGTCCAACCACCTTTTAACTTTTGAATGGGTTAATGGGATATTCTAAAATTTTGGTTTTCAAATATAAACCTTCTGTGTTGCTATTTACTTGTGAGGTTTTACTTCTCGAAACTTCCTGAACTCCTTGTTTTGCGACTTCTGAACTTTCTTTGATAATTGTCCAATTGGCACCAGAAATGAGCTAATGATTTTTGGACCGTGTATAAGGGTCTTGTGTACGGTAAACATATATATCTGCAGTTTCATTTGCATAACTTTCAAGTGCTTTCGCGCCTACGTCATAACCAGAAGCCAAGGTTTGCAGAATTACTGAAAACCTCTCGATTAGGTTTTTGTCAATTCCTGTAATGTCCTAAGATAATTTAGGGTTTTGAAAGAAACGTCGAGCAGTGTTCCCATCATTAGTATTACCTCGTCCTTGTTTTGGAGTATCTATTAAAAGACCCGTCACTTTTCTGAATTGCATAATTATAATTTTTTTTGTTATTTAATATTATTTATTTATTTATTGTTTAACTTCTGTTAACTGCGGGCTTGCCATTTATTATGACCGTCATCTTTAAACCTTCTACTTGTAGGGGTACTAGAGAAGTTGCCAAAACATTTGAATCCTCGAAGTTGTCATCTGTAAATGTTTGTTTGTAACGACTTTGACCTCCACTGCCATCACTTCCCCATTTAAAAATAATGGTAATATCTGGTAACTCACAACCTTTGGCATTACAGAATTGACACAATACCTCGTCTTGAGTAAATAGCAATCTCTTCACTGTCAGGTCGACTATTGCCCGTAGCTTGATTTCAGCTGACATATCTGTAATTGTACAATCTTGTTTACTGCATGGTAACACGGGTACAATTTTGAGCCATTGTCGATTGCTGCTTGACGCATTTGAATGAACTGGCTTTTGCTTAGATTTGTTGCAGTCATTAACACCAAAACTTCCTCTGGTGAGTAAGTAGAATATTTGTCTTTATCTGCTTGTTTATAAGACTTCTTTAGCCTAGTGGCTTTGTTTGCAGAATTAGTTACTCCTTTTACCATATTCGCATCGTCTTTTTTTCCCGACTGTCTTAATTTTACTTCAGCTGCGTATGTGATTTCACCTAAAGTGTGATGACTCACCAAATTCTCTACTTTTCGTCATTTTCCCTTATTACCATACAAATTGAAGTTTTTCTCTGGTCTTCCCTGGCCCTGCCTTTTATTTTCTTGTGTGCTACTGCCTGGCAAGTCCATATTGATATTTTTTGCAAGAAAATGTTTTAAATGTCGATGACATTGTTTCCAAAGTTGATCCATTGAAATTCAAATTAAAGATACAACACGGACCGACTCATTTTCGAAGACACTGAAGGATTATTTATGTTTAACTTATTTTTAAAATATTCAACCAATGTTTTACGACATTCTGACTTGCCTGATTGAATAGCGCCATCTTGTCTTAACTTCCCAAAAAGATCCTGCCGAGTGACAAAAAGTTTTTTTTCCTAGAACAACATATACTATTTGGCATAGAAATCAGAACACCTTGATTTTTCCCATGAGAAACAATACATAAATGCTTTGTCATAAACCTACACATATCTTCGTTAAAACTCATTGCAATAATGAAGCGATTTTTATTTTTAAGACATATTAAAAAAGATACATTTTCATGAAAATTAGAATATGATACATTAATTAGATCACTCTACAGGATGTTACGAAGTTTAAAAATAAAGTTTTTTACATTTAATTATTATTTAGAGACGCATATATTACCACTCTGTAGAATTTTTCTTAACACTCTGTAGAAATTTTGTAAATCAATTTCTTAAAATGCGTTTCGAAACAGATATCTAGGTTTGAATAACATGTGTCATGTATGTATTGTTTCTTATGGAAAAATTCAAAATGTTGCCATTTCTATGTCACTTATTATACGATTTTCAATGACATCTGCAAGTATCTGGAAACACGATTAGATTATCTCGAAAGACATATAAATGCACTATCTAAAAGTAGTATCTACTTTATTTACAAATACATACAAAAGTTTGTAGGCTCTGTTGAATTTACAAATTATTATAGAAAATTGAGGTAATCTTAGATATTTTTCCTATACTTTGTCTATATCGCATACTTAACTAAATATTCGGAAAAACCTTTTTAGGAATGCTTACCTGTTACATGTAACACCAAAATTTACGTACTCTTTGGAGACGCACACGGTGACTGATTCCGAGTGGTAGCGAGGGTGTTGAATAACTTGTTATCACGTGAGTGCAACAAGGCGTGCGCATGGAATTAAACGACTGTGCGGTACAGAGTTGGAATTTTATTTATCGTTTTAAAAAAGTTTCGAGTAGGTGGGTGCTAACTTTTTTTTATAAATAAGTCCTCCTAGTTAATTAAGAACGACCTTCTGTGCGACGGTTCGTGCCTGCGCTCAGTTCAGGGTGCTGAAACAGTGTCACTGCCGGCGTTCCATGGCCGCCGCGTACATTACATACATTATTTCATTTAGTAAAGAAATACTTTCTTGGAGTGTAATAGGTAATACCATTTAGCATTTCGGTATTTTTCTAAGAGCTTCGTGTACTCGGTCTAATACAAACTGAAATTGTGGGTTTTATAAATATTGGCAATTGATTTGCTTTCTAAAGTAATGAAGAGTTCTTCTGGTCCTTTTGTCACCCGTTACAATTAAAGCGGCGAACTGAAGAATTTGTGAACGCAGGCAAGTTAATTATCGGGAGCCGCAACCGCTCGCCGCTCAAACGAAACCATACTTTAAGAAGAAACAGCAACCCAATATCAACTGATAACTAAAACAAGTATTTTTTTATCCTTGATTTGCTATAGCCGGGTTGAAACGCGGAACCGGTAGAAGGTGCACCTTTTGCATCAGCGTCGACTTTGCCTTTTTCACTCGTTAAAATTATTATCAGGTTGTATGTTTCATTAGAATCTAATTTAACATAGTACCTGATAATTTTAAGGCACCATCTTGATACTTTGTTAGGGATATATTGGATGTAGAGGTTCTTAACAAGAATTATGGAAGATATTTAACTTTATGTTATTACTTTCTCACAACATTGCTGCAGTAGAATCTGGGTTTTAAATAAATAAAAATTTATTGATTGAAAACTTATTAGAAACAACTTTAGTAGGGGCAACATATTTATAATAGTATTAAAGGCAAAGGGGGTATTTTTAATATGAAGATCGGCAATGATATCAAAAAATCTGTAATAAAATCGCATACAAATTGTCAAACCTTTTTAAAAACTGAAACAAATAAGAAAGAAGAACTGAATAAATTAGTTGTTGAAAAGAAAAGCTGTCAATGTCTGTTGAATCATCCCTCGATTCTTAATGTACCAAAAATGCTTTATTTAGTCATCAGACTCAGATAAAAGTTTATACATACTTAGATGTTTAGATAACTCTTATTTTCAAAAAACCTAATTTTTTTAAGTGTAAGTTGGATATTTCTATATAGCTCTAGGCCCTTGCATATTACTATACTACTTTTTGTTGGGGATATAGTATATATAGAGTACAAGTTAGACCTAAATTTTACAATAATTTTTGAATCAACCGAAAAAATTAAGAAAATGAAAAAAAAAATTTTTACTTTGGCAACTTTTACCAAAATACGTCAGGGAATTTCTTCGTAATGTGTCAGAAAATGTGAATTTGACAAACTGCTGGGAACCCTGTAGTAGCCAAAATAATTTTGATTTTCAGGTATATCTGTTTTGTAGTTTTTTGCCTACTGTATAGAATTTTCGTAATTTTAAATTAAAGTGGAACACCTGATTTATTTGAAGTGTCGTTACATTGTTGGAAAATCCCATTACAGCTTCACAGCCCTCAAAAAATATATTACAATTATTTGTTGTTATATTTTCAATACTTTTTAGCCTGCTACTGACTATTCGTTCATTTGTCCGGCTACATTCGATTCGTTATTCATATGAATTAACGAGTTGACGAATATTTCATCCACACTATGAATTTTTATTTTATTCATTCGCATCGATTTCTTGCGTTTCAACGTTTTAAAATACACAAAAAAACAAAAGTTTGATTTGGACTACTTAGTTATTCGCCCAGAAGACGGTATCCCCGCGCAACGGAACGAACGGATGAACCGGATCCTTTAGTCTATGCGTACGAATGGATGAAGCAACTAATAGTGAGTAGTGGACTTTAAAAATATCAAGTTTTAATTTAAATTGAGTTTTTAATCGAAACATTTTAATATGTACCCATAATATATATGGTGATTATGATCACAAATTGTGTTAATTCCTGTTTGACATAAATCTAACTTTTAACAGGTCTATATTGTGTACATTTTCGTCTTTATTTTTAAATTGATATTTCATTACTAACATAGCAAATTCTTTTCTAAAGAAAATATGATTTTGAAATAGTAGCACCTCTAATGTCAAATTTTAGGAACTGAAATGGAAAAAGCTGGGAAGTTATATGATGCTATTCAGTATTACCGTAAAGCTATGCAGATTGTACCAGATATTGAATTTAGGCTAGACTATAGACCTAAAAATTCTTTAAATGAGATAAGTGATCATTTTGAAGGTAAGGTATTTGTGTAAAAGTAAGCATATCATTTAAAAATATTTATTGTTTTTTAAAGCTTCTGAATCAATAATCTTTAGCAATTTTGAAATATTTAAAAAACAATATCAGTAGTCATTGTACAAACTCGGTTAAACTATCCAAATATGAGAAATTAATTTAAATTCTATAGTTTAGTTTTGAAAAAACCACCCTTTAAGATTTTTTAGATCATCACGTTCTTAATTACTCACTAGAATTACTTAGAAGTTTGTTCAAAAATTAAGAGTAACGTGGGGATGAAACAGTTATTGGCAAAAATCCAATATGGCGGCCTAATAAAGTACTCAGTATAAAACACTACTTATCCTGTTAACTTAAAATTTTGCACAAAAATAAATTTTTCTATCAGAATTTTAAATTATTTCAAGCCACAAACAAACCATACAAAAAAATAATAAATGAAATGAAGATATGGATAAAAGATAACTTTGTATTGATTGAGAAAACAATTGATTTTTTTTAATTATTATGGATTAAGTTCTTATGAGTTAGCCATTATAAGTACAATTAATTGTATATTTGTTAAAAAATTTCTTCTATAGGGTGCTAACATAGACCCATGTCCATTGTGCACCTTCTTTCACAACATTTCTTTATTTGTCTTAATTCACAGTTCTTATATTCTGTAGATTTAATGTATGATTTAATCCTGTTAATTTCATTATTCCCTGCTTGTATAAGATTTATTTGTATTAACTTTGCAAAACTATTTTGTAGAACGTATTAATTTATAATTTTTTTTTATTGTTAGCCTTGTTTTTTGCTAAATGTCGGCCAAATAACATACTGAAAAATTCCTTCTCACATATCAAATGTATTTAGTTCAGTTATAATATTGCTTCTATGTGTGATAAATTAGTCGCATAATTACAGATCGTTGGCAACATTATAGCAAGATCACAAAACTTCTGTGGAGTAGATAGTGGGTTGTATAATGCAGAATATTTTTTTGGGATTGTGTTTAGTGTTATAATAGTTAAATATCATTTAGAAAGGTAATGTGTTTTAGAATTTTACATAGGTAGATTGGGGCCATAGTTACATAGTCAATCACTCGTCTGAGCTCTTTTAAAACGTATTTTCATCACAATATTTGTTTTACCAAGGATTTTTCGAAATAAAAATTAACAACACTGTATAACTTGATTTATAATATATATGTTTTAGAATTTCTAATCCTAACAGTGGTAACGTGAGTGATGTTAAAATCGATTTTTAAGGCTTCTTCATAGGCAAAACGATCACCCAAGAAATGTTTCAGTATCTAAATGTCTTCAATATGTTGTAAATATTCTGGCATATAATTAGATCAAGATTAATTTTTTAGAAACTCATGAGACTGACAAAGGCGATAACTCTGATGATGATACAGTTATAGAAGATGGACAACTGTTTCCAAGAATTCAGAAAAAAATTAACAAAGCTGGATGTTTGTGTATTCCAAAATTTGAGCAAAGTGTAAGTATAAAGCTCAGTATATTTATTCCAACTAACATGAGCATATTCAGTGACTGTATTGTTTTCACTCCCATTCTTTAATTTGTCTAAGTTGTAGTGAGTATTGCATGAATGAACCATTAAATCTTTCAAATGGCATTATAGGTATACAAGCACATACAGTCCCTGGTTAACCGTGAATTATGTCATCCAGCATAAAGTGAACAATCCTCCCCTCTCCCCGGTTTTTACTTAAAAACTCATTTTTGAAAAATCAAAAATACGTAATGCACAAGCACCAAAAATTTACTTAAACCATTAATACCCATTATCTCATGTATCCAATCACCTCTAAATGACCTCTGAAAGTTCCTCAAAATTATTTTAGCAAAACCGATACTTTCATCAAGGACTCTTGGGATTTTACAAATAAAATAAAAAATATCCAAAAACCAAACAACCACATCTTAATCTCGTTAAACGTAATCTCATTATACGCCAACATTCTAATTGAGTTAACATTCGGATCAAAAGGAAAAAATTAAGTGATAAAAAACATACTGATCTCCCAATCGACGAATTTCTAAAAGGAATAGAATTAGTCTTGTAATCAACAACTTGACGGCTGCGCAATGGGCTCATCTATCTCAAATGTCATTACACAATTAGTGATGGAAGAATTAAAGGACAACGTAAATATTAAACTTCCGTTTTTTATAGATACGTTGATGATTGTTTAACAATCATACCAAAAGCAAATAGTGACTATATCCTCAATGCATTTAACAATTTCCATAATAAATTAAAATTCACTATCGAAATTGAAAAAGGTGCAAAAATAAATTTTCTATATATGGACTTATACAATAGAGGAGCCTGCATAAAAACAAAATGGCATAGAAAAGACACTTGGTCTGGCAGATATATAAACTATCTGTCAGAGCACCCAATTCCCAAAAAAAAAAATCTGTCGTTATAGGGCTCCCAGATAAAGCAATCAAACTAAATGATTTAGAATTTCGCCAAGATGCTATCCAAAAAGTAAAAGATACTTTACTCAAAAACAGTTACCCAATAAAACTAATAAACTCCATTTCTAAATCAAGATTAAACAACATAAATAAATCTAATTCCAACCACAACAATAATGAAAATAGATACATTTCAATACCTTATGTACAGGGGTTGTCAGAAACTTAGCAAAAATCACTTAAAAAAACAAGATCTAACCATATGTCATAAAAGTCACAATACCTTAGAAAACAAATGTTTTTCTTCTTTAAAACCAAAAACGCCTATTTTTCAGAAAACACACTATATAAAATTCCATGCAATGATTGCCAAAAAGTGTACATAGGACAAACTACACAATATGTTAAAAACCGATTAAATGGGCATAAGTTTGAAAAAAAAATAAAACAGTACTTACAAAACATGAAACAGAATATTAACGTATATATATATATATATATATATATATATATATATATATATATATATACATTTATGAATTGGACTTCTTTCTTGGGTATAGGTTTATTTGCAAAATCAAACAATGGAATTAACTTGACGTCTTGCCTATCATAGTACGCTTTCTCAAAAATTGTTAATTCCTTTATTTTTTTTTTTTTGGTATGTAAGGCTTTCCTTTCCCATCTACAATGAATTTAAAAAACATTTAGTAGTTTAATTATAAAAAGGTTACATATCTCGAAAAATGCATGTTGTTTATCGTCCGTTCATTTTTGAAATATTTAGCTTTGTATAATGATCGGTACTTTTAGTTCAGGGTTCTTCCATTTCTAGGGGTGGCGCTGTTTCTTGTATGACTGATAAAAACATACAGATTATGGGTGTTTAGCACTAATCTGAACCAGGAAGATACGGCAACAATAAAAATATGTATTTATTGCGTCTTCAGTTAGGGACGCGAGGGTTATGGACTGCAAAACACGTTTGTTAGTTTTTAATAGAAAATCGATTTTGCATTGGTATAAAATGTACTGAATTTATTTTAATATAATTTTCCGTTAAAAAATGGTTTTGTTCTGTTAATAAAATGAATTGATGTAAGATTGCTGGCATTGCGTTAAAAAATAATTGCAAAGAAATTATCATAGCAAAATACGCAAGATTTTGAATAAATATTGAGGTAGAAAGAAAAATATTATAAGTTGGTTAAATCACCTAAACATTATTTTGTTCAAAAATTAAGAACAATAAATAAAGCTATTTATTTTCCTGTCCTAAAATTAGAAATGTAATTTATTATTTAATTTAATAAAATAACCAATTAAGGAAATTTTATTGTTTGTTACAGAACAAAGAAACTGTTTAATATAAACTACTGGCTATAAATAGTGGAACAAGCAAATTTTTGGCCACATTTTCAACTCCAGTATTTTCGTAACTAAATGAGATATTAGGATGCGGTCTTCACAGATCTTTTGCAAATTTAGTCAACAATAAAATTGTGTTAGCGAAAAGCTAAAATTTTGTAAGACGTCTATAATACAGGGTGGAAACTAAGACACTGCAAAATTTAAAAAAATTCAGCCCGACCAATTTTATTAAGATAAGCCATGGTTTAATTTTTAGGCCCCTCAATATATTGTTTTTTTGCAGTTTTTATATACGAAAAAGGACTAATTTTCAGGGGCTTTTTCTATTACCTTTGCTATTCGTGTAATATAGAGTAACTTAATAACTAGCCGAAATCGAAATAGGTGCGAAAATATACAGGGTGCCCCAAGTATTGTAATCGAGAGAAATCACCCTCTGAGTTTTTTCTAGATCTTCATGTTTCAGGGTTCCTAGATGCCGAAAAATATGTTCTCCCATTTGCGTTGGTTTGTCGATCTGTCTGTTGGTCTGTCTGTACGTGGCATAGCTCAAAAACTACTTATTCGATTGACTTCAAATTTCGGTTAAAAATCAAGGGTTTTATCAGCATGATATATGTAATACATTCTTTTTAACATAGTTACATTTTGGTAATAATCCAATATGGCGGAACAAAATGGCGACCTAGTGAAATGCAAAATGAATAATACTAAAATACTAATTAATGAATCTGTCTCAAATTTTGTACTAAAATCAAGTATTACTTAGAAATAAACTGGCGAAAATTTGGGTACGGATCTAGAATGGCGAAAAAAAATGGCGGCTTAATTTTTACTAATATATAAAATCTTTAATTGACTGACAACCACTTGATGTAAAAAGCTGAAATTTGGCACAAAAGTTGACTGTGGGGCACAGAGGGTTGCTATTAAGAGATGTTTCAAAATTCAAGTGGTCGAAATCGCCCCTTAAATATTACAATTATGTTAGTTTAAAACTGGTTAGTTTTTCAGAAGAACGCTTGAACACGTAAATCTTATTATATTTTTTACACATTTTAAAATTTTGAAAAATGTATACAGGGTATTTCAGAAAATTGGTCCACTGATTAATCACAATCCTGCTCAAACCATTTGACATAAAAAGCTGAGTTTGATAAGAACCAATTTTTTTAATCTTTTATTCCAATAAGGAAAAGAAACTGGCTTTTAAATATTACAATATTTTCTATTTACAACAAACTGGTTAGTCTTTCAGAAAAATGCTTAAACACGTTTATTTTATTTTATTTTATTTTTTACATAATTTAAGATTTTTTTAAAAATGTATACAGGATGTTGCAAAAAAGAGAGTCACTGAATAATCACGAGTCTGCTGTAATCAATGTAAAAAGCTAAATATTGGTACACAGGGTGACTGTAGAATGCAGAGGTTCGATAAGAACGTTTTTTTAAAACGCAAATTTCAAGGGGTGAAACCGTTCCTAAAATATAACAATATTAAGTAAATCTCTTTAAAAATAGACTATTTTAAAGCGTCTTACTAGTTACAAAAAGTAAAATTTTAAAATAATAAAATGTTTATTTGATTAATAATTTTTCAGTCAAGCTAGCAATACCAGCAACAAAAGTAAATATAGGTAAATCGGTATGTGTTTGACTATCAAGATATTTATTGAATATTTATATTTTTTTATTATTTAGGGTTTTTTATTCGTCAAAATTTGAAAAAATCTTACTAAACACGGAACTATTTAGCTGCTAATTATTTTTTATATTATTCTCAGGACAAATTTTCAAATTTGAAAACCCAACCGTGGTGTGTTATTAATGTAAACGATTTATGACCGATCTGTCGATTCTAGTATCCTTGATTGGCCCTGACTCCCCTGCGTATTTTTTATTTACACCCATGTATAATGAACCTTTGTATTCGTTATGGGTACATTTAAATTGTGGACCATATAGACAGGTAAAAACAATTCTTAAAAATTATTGGCCATAGGTCACTTGCGCTCCGTTCGTATCTAGGCAAAATGTACCACGTATTAACAATAGAGCAAAAATCCGTTGCTCTGATTGGACAGCTGCTAAAAGCGGTACGCCTTGCTGGATGGATTGAACAGTAGGTACTTATTGTCCTGACCTAAGTGGCAAATTTTGTTAGGGGTTCAATTTAGTATCTTACTATTCTTATAATAAGGGTACCATAATATCTAACTGTTAGCAAAATACGTGGTGGAATATACAGGATTCCCCAATAATGGACAACTGTTTTTATTAATAGTAGTGGGCAAATTTGCTAGATATTATTTAACCTAATTTTAAGGGTTTCTGGAGTTTCCTAAGCTACGGGCCTGTAGATACCTTATATTTACAACATAATTAAATTCAATTCAAATAGGCACAAAATAACTGAGTTATAATACCCAAATTTAACGAGCACATTTAAAAATAAATACAGAATGGTTAATTTTACAAGAACGCAGCAGCGTTATAAATTGGAATGCTTACTTTCATAACGTGTGATATTGTTTTTTTTTTAACAAAATTGTTTTTATATTAGTTGGCCCTTGACGATCCAAATAATATAAAAAATAATTAGCAGCTAAATAGTTCCGTGTTTAGTAAGATTTTTTCAAATTTTGACGAATAAAAAACCCTAAATAATAAAAAAATATAAATATTCAATAAATATCTTGATAGTCAAACACATACCGATTTACCTATATTTACTTTTGTTGTTGGTATTGCTAGCTTGCTTTTGTAACTAGTAAGACGCTTTAAAATGGTCTATTTTTAAAGAGATTTACTTAATATTGTTATATTTTAAGAACGGTTTCACCCCTTGAAATTTGCGTTTTAAAAAATCGTTCTTATCGAACCTCTGCATTCTACAGTCACCCTGTGTGCCAATATTTAGCTTTTTACATTGTTTACAGCAGACTCGTGATTATTCAGTGACTCTCTTTTTTGAAACATCCTGTATACATTTTTAAAAAATCTTAAATTATGTAACAAATAAAATAAAATAAACATGTTTAAGCATTTTTCTGAAAGACTAACCAGTTTGATGTAAATAAAAAATATTGTAATATTTAAAAGCTGGTTTCTTTTCCTTATTGGAATAAAAGATTAAAAAAATTGGTTCTTATCAAACTCAGCTTTTTATGTCAAATGGTTTGAGCAGGATTGTGATTAATCAGTGGACCAATTTTCTGAAATACCCTGTATACAATTGTAATATTTAAGGGGCGGTTTCGACCACTTGAAATTTGAATTTTGAAACATCTCTTAATAGCAACCCTCTGTGCCCCACAGTCAACTTTTGTGCCAAATTTTAGCTTTTTACATCAAGTGGTTGTCAGTCAATTAAAGATTTTATATATTATTATAAATTAAGCCGCCATTTTCTTTCACCATTCTAGATTCGTACCCAAATTTCGGCAGTTTATTTCTACTTGATTTTAGTACAAAATTTGAGACAGATTCATTAATTAGTATTTTAGTATTATTCATTTTGCATTTCAGTAGGTCGCCATTTTGTTCCGCCATATTGGATTATTACCAAAATGTAACTATGTCAAAAAGAAGGTATTACATATATCATGCTGATAAAACCCTTGATTTTTAACCGAAATTTGAAGTCAATCGGATAAGTAGTTTTTGAGCTATGCCTCCTACAGACAGACCGACAGACAGACAGACAGATCGACAAACCAACGGAAATGGCAGAAAATATTTTTCGGTATCTAGGAACCCTGAAACGTGAAGATCTAGAAAAAACTCACAGGGTGATTTTTCTCGATCACAATACTTGGGGCACCCTGTATATTTTCGCATCTATTTCGATTTCGGCTAGTTATTAAGTTACTCTATATTACACGAATAGCAAAGGTAATAGATAAAGCCCCTGAAAATTAGTCCTTTTTCGTGTATAAAAACTGCAAAAAAACAATATATTGAGGGGCCTAAAAACTAAACCATGGCTTATATTAATAAAATTGGTCGGGCTGAATTTTTTAAAAATTTGCAGTGTCTTGGTTTCCACCCTGTATTATAGACGTCTTACAAAATTTTAGCTTTTCGCTAACACAATTTTATTTTTGACTAAATTTGCAAAAGATCTGTGAAGACCGCATCCTAATATCTCATTTAGTTACGAAAATACTGGAGTTGAAAATGTGGCCAAAAATTTGCTTGTTCCACTATTTATGGCCAGCAGTTTATATTAAATAGTTTCTTTGTTCTGTAACCGAAATAAAATTTATGAATGTTCAAAAATAAATTATATCTTGCCATTGTTGAAACAATAAAATTTCCTTAATTGGTTATTTTAATAAATTAAATAATAAACTACATTTCTAATTTTTAGGACAGGAAAATAAATAGCTTTATTTATTGGTCTTAATTTTTGAATAAAATAATGTTTAAGGTGATTTAACCAACTTATAATATTTTTCTTTCTACCTCAATATTTATTCAAAACCTTGAGTATTTTGCTATGATAATTTCTTTGCAATTATTTTTTAACGCAATGCCAGCAATCTTACACCAATTAATTTTATTAACAGAACAAAACCATTTTTAAAGGAAAAGTATATTAAAATAAATTCAGTACATTTTATACCAATGCAAAACCGATTTTCTATTAAAAACTAACAAACGAGTTTTGCAGTCCATAACCCTCGCGTCCCTAACTGAAGACGCAATAAATACATATTTTTATTGTTGCCGTATCTTCCTGGTTCAGATTAGTGCTAAACACCCACAATCTATGTTTTTATCAGTCATACAAGAAACAGCCCCACCCCCCCCTAAAAATGGAAGAACCATGAACTAAAAGTACCGACCATTATACAAAGCTAAATATTTCAAAAATGAACGGACGATAAACAACATGCATGTTTCGAGGTATGTAACCTTATTTTATTAATTTTGTAATAATTTTTTGTAAATAGTATAACATTTTAAATTAGTTTTAAAAAAATTGTAGACGTCTTTTTATAATTAAACTACTAAAAGTTTTTTAAATTAATTGTAGATGGGAAAGGAAAGCTTTACATACCAAAAAAAAAATAAAGGTATTAAAATTTTTGAGAAAGCCTACTATGATAGGCAAGACGTCAAGTTAATTCCATTGTTTGATTTTGCAAATAAACCTATACCCAAGAAAGAAGTCCAATTAATATATGTATATATATATATATATATATATATATATATATATATATATATATATATATATATATATATATATATATATATATATATATATATATATATATATATATATATATATATATATATATATATATATACGTTAATATTCTGTTTCATGTTTTGTAAGTACTGTTTTATTTTTTTTTTCAAGCTTATGCCCATTTAATCGGTTTTTAACATATTGTGTAGTTTGTCCTATGTACACTTTTTGACAATCATTGCATGGAATTTTATATAGTATGTGTTTTCTGAAATATAGGTGTTTTTGTTTTTAAGGAAGAAACACAGTTGTTTTCTAAGGTATTGTGACTTTTATGACATATGGTTAGATCTTGTTTTTTTAAGTGATTTTTGCTAAGTTTCTGACAACCCCTGTACGTAAGGTATTGAAATGTATCTATTTTCATTATTTGGGTTGTTATGAATATTGTTGCGGTTGGAATTAGATTTATTTATGTTGTTTAATCTTGATTTAGAAATGGAGTTTATTAGTTTTATTAGGTAACGGTTTTTTAGTAAAGTATCTTTTGCTTTTTTTTTAGCATCCTGGCGAAATTCTAAATCACGTAGTTTGATTGCTTTATCTGGGAGCCCTATAATGACAGATTTTTTTTTTGGGAATTGGGTGCTCTGAGAGATAGTTTATATATCTGCCAGACCAAGTATCTTTTCTATACCATTTTTTTTTAGCAGGCTCCTCTATTGTATAAGTTCATATCTAGAAAATTTATTTTTGCATCCTTTTCAATTTCGATAGTGAATTTTAATTTATTGTGGAAATTGTTAAATGCATTGAGGATATAGTCACTATTTTCTTTTGGTATGATTGTTAAACAATCATCAACGTATCTATAAAAAATGGAAGTTTAATATTTACGTTGTCCTCTAATTCTTCCATCACTAATTGTGTAATGACATTTGAGATAGATTAAATGTTACTTATCTAGCAGAAAACAGAGAGTAAAATTTAATAATGAGTCGTCTGAGGCCTTATCTGTTATGACTGGTGTGCCACAGGGGTCTGTCTTGGGGCCCTTGTTACTTTTAATTTACACCTTTTATCTTTTTAATAGGTTAACTGCGTGCTCTGTTCAAGGTTACGCAGACGACACTCAGATTTATTTAATTTTTCTTCCTGAAAAAGCCAATGAGGTGGTTGGTCTCATAAATCATGGCCTAAGAAGTCATACTTTTTGCTCTTTGGTAACATCAAAAATCGGGAAAACTTATTGCAAAACAATTTCAGTCTCATAGTGAATAATGAGAAGATACCGGTGTAAGACAATATATTGCAAAACATGCTCGAAAATCTCGTCAGGCGAAATAAGGGCACTTTTCACACAGTCCAGAGTGATAAGTCTCTTCTGCTCAGCATGTATGGAGGTCATCCGGGATGCCATGAAATCACTTCCAACATTGGAGGCAAAAATACCCAAAATTGAGGCTGATATTAAAGAACTGAAAGAAAGTTCCCTAAATGTGTCAAATTTTGCTTTTGATGGGATAAAAGTAGAAATGGCCCAAATGCAAAAGGACATTGAACAATTGAAGAATGCTTCTTCTGAAACCTCAAGCTATGCAGATGTCGTTTCTAATCTAAATAAAGAAGCAAAAAATATCAAATTGATGAAATAAATGACAGAATCCAAAAGGCCGATAATCCTTCAGTCACAGTAACTCCAAACCAACCTAGCAATGTTGAACCTACACTAATAGAAATGAAAGAAAGATAGTCCAGAGCATCTAATGCACTGATCTTTGGAGCTGAAGAAGCTAAGTCAGCTAAAATAGAGGAACGTAAGGAGCACGATGAGCAAATAGTTAAGGACATACTAAACTCTGTTTGTGAAGAAACCTTAATAAAACCACTACACATCATCTGAGTAGGTCCATATAACCCACAGAAGCAGAGGCCTATAAAGGTTATTTTTGGCTCCAAAGAGGAGGCTCGCAAAGTGCTTCAAAACAAGAATAAACTCACTAAACTCAGTGGTAAATACATTAAATATGATCAGACTAGTATGCAGCGTACTTACCTTAAAAAACTGCTAGCTGAAATGCAAAGAAGAATACACCTCGGGGAAGCTGACCTAAAGATAAAATACTTTAATGGATTGCCAAGGATTGCTAAGGACTCAAAAAACTAAACACTCAGACATGCACCTCCATAACATTTCTGTACACTAACCTTTGCTCAATAAGTGCCAAATTTGATGAATTTTTATTGGAAATCCAAGACAGGAAGCCAGACTTCATTCTTATTACTGAAACATGGTTAACTACCAACATACCGGACGCTTTGATCTCTATTCCCGGCTATGTTTTGTTTAGAGAGGACCGGTCAACTACAAATGAGCAGGGTGTTGTACGGCGGGATGGAGGAGTATGTGTTTGTCAAGAGAGAGATTCATGGTCACCAGGTGGTGTTTTGTAATAAACGGGTGATGCTAGTCGGTTCCACTCAAATAGACACTATATGGTTGAATGTCAAGGTTGGAGCAGTCCATCTATTACTGGGATGCATATAACGACCACCCAATTGCTCAGTGGATGAAAACAATAAAATTCTAGAGATGCTTGCTGAATTAAGTGATACTAATATTACATCAATAGTTTTTGGGGAACTAAACTATCCTGAGATAGACTGGACCCTGGGTCAAGTGACAAAACATAATCCCTCTGCTGAAGAGTTTCTTTGGGCTTACCAAAAATCGGTGCTGTACCAGTTGGTAAATTTTAACACGTGGTTTAGAGAGGGTACTGATCCATCCCTTCTTGACATATATTTGGTGTCTGATGAGAGACTTATGACAGTGGTGGAGGCTGCTCCTCCAATTGGTAAAAGTGATCATGTGACCATATTAGCCACCGCTCAGCTTATGTTAACACCACTTACAAGGAAACTACAACAACGCAAAAGCTATTGGCAGGCCGATTATATCCCAATAAATAACTTCATATCACAGTGGGTGCCTGATAGCACTTACATTTTCAAAACTGCGAAAGCCTCTTAACTGAGATCTCAGATACATACATCCCCTTGCAGCATCCTAAGAAGACATATAATAAACCATGGATCTCAAAGACACACATTAAACTGATAAATCGAAAAAGACGACTTTGGCATAGGTATCGAAACACTAACAGGGCGTGTGACTACGAACTGTACAAAGCTTCAAAAAACGAAGTCTCTATAGCGTTGAGAAGGGCTAGAAATAAATATGAGAGTAGTCTCCTAGAGCAAGGTCCAAGAAGATTTTACCAGTACATAAACAGCTGCCTTGACTCCAGAGCCCAGAACTTAGTTTTGGAGGGCGGCTAACTTGTGTCCGAGCCGCTCCAGGTAGCTGAGGTTTTCACTATACAGTTTGACAAAGTGTTTATTTATGAGGACACCTCAAATATTCCACAACTTCCAGCGACCAGTTACTCTATACCATCAATTGAGTCCATTGTTTTTATTCCAGAAAAAGTGGAAAAGGTATTGAAGGACCTTAAAAGCTCTGCCAGTCCTGGACCTGATAATGTGTCTCCCGTTCTGCTTAAAAACTGCCGAGCAACTTTATGCAGCATCCTTGCTGATTCGATGATTGAGTCTTTCAATCGTGGCAGGGTGCCCGAGATTTGGAAGGGTGCTGTGGTAATCCCCATATATAAAAAAGGAGACAAGCATCTGGCTGAAAACTACAAACCCATTAGTTTAACATCAATAGCGGGCAAGTGTATGGAGAAGATCATTGCTAATGAAATCACAGAATTCCTTCAGATGCACCATGAGGGACTTGTGCTTAACCAACATGGTTTTCTTAAGGGAAAGTCAGTAACATCCAATCTGTTGTCTAACTAGGAACTATGGACCAAGGCACTAGAGGATCACTTCCCAATGGACGTGATTTACCTCGATTTTGCTAAAGCATTTGACACCGTTCCCTTAAATAGACTTCTATGTAAGCTTAACCATTTCGGCATCCGAGGTCCATTGCTCTCCTGGATTAGGGATTATCTGTCAGATAGGTATTACCAAGTCAGAATAAATGGCAGGCTCTCTGGAAAGCATATAGTTATGAAGCAATGAACATGTCTTGTTGTATGACTACTATGTACGCAGATGACACTAAAATATATGGTGATCCCACAAGTCATCACGGTAGTTTGGTGGAGGACCTTGCTGAGTTGGAGAGGTGGACAAGGGATTGGCTGCTCGAGCTAAATATTAGCAAGTGTGCAGTGCTTCACATTGGATATAACAACCCGCTTCTTGATTATCATATTGATAATAAGGTACTAAAGAAAGTCACTGAACAGGTGGACCTCGGTGTTCGCATTTCACATGATATGAAGTGGGAGCATCACATAAACAACATTGTGAAAAGGGCAAACTGCACAATCTATCTAATTCGTAGATGTTTCCGCAACATGACACCGCAACTATTTCTCAAAGTCTACAAGACATATGTAAGACCCTTGTTGGAGCATGCCGTTGTTATGTGGAGTCCGTATTTCAAAAAGGATATCGATGCTCTAGAGAGGGTCCAAAGAAGAGCGACAAGAATCCCACCTCTGTTGAGAGGGTTGTCTTATGATGACAGGCTTAAAGCGCTCAAGCTTAGCACACTGGAGGAGAGGTGAAATAGAGGATGCCTAATAGAAACCTTTAAAATCCTACATGGGCACTACAAATGTGACATAAATTTCTTTCACAGAAACACCAATCAATATCTCCGAGGACATTCTCTTTACTTTACTTTATTGGTGCCAATATACAATAAATGCACTTACACAAGTCAACAGTCAATAAGTATTTAAACACTAAGTACGACATAATGATAAAATATTACATTATAATAAACAACAAAGCATCACATTATAACAGAACATTACATCAATAAAACATTGCATTAAAATAAAATTCCAACAAAATGACCAAAATTTACATTAAATTAAAATACACATCACATTCAATTAAAGTTAAAATTTAAAAAGTCCTGAAATGAATAAAAGGCATTGTCGATCAGCAATCTTTTTATTGTTATTTTAAATTGTGCTAGTGGCAGCCTCCTAACAGTGCCTGGCAATTTATTAAAAAACTGTATTGCAAGACAACCCGGACCGCTCCGACACCTATTCAAACGATGATATCCCGGAACCAGATCATCCCTTGTTCGTGTGGCATACCCGTGAATGTCCCGATGGGTCGGATAAGAGAGAATATTCCGTCTTACATAGACCAGATTTTCCAGAATGTAAATAGACGGGAATGTTAGAATTCGGTTTGTCACGAAAGCTTTACAGTCTGCTCTATAAGCCAAACCCGAGACAAGTCTAACTGCTCGTCTCTGCAGTCGAAATATCCGCACCCCACCAGCAGCATGACCCCAGGCAAGTACTCCATAAGAAATGAGAGTATGACACAAAGAGAAATAGGCCTGCCGTAGTACATCGTTGGTTACACAGTAAGTTAGATTTCTGAGCACAAAGATGTTAGAGCTCAACCTCCTCACCAAAGTATCAATATGACAGCACCATGTCAACCTTGAGTCCATTTGTACACCAAGAAATCTGGCACTAGTCTTGGTCTCCGTCTGTTGAGAAGGTCTTAGTGAGAACAAGACCCGATCAGTTTTGGAGTCATTCAAGTATAGCTGATTAGCTGCGAACCAGTCTTCTGCTCTTGACTGTGATTGTGCTGCACCCTCCAACGCCTCGTTGCACACACCAGAAGTGTATGACAAGGTAGTGTCATCTGCGAACAGAGTAAACCTAGCAGACGGACAGACCAGAGGAAGGTCGTTAATATAAATCAAAAATAACAGTGGTCCCAAGACTGAGCTCTGCGGGACCCCATCAGTGATAATTCCTTCCTCAGACTGAGCACCACCAAAAACTACCGACTGCCGCCTGTTACTCAGAAAAGACTCAATTAATGCCAGGGCATCAGAATGCAAATTATAGATTTTAAGTTTGTCTAGCAGCAATTGATGTGGGACATAGTCGAAGGCTTTACTAAGGTCACAGAAAGTTGTTGCCGTGAACTGTTTATTCTCAAATGACTCTAGTATGTCTCCCAGAAGACGGAGTATACCCATAGTGGTGCCCCGGTCCTGACGAAAACCAAACTGGCAATCTGAGAAAATCCCATACATCTCAAAGAATTGAGACAATCTCAAGGCCATACATTTTTCTAGTATTTTGGAGAAAACAGACAGTATAGAAATTGGCCTATAGTTAGCCATGTCATTAGCATCACCCTTTTTGTATATAGGCGTCACCACCGCCATCTTCAATACGTCAGGGAAAGTACGTTACAGAGATTAATCAGACCTGTCAAGGGTATTAGGACTATATTAATAATAACTTTTAGGACGACAACATTAAAACCATGAGGATCTTTACAGGGTTTATTTTTTAGAGACGCACATACATCCCTAACTTCAACAAAGCTAACCTCATCAAATTCAAATTGACTTTCTGAAGGAACTGCAGCGGGTCAGTGTCAGTATCTTTAATATTTTTTCTTGTGTTAAGTGCAACATCAATGAAATAATTATTGAATTCTGCTGGTGATATGTTCACTCTATCATGATTAATTTTTGAAGAGATTCCCCTAAACTCATTAATTATTTTCCACATGCATTTAATAGGGTTTGTGGCATTTTTTATTAAATTGTTGTCTGATTCTTTTTTTGCACTTTTTATTGATGCTTTATAGAATGACCTGAAAGAGTTGATTCTTTCCCTTAGATATGGAGATGGGACAGATCTGTATAGGTCATTCAAAAAGTTCAAATACTGTCTCATGTGTTTTAAATTATCATTAAACCAATTTATTGTGTTACAAGAGTTTTGCCTTACGTTATATATTTTTTGTGGAAATGACCTTTCAAATGCAATGGTCAGTTTATTTAAAAATATTTCAAATTTTTTATTTATATTTATATTTGTGTTATATACAAAAGAAAAATCAGTACATTCAACAGTATTATAAAAACAAAACTTACCATGCTCTGTTATGGGTCTTAGTACTCTCTTAAATGTTTTATTGACAATGGTTGCCTGTGATTTAACCTCACATAACAGGGCCTCATGGTCAGAAAAACTGGTTGTTAGCACTTTACTCGAGTAATTTTCATCACCAAAGTTTAGGAATATATTGTCAAGGCAATTGCCACCTCTGGTGACAGCAAAGTTGGTAATAAACAGACCATGGGAACTCATCAGGGAACACAACTCTAAAGTTGACAACAGAGCTGAGTCGTAGACTCTCGAGGAAATACTTTCTTACTAATCGCACAGTCCAACAGTGGAATGAGCTCCCTGAGGATGTCATAACTGCTCCCAGTATAAATGCTTTAAGAACAGACTGGACAATTATGTTGGTACTTGGGTGTAATCACAACTATAAAGTGTGGATAGTTAAATTTAAAGTGCATGGACATAATAATGGCAGTTAATCGGTTACAACCGCCTACTGTCTAATAACCATAATAATAATAATAATATACTGAATCTGCTCGAAATTTAGGCCTAATCGTTGACTCGAATCTACGTTTTACAGAACATGTTTCTGGTCTGCTAAGACGATCATACTGTATGCTTAGAATATTATATGCGAACAGGCATGTACTTAGTTTTAAACGTAGGAAAATGTTGTGCGAGTACACCATATTTCCAATATTTTATTATGGAAGCACGGTTTACGGTCCTTGTCTGGACTCTTTTTTGGATATTTGCTGAGGTTTTGCATCTATAGACAATTTCATATGTTGTCAGATATTGGTATTTTAGTGCCGATTTATTTTGGGACATTTTGCGTGTTGGGCAACATTAATTAGGAGACAGTAAACATATACTACAGAAAAAATTGGTTTGGTAGTCTTAGGGCATTTTAATATGTATATGTATTTTAAATATACACCAAGGCCTATTTTAGCATTGTTGGCAGAAGAGTGCTAATATAAAGTGCATTTCTTTAAAACTACGAAGCTATTACCCAAAAATATTTCTGTATTATTCAAAAATAATTCATGTGAATTAGGCGATGCGTTTTATAAATTTGAATGACTCTTACACAGTTATGGTTGCTATTTCACAGATATCCTTAAATAACCACACCATTAAAGTGGATGCTCAGATAATTGTAATCAAATATTATTTTAACATAGGTGGTATGCCTATTCAACAGGGCTTTTACTCTCATTACCACACTACCTGCCTAGAAACTAAATTTCCTCATTCGAGAGTACTTCCTCCTGTCAACTCAAATAGCCATCACAAGTCAGACCCAACCATGAATATTATGCACAAGTATGTACAATCTCAGGTTGGGTTATGGAACTAGCCAGTAAGAGGAGGGCAAAGTTTTTTTTATACTATAACCCTGATTAGAAGGATTTTTTATGTACAAAAATTATATTTCTGTGTGGTTTATTTTAGGGAAAAAAGTTAATATAAAAATAAGCCCTAAAATTCTTTAATATAGTTTTCTTCATTGTGATCTAAAACTCTATATAAAAACCACCCATGATTTTTTAAACAATAGTTTATTATTTCAATTGGGTGTTTGCTTCAGTTTTCTTATTAAAAGTGTGAGCTAATTTAACTTTTAAACAATTCTTATGCAAAATCTTAGCATTTTTTTTAGTTTAAAAACTTTACAACAGATTTTCTAATCACTTGTTCATTAAACAATTAATAGGTATTGTTGTGTCATGTGCTATTGCGTGATGATTTGATAAATCCTTTTTTCATGGTGAATGCGCAGGTATATTTTTTAGCGAATTTTACGTTTACATTTAATTTTACCTTGGATCAGAAAAATCTGCTATTGTTTTGGAATTCAGACTAGTAAACGTACCTGATCGTGGACGAAAGTAAGCATATTAAATAATTGAAAATGTTCACATATTCTATTTACGATGAGTCAACGTTTTGCCTTAATAAGGCTAACAGAAGAAAATACACACCCGTTCATGTTGATTCTGCCGTCAATGACTTATTAAATCTTAAGAGTTGCTAGAAAACGCAAGTCTTGCACTATGAAGGAATTTTTTTATTTGGTAATCTTCTTGTGTAATTTAAATATGGTTTTTTGTATTTCCTAAACATGTTCCATTAAATTTGTACCAGTTTAGGTACACTGTTTCTCGTTAAATCTGTAATTTGGATAATTTTAGAGATAAACTGATGAATAAAAAACAAAAAACAATATTCTTAGAAGAAAAGTCCTTCGAATAGAACGTAAATATTTTTATACAAATACTAGTCTAATACAGAGGGTGATTTAAAGAAATATAACAAACATTAGTCCAAATGTTTCTATTAACATACATATAAAAAAAAGTTCGATAGACTCTAAAATTAGACGAAAAATCAAGTGCGTCCTTTTTATTGAAAATGAATATTTTAAACGTATTTATAAGTTATTTGTTTTAGGCTACTCATATATCAGCATTACCTCTAGAGATATTGTTATACATTTTAAAATGGGTTGTATCCACTGATTTGGACTTAAGGTCACTTGAAATGTTTGGATCTGCCTGTAGAGGTTTTTATTTGTGTTCGCGCGATGCAGAAATATGGAAACTCACTTGTTTGAGGTCAGTATAAATAAAGAGCCACTTGGTAAACCGAGTGTACAAATTTTGTTATCTTTATTTATTATATTACAGTATCTCTGTTTTGTTATTCAAATGGTAATTAAAGGATTTTAAGAAATTTTCTCGAGTTGGTTTTTCCAAGTTCCTGTCTCATGTTAATATTATACTTTAAAATTGACTTTCAGACACACGGAAATTATAAAAAATATGCGGCGTTGATCAAACTAAACGAAAAAGATTCACCAAGGACGTTAAATCTGGTGTGTGTTTTTGTTTGTTTACTTGTTTTTCGGAAAATATATATATATATATATATTTTTAAATATAAGGACGGAGGTAGCCGATGCACGCATCGGACAAGTGGTCCTTCAGAAACGTACACTACAGAATGCTAAACATTCCAAATGGTATGCGTTCGCAAATAACGTCAAATAAATAAATAGTGAAGTCAGTAACTCTAAGAAAAAATATGTCAGATCAGCAAACAAAAATTACCAATAATAAAGATTTTCAATTGAAATAAAATAATACATGAATGAATGTCATGTCAGATCAATATGGGCCAAAAACATAACAAAACCAATCCGGTTAACTGCCTTTTCAGCTGCAAAGTACTTAGTCTGAAAATATATTCTGAGAAGTGACGATTGTAATTGTGAACTAGTCGACCAACAAATGCGCTAAACCTATAATTTGTTCAACAAACAGCTGTGATTGTCTTGTTCTTCTAATAGGCACTAAAAACGGGACTGATCCAAGCAGCACTTCACAGTCAATCCACCAATTTATGCAAAAAGACCAGAAGTGCCTTCTCTCTTCTAAATTCGAGGGTTTGAAGGCCGCAAAGAAGAGCTCTAGTATTAGATGACAGACCTTGATATGGGAAATGCAATTTATGTAAAAGGTATTTTGAAAACCTATTTTGCACCTTTTCAATTCTGTCGATGTGACACTGGTATGATGGACTCCATATTGTACAACAATATTTTAGAACGCTAGGAACCAATGAGTTATAGAGACACCCAATTGGTTTGGTAACAGTTACCTGTTTCATATGACACTTTATAAAATCCAGAAGTCTAAAACCTTTAAGTACAATGTTATCAATATGTAGATTAAAAGTTAGATTTTCATAAAAAATAACACCTAGGTCCGTGAAAGAACTAACAACTTCAAGGTTTACATTATCTATGAAGTAGGTGGAGGGTATGGTATTAATATATTTGTGAAAACGGAGCACATTACATTTCGAGATGTTAAGAGAGAGATAATTAGTTCTGCACTGTTTGACGAGCCTTTCTATATCAGACTGCAGAGGATTGGAGTCTGAGGAGACTGGTGAGAAGATTTTTAAGTCTTCTGCATATAAAAGACATTCGGAAAATTCGAAACAAGATATTATATCATTTATAAAGAGCAGAAAGAGAACTGGACCCACATGCGAACCCTGCGGGAACCCTGATATCACAAGAATCTTCCTGGAGACTGAACCGCATGTGTTGACTTGCTGGCGACGATTAAATAAATACGATTTGATCCACTCAAGATATTTTCCACAAAAACCAATTAGCTGTAATTTCCATAACAGAAGCTGATGGCAAACACTGTCAAGTGTAAATAATATCGATCTGCTTGCCAGCCTCAACCGATGTCACTAAGTAGCTTTGAAATATTGCAAGATTGCAAGATATTCGAAATAGATTTTTGAGTTTACCGGGATTAACTGCGTGAAACTGGAAATAAAAGTAACTAAGGGGAATTTTCAGATATATAGGAAAATTTGTTGAAAAGGTCAGCCGTTTTCGGCGGTATTATAAGGTTCAGGTTAGCTTTTCACTTGGTATCAGGTCTCGGAGAGACACACAACCATGATCTATCGGTGGGATGTCCAGATGACGGGCTCTGAGCTCCCGGTCACCCCATGTATTTCAATTTCTTTAAATTTGTCTTTCTTTATAAATCCTTCCAATGCATCTTGGCCTCCACTAGATGCCCCTTGAGAGTACTACTGGTCTCACTAGATGACATTTTCTTTCAAGCTATCCCTTTACCCCTCTCACTCCCGCCACATAGCGGCCATTACGCTAATATTCTTTGTAGAACTGCGGCAGGCGAACGGGATAGAATGCAGGAACAACTAGGCCTTACACGTTCACAGCATTTGCTCCCTTTCTAGCGGGGTCGTTAGTTTCCACACTGAGCGGTTGAGTCTCCCGTTTCCCCCTGAAATAAAGCAGCAGAACCGAACACGTGGAACCACTTATGTTAATAACTGCCTTCGACGAGACGAACCGGAAGACTCCGCGGTATTATAAGAATTTTAAGGTTACACTGAGCCTTGACAACTGACATCTCTTGTTCTAATCACCTGTTCATTCAAAATTTGGGAGGGTAAACAGTTTGACGTATGTCGTAATATCAACTGTTCTGTTGCAATTGTTCATTCCACTGTCATTAATAATATTTTCACAATATTGTTGCCAAATTTAATTTTATTACCTTCACATGTGAGAGTCTAGTATTTTGGCTTATATATTAAAAGTTGTTTGGATTTTCCTATTGGTCTTTGAACTGAGTAGAGGGCTAACAGGAGAGTTACATCAGTAGAAAATGGCTTAAGTGTTGCAAAAAACCTCAAAAGAATTTAGTCTGCCACAGAGTACTTCACCCTAGCTGCACAAAAAGAGATATTAAACAACATACCCTTATAGGCAGTGATCTAATTTTGTGTTCAAAAGAATGTGCAGATGGTGGCTATGATGATATAGATATTCTTCAATACATGAAGCAAGAACATCAGGAGCTGAGCGAGGAAATCCGACAAAAAGATTTGCATATTGAGAAATTATAGAAGATGGCAAAAATATTTGAAGATGAAGTTTACGATCAAGAAAAGCAATACTTAACTACTATTGAACATCAAAAATCAACAGTTCTGGAGTTAAAACAAAAAATTGAACAAGCAGAACTAGCAAATAAAGACAGGAACAGGCTCAATGAAAGCAGGCAGACTCGGACGTATGCTTCAACACAAAGTAGACAATCTCAAACAAGTTGTATTGTTAGATTGGATAAGGGTGAGCAAGTGGTAATCAACTTGACAGAGAGACACAAACTAAAAATTTATCAGTAATGGAACTGGGATGTCAGACAGATGGTTTTTTGAGTATTCTGCCAACCCCTTCTCCAAAAAGTGATGCAGTCCTCGACATTTCACCCCAGGCAGAAACATCGATGCCTGAACATGTTTTGTCTGGTAAGTCTCCTACACTTATGTCTTCTGAGTTGGCTTTCTCTATACTTGGTAGGGATAGAACTCACACTACTGGAAAAATCCTAATAATGGGCGTCAGAATGGCTGCTTTAGGTTGCAGACTCCTTAGAAGGATTAGTGAAATATATGACATAAATTCCCAATTCCATTCTAGAGCTCGACTAGAGGATCTAGAAAAATATTTTATTAAGCAGATATTTCACTAAGGAAGATTTTGTGATGGTATTTTTTGGAGCAGGAGAGGCCAGTGGATGTGATCCCTTAGATGAAGTTTTTATAGTCAACTTTTTATGTGAATTAAAACACACTAATGTGATCATAATTGGTACATCATATGCAGCAAATAGTAAATAGCAACATAAATAAATTTAATTTGCAAATTAGATCCACAATAAACTACATAATAACTGTTGGTTTGTACCTTACCAAAACTTTAGCTTTTCATCACACAATTCGTTCACATACAGTAACAAAATCAACCTTTTAAGGCATATTGTAAACAACATGTTTTCCACAAGTTACAAAAGAATTTCTAAACCTTCATTGCCAAATCATAGTATGGACCTAAGCAAGGCTCGGAGGTCTTTGTTTGAGAGAGGAACATATGCATTTCCAACATCTTCTGAAAATGCTATTATTGCCACTTAATGATAAATCGGTTAATTACATACAACCATCCAAGCCAGGAAAACAAAAATTATCAAAAAAAAGTCTGATCTGAGAAAAAATATAACATCAAAGAAAGAAAACAAACATTCACCTCTTACGAATTCTTCATCTCAATGTCAGAAGTATGAAGAGCAAGATTCTGAACTTATTATTTTAGAAAAAATCCAACCAACCTTGTTATTTATGTCCGAATACTGGATTAGGCTGAGGCCCTGTCTGGAGGATGTTCGACAGCAGCAGAGAAAATGTACAGATGGTGTCAAAATAACTATTTACAACTTAACACGGGTAAGACAGGACTAATCACATTTGAAAAAAAGCTAAACCAAAGCTATTCCCTTTATGTAAAACTGAATAGCAGGTCAATATCAGTGGTGAATAACATCAAGTTTTTGGGGGTAGTCATAGACTCCAACTTAAGCTGGGAGGACCATATTAATTTACTACAGGGTCGTCTGAACAGTATGTGCACAGACTACGGGATTCACTTTTTATAGATACCATCCGAACTTTCTATTTTGCATGTATCCAATCACTAATAAATTATGGGATCTTGTTTTGGGACTCTTCAAAACACGCAAACAAAATTCTCAAGACACAAACACGTATCATCAGATGTATTCTTAAACTAACCCCTCGAACCTCTTGCAAGACTCATTTTGGTGACCTGAATTTTCTGACTGTGCCTTGTTTATATTTCTTAGCCTTAGTTATGTTTGTCAAAAAGAACCCACATTTATTTAATGTAAACTCAGATTATTATTCAGACTCAATGACAATGGTAACTAGAAACAGGGCAGGTCTTAGTATCCCCTCACATAACTCAGCTTTTTTTGAGAGAGGTCCTTACTATCGTGCAGTGGGGGCATACAGGTCACTACCAAATAATATAAGGCATATTGAGGGTGTGAATCAGTTTAAAAAGAGTGTTATATTTTACTTGCAGGGTAAGTGCTTTTATTCTTTTAATTTTGATTTTTAGCTACTATTTTAAACTGTTTGTGAATGTACTTAATGTTTAATTATGTTATTAGTGTCTTATTGATTTATTAATTTATTTGTTAATTTTATTTAATATTAAGGTTTTAAAATGTATACACAAAATTTTTAATTATTGTATTTGATATTGAGTGTGCCTATAGCACCATATCATTTGTTTTTTCTTAATTTTTTTTTTTCCTTTACGTTGCTTTGTCTTGTACTAAGATTTCGTTGGCAATAAAAGATATTATTATTATTATTATTATTATTATTATTATTATTATTAAGGACACTAAGATTGAATCAATCCATGTTGGCAATTACAGATTGGCGTTCTTTTCTTCCCAGATGGGCAGAAGGGGTGGTGGTACAGCTATATATTGCCAAGGATAGCAAGTCTTTGGAAGTTGCGAAGATTGATACGAACTGTTCAGATGAAGACATTGATTCTATATATTTAAGTATATACTGTTCTCCTTCTTTTCTTTTTAATGTTTTTTTTAATAATTTACAAGATAAGATAGAGGCAACTTTCTCGCCTAAAAAGTATTTCATTTTGGCTGGTGTCTTTAATATCGATTTCGGACATAAAACCTCCTAGTCTGAATCCATTGTATCATTCTGCCAAGGTTATGGCATTGTGCCTCACGCTATTGGTCTCACGAGAGAGAGCGAGTGGTTCCCAAATTGATAATGTTTTTACTAACTTTCCTATCAATCAAATAAACTTTAGAAGTCTACACTGTGATATCTCTGATCATTACAACCAGATTTTAAACATAGGCATATCATTGACACTTCTAGATGATCAACAGATTAAAAGGAGATGCTACACAGAGGGAAGTATTTTGCAACTGCGAAATGAACTAGTCAAGGAGGACTGGCATGATATGAGATTGAATGCTGGACCTGATGATAAGTATGGGTCTTTTATAAAAACTCTTTATTTCTACTTTAATATGATCTTTCCTTTGCGTAGAGTTAGAGTAGGAAATAAATCCAATATATGGACAACTAATGAATTAAGGGAGAGATCAGGTAATATCAGAGATCTTTATAGACTTGCTAAAAATTCTGGAGACCATAATATCCTCAATCACTATAAAAAAGAGAAGAAAATTTCGTCAACACGGAAAAATTACCAAAAAATAATAAATGAATCAAAAAATGAAAATAAAGCTATGTGGAATAGTTTTAATACTCTCATAAACAAGAAGAGTCAAAGAAAATATATTGGGCTTGAAACATCTTCTGGAATTACTGCAGATACAAATATGATTGTCGAATTATTCAACAGAGATTTTCACCTATGACCTGAACCATCTAAGAAGGAGGAATTTAAAGCTGACCTCAATTACCCAGCATTTTTTCTGACTCTAGTTGCACCTTGAAATTGTCAATATTATCATCCCGTTACCTAATAAAAAATAAGCTGGTTTGGATGAAATTCTGGTTTTTATGTTGAAGAAAATTGCAGATCTGATTGCCGAGACTTTGACCGATTTAGTAAACACGTGCTTTTATGAAGGGACTTTTCCCGATGCACTGAAAGAAGCAACAAAAGTGATACCCATCTTTAAAAAGGGCAGTAGAACTATATTATTGACACTTGACCACCGGCGTCTGTTAAAAAAATTGGAAGCTTATGGTGTGAGAGGAGTTGGGGCTCAACTTCTTGAGTCATATCTATTCAACAGAAATCAATGGGTTTTTGTTGATGGAGTAGAAGGTGCCTCTATATCGGAGCGTGTCGGTATCTCAAGAGGTGTTCCTCAAGGATCCATTCTTGGTCCCCTGCTTTTTTTTGCTTTATGTCAATAACCTTCCGGGAGAACTGACTCATGGAAGGACTTGCCAATTTGCTGACGATACCTCTGTGATTCTGTCAGCGGATTCTCGTAGTCATCTGTCCAAGATTGGGATAGAGACTGCTCATAAAATGTCCGATTGGTATCATACTGATGACATTGTTTTAAACTCTCATAAAAATGGGCTTATTGAATTCGCTATCGGTGGCGGTGATCGGACTTCCTCTCTTTACTCCTGTTTAAATCATAAGTCTGTCCCAGTCCAAACTCAATAGTGTTTGTGTAGGTTATAATATTTATTGCACAGAAGCGGGTGATCCTTTGCATTCTTGGATCGCATCCTCGGGAGTCGTGTAAAGTCTATTTTGGCCAGTTTTGACTACTCCTTCTTTTTCGCTATTTAGCATTAGTTTTGTTTGTTAAGAAACACCCTCATCTTTTTCTGACAAATAAAGATAGAAGAGCAACCACTACCATTACTACTAGATCAGAGAATCACCTGACTATTACTAGTCATTGAACATCGTTTTTTAAAAAGGAATCCAGATATAGAGCACAAGGCACTTTTGTGTTTGCCTGAGGAAATCCAAAAGCAAGGAATTTTTTAAAAAAATTAGGACTGATTATTAAATTGATGATTAAAAGTTGCCTTTATTCATTTGATTTTTAATGTAAATTTTAAACTAATTTTATTGTATTCCTTAGTCATAATTTTGTATTTTGTTTTTATTGTAGTAATTAATGACGACACCTTGTCAGTTGTATGTCGTCATGGATAATGAATAAATAAATAAATAAATATATAAATAGTGATATTGGATTATCAGAAAGTTTGTGAAAATATCGAAAGTGAGCGTAAGCAACATAAAAATCATCAAAACGAACGATTTTTTTCATTGCTTGTTAGTAGTGATGCCGCCGGATCCAGTTTTTGAAAATACCGGATACCGGAAACTACTGCAACTTTTTGGCCGAATCCCGGACCGGAACCAATGTCAATATTTGGCCCGGATACTGGACCGGAACCGAATCTTAAACGCATTAAAAATATTGATGGTTTTTTCTTGTTTGTTTGTTCCCCGATGGTCATTTTTTTTATGCGGCCGCGTTTAGTCTTCCATGGTTTCTTATTATCGATTTTTATTGTTACTTCAATTGCTTTTTGAGGAATATACTAAAGCCAAGCCCATTTTATGACACAATTTCGTAAAGTATACAATACTGACATTAACAGTACAGAATATATATATATATATATATATATATATATATATATATATATATATATATATATATATATATATGTATATATGCCCTCATCTTGAAAAAAACCATGCTGAACAGAATCGATAGTATTCCAAAACTCATTAAATACTGCATATCCGAGACAATGGATTCTATTCCAACACGTTAGCCATACACTACACCTCGGTGGCTCAGTGGTAAGAGAGCTGGCTTCCACCCGGAAGGCGCGGGTTTGCCGCTTGGCGTAGCCGGCACTTTTTAAATAAATAGTGCTCGATATGCCTGGTCCGGTACCTTCCCGAGGTGCCTTTGGTCGTTGGGATAATAAAATAACGACTCTGTTCGTAGACTTGGGGTCGATTGCGAACAGTAACAAGGCCTCTTACTCAACACATATACTACACGACACAACTGCGTAGAAGGCAACGGGAAACTACTACGTAGAACACATGCCCTAGTATAATGGTCTAATGTAGTGCATTCAAGAAACCATATACATCTTGATATAAGATAGGTTTCAAGGCACTTACTGACCATCGCCAACGCCCGAATATGGGTACGGCACTTGAAGAAGAAGAAGAAGCCATACCCTGCATAATCCAGATATTGGACGATGGTTATCGTTACGACTACCATCCCTAAATATTAGCGTTATTGTGGCCAGTTTCTATTTTTTTTTGAAATGCCAGTTGATATTGACAAATTGAAAATGTAACTCAAGGGAAGAGCCAGTGTAGGGCTATACAGGTAGGAGGAATTTCATCTGGACCAAGGACCTTGGTGATATCCAGGTTAGCCAATTTATTAAAAATTATATATGAATGTTGGTTAGAAATGGTATCTGATTTGATTTGAGAGTAGTCCGCTCGTCCCGAAAATATACTGACTGGAAAAAATCAGCAAATAAATTGACAATCATTTGGATTGGATGTCATTCTGTTATTATACATCATTTGGGCCAGATATCCAATGATACACGGTTTGACTCAAGTATTCCAAAGAAAATCCGTTGTTCTGTAAAATTCTACGTGAGGATTGAAGGAAAGCATCATAATCGTTTTTATAACAGCTTTGAACTGTGCTCATGTTTTGTTAGCGCTGTAACTTGCGTGACAGAACCTGTTATTTTCGTGCTGCATTGTAAAATTGTGTAGGCTTAGAAAAAGGGTGCAGCCAGCAAAGTTGTTAAGGCTGCTGTATAATTTTAGGTATGCGTCGAAAATAAAACGATTTAAGAAAACTATATCGACATCAGAGGGGGGACCGCCGGTTATCAAATAGCATCCATTAGCTGCCTCTCTTATAGCATTTTCCTTGCATAAAAAAATATAACAAAGTCGTTTGTCGTGAAATTATTAGTCAAAATACCCTTTCTCTTTTGACTATTGATTCAGAGCCAGTTCTCATCAGATCATTCAGAATTCGACCCGTACTAGAAACACAGAATCTGTTTCCAAATATAAGAATTTGTAGTCTGTATTATAGGTCTGATGGATGTTAGTGAGAGGGTGCCCTGGGACGACAATGTGTTGTTCTGTGAGCGGATAGATATCTTTTTCCTCATCTCAATGAGCTCGCAACTTGCCCTTTTCCACTCGCTGATATAAGTGTCTCTTTCTCCTGTTAGTGTTTCGATGATTGTGATCATCTGACTTTTGAATATCTTTAGCTCATCTAACTCTTTACTAATTGAAGTAGTTTTGTTCTCCCATTCCTCTATAGGTGTAGAAAGATTCCTATTTTTTTGTCAAGTGCATCCACAATTTTGCTGTTTAATGCGGATATTTGTCTCTTCTGTTCTATCGTAAGTACTTTATTTCTCAAGGTCCTCATCCAAAGTATCAGAGTGACTTTTAGGGGCTTCCTGTTCTATTGTTTCTTCACGTCTGAGCTGTGCAATTTTTTCCTCCAGTTCTTTTATTAAATCGTTCTGACTAACATTGGCTACTTGGTCAAAATTATTTTCGAGTTTATTTATTTTTTTATTTAATTCTTCGATGTTCAATTTCAAGTGAGTGATCGCTTTGAGCAATTTCTTTTTGTTTTCGGTCATCTGTCAACTCATTTTCCAATTTCTTACACAGCCGTTTGTAACTATCAACTTCTAATTGTTTAATAGTAAGGCCCTGATCTTTTTTTTCGTCTGCTAGTTTTAAATGCAACTCCTTTATTTTCAACTCCATTCGTCTGATAGTCTCCTTATGATCTTCTCTTTTTTTCCGGCACATCTCTTCTGACTCTGCAGCAGCACTTTCTAGAGCAATAGAGTTTCAATTGATTCTGTTAAGCTGGGTGGTTGCTTGAAGTAATTCTCGTTGTTGTTCTGAAATGATACCGTGTAATTCTTTGATTGCGTCAAGCTGTGTATCGTCGATAGAATTTTTAGATAGAATTGCTGCAGTATATTTTATTACCTTTTCTATCAGTGCAACTTCTATGCAAGATGGGTTGACATACCACACAGTAGTAACATGACATTTCCTTTTTATAGCATTTAAATTTTCGTATAGATTGCTTGTCATTCATTATTTCCCACACAAGTCAAACTGCCTTCAGGGAACGACCAATTCACCAATAGCAGCCTATCAGCAAGTCCAACAGTGCCAGGAAAATTTAAAAAATCGATATTCAATAAAAACTGTTAGTAAGCAAACTGCTGATACAAAAAAATCAAAGTAGTCAAAATAATCCAATGAAAGTGACAATATAAAAGTGTAAAAAGTAGAAGAATATGCAAAAAAAGGTATATATAGTTCTTGGATTGTCAGCTGCAAAGTCAGGGTGAAAAACAACTTTCTTCACAGATTTGGTACTTACTTTTTTTTCTGTTTATTTAAAGACGATAAAAAAAACTCACTCGTTTGCAAAAAGATTGTAAAATTACGAAAATACAGCCATGTAAATAAGATAATCAGAAATAATTTGGAAGTTACAAAAAGAATCCTTCTTATCATCAGTTTTGCTATTTTTTTCTTGAATGTCTTGATAAGAATATAAATATATTAATTCCATGAATCAATTAGGCACAACTCTAGACAATGTGTAATGTTTTTTAGTCCACCATAATAGAAAACTCCACTTTTTAAGGAACGCGACAACACTAAATAACCATTTTTGTATGTAAAACTTAACAAGAATTTTAGTACTGTAGGTTTGTTAGGAATATATAGGTCTCCCTTGCAAAACCCAGAATTATTTATAAGTAGTTTTAGAAAATTTATATTTAAATAATGTTTTTGATTGTCAGGTTGAAATTTTCTGGGGTGATATAAATATAAATTAATTGGCAAAATATAATTTAATTGTAAACAATTACTTGAATATTTTGAGTGTGCAGGGCAGCGTCGAGAGTTGAACAACCAAATGCAACTTGCCTAAATCACTGCTTTTTGAAATTAAACAATAAAACAAATAGATAATACTAATGGTATTATTTTGAATGGTGGTTTCTCTGATCATGATCGTGTTATTAAATATATAACTAGTCAGGCAACATAACAGTAATGAAATAGATTATAACAAATTTGGAATATTTTTAGCTAAAGAGGACTGTGCAGATTTTGTGAATCAGAAAAATGCAAATAATTGCACAAATATCTTTATTGAAACGCTACGAAAGTACATTAAGGCCTCCCCATTTGTGAGGTATATAAAGTGTAACGAGCGACGTATTAAAAGCGTTGATCACTGCAAGCGAAATAGCTCAAAATAATTACAAAAACCATAGAAATTTATGATCAAAATTTTATATAGATTATATATGAAAAAAAAAATCCAAAAGACACGGGACTCCATAAAATCAGGTTTAAATGAGACAAAAAATAAACACAGTTTATATTCAGTATTGGGAAAGAAATATATAGAAATTAGGAGATGCCCCCCTAAGGCAACAAGCTTTTTTTTGCATATCACCTATAACTAAGGAAGAATTGTTTGTAGAAATTAATTTTTTCAAATAATAATACAGCTAGTAGCTGTGATGAAGTAACCGTAGAGATCTTAAAGGGTTATCAGCAGTTTCTAATTAAACCTTTCTTACACTTTCCCAACCTTATTTTTTACCTAGTTGTTTTTGTAAGTATTTTTAAATGATCAGTTGTGGTACCGATATATAAAACAGGCTCTAAATATGAATTGGGTAATTGCAGACCTATTGCACTGATCAATAATATTAACAAAATTGTTGAAAAATCTTTAAAATTAAGATTAAATAAGTATCTCACAAGTAATAATCTAATCTCAAAAAATCAGTATGGTTTTAAACAAAATATAGCACAGAAGATGCACTCGGCGACTTACTTAAGGTAAATGACATAATTTCTTATTTTTGCTTAAATAATTTTTTTTCTATTATAAATCGAAACATTCCATGGGCAGAATGTTGGGATATGTAATTTTCTTAAATATTTGTTTCAATTAATTTAAAGTTAGATATTTTTATCATTCTAACCGCAACAAATAATTTGAACATACTTAAAAAAAAATAAAGATATAACTCAACAATAATTTCTGTAGACATGGGTCCCAACGGCTTCGATTCTTGCGTAGATGATGTTAAAGTTCTTATTTTTTTTATACTTCACTTGATAAGTACTATTTAATTAAGATTTAGCGCAGCGTAACAAATATTTAAAGGTTGTTTTTGTTAGTATTAAAAGTTAGCTTTGTGTCCCAAGTCGTTCTCTCTAAGTCATATGATATGGGCAGCTGATAAACAGTTCTATATATTTATAAAAGTCCAACATAAATTCTATCGTAGTGGCAGTTAACCTGATGTGCAATTAACTTGTTATTTAAGTTAATTCAAACATCTAAAAGTAAGTAAAATGCAGTTTTTCTTTATTAAAAGAATATGAACAATTTTTTTAATGAAAAACAAATGTTTTCATACATATTTTAATAAACACATTTAGAGATAAATATTTTTAAGTTTTCAGCAAATGTTACTTTTTTATTTCAATCTTACCAAATCACAAATTATTAAGAAGCATTTTGTGCATTTTTACTTATTCAAATCTGTGATGGTATCAAATTAAGGTGTGAGTGTTAGAGATTAAGGTAATAACAAGCAATTTTTCATTTACAAAATATTTTGAGGTTACCCATACGCGTATTTTCGGTTAAATTGAAAAATAGGTAATAGAAAATATATTCTTTAAGTACTTATTAGATTTTGTCGTCTTAATTAAATAGCATTTACCAAAGTACAAATAGTATATTGAAACATATTTTCTCAAAATTATAAAGTACAATAGACTATTGTAGACCCCAAAATAAAAACTTTATTACACTTTTGTAAATGCAAGCGCAATCTGATTGATCAGTGTAATCTGTTCAGCATGTTATAGGCATATTGCGGTGTTTCCGGTTTATTGTGTTATTGTTTCTGCTTTTGTTAATTCCATAACTGCAATATTCCATTTTAATTAACACATTCGTGGACAGCTACTGCTATTGCAGTGAATCATTGGTGATCTGCTGGGTCACTACTGCTCAGGCAGTATGTTTATGTACTAATATAAAATGCACTACTTCTTGAGCAGTAATCTTGCACATAAGAATACATGTCTATGAATTCAAACTGTCCAGCAACTAACAATTCGAATGTTGGGCATGGTCTTCTAGGATCATATTTTCCTGCCAGTACGAACACGTGATTTTGAACAGGTGGTGGGAGACACGTTGTCGGTGCTGCTATAGCAGTAGTAATTGCACAGTGACAAAGGAAGGTTCGCGTTTAGTGTGCATTTTGGTTTGTTTATAGACATTTTCTGAATTTATCTCTTCCTTGTTATGATTGACGTTGAATTTGAATATGGATCCTAAAGAAGAAGCTAGGCTAACACGCCACTAGAAACTTCGTCATGTAGTTTCACATGACGAAGTTTCTAGTGGCGTGTCATGTTCGTCTAGTGAGAGTAACGAAACCGATAATTCTGGAAGTGAACCTCCAGATCCATATGAGGACGATGGGACATATGGTGATGACCCAACCTTTGATCCTAGAACTGTTGAGGATAACAGCTCTTCCTCGAGCGAAAATGAGGTTCTGGTTGATCCGAATGATGTAATAGGTCAACAGAATAATACTGGTATGTAAAATTTTATATTGTTGAGTATTTGTGGCATGTGGATGTTCACTTTGTTATTATTTGTATATCTTGACTTCTAGAGCGAGTGGGAGTACACGAGTATACGTGCAAGTGTTCGTGCGAGTGCGAATGATTGGGTAACTATTTGTGTATTTTGCTTTCATACTTTCTTATTTAGGTTTACCCCCTCATGATGTTGTGTTTGTGAATACTGTGAGACAAAAGAAAGAAAAGACAAAAGAAGCAAATTTATATGTACTTTTTAGAGACTATCGACGACAATGAAGAGGATTGGGTTGAGTCTACAGCTGAAATACTGGATCTAAAATTTGACATGGAGACAGCAGGAATAAAAATTCATATCACAGAAACAATGACTCCGGTTGACGTTTTTAGAATGCTCTGGACAAATGAGGTATCAGAATTACTCTTGAGCAATTCCAATGCTTATGGAGAAAAGATGTCACATGCAGAGCGCCCTCATAAGAAAAATAGAAGAACAGCAAAATTCAACCCGATTGACAATCAAGAACTAGAAACTTTTCTAGGTTTAACACTTTTACGTGCTCAAATTGGCTTTCCAGTTCTTCGTTGGGCATTTTCTTCAGATCCCCTCTGCTTTCATCCAGTTTTCAAAGCGTCAATGTCTGGAAGACGCTACGAACAAATTTTAAGACATTTGTGCTGCTCCAGAGAGCAAAAGGAATCAAAAGATAAGTTAAGTAATTTTCAGAATGTTAGAAAACCAGACGAAGAATTATCACTTGATGAATCACTTCTTCTTTTTCGAGGTCGTTTAAGTTTTCGACAATATATAAAAGGAAAGAAAGCAAAGTATGGCATCAAATTTTTTGAACTTTGTTCATCAGATGGCTATGTTTATAATATCGAAATATATAAAGGCAAGCAAGAAGTACAAGAGAATATTACAAAAATTGAATCATTGGTTTTGAGACTAATGTCACTTTATTTGAATCAAGGACACCATTTAATCATGGATAATTTTTATAATAGTGTCACTTTATCCAATTCACTGTTGAAAAATCATAAGACACATACAACTGGCACACTTAGGACTAACAGAAAAAATAACCCCAAAGTTTTAACATCCTATAAGCTTAAAAAATCAGAGCATATTTGGAGAAGGCGAGGTGCTGTTTATGTATCAAAATGGAAGGACCGTAGAGATGTGTTGATGATAACAACAAAGTATCACCCAAAATTAATCAAAATCACAAATAGATATGGACAGGTATTTTTTTCTTTTGTTATTGTTCATGTCTAAATTTTTGTTCTTTTTTTTCAGGAGAAAACCAAGCCTTTAGAAGTCTGTGAGTACAACAAATTTATGGCTGGAGTAGATCGCAACGATCAGCTAACATCTTACTATTCAAACCCCAGAAAGACCATCCGTTGGTACAAAAAAATAATTTTCCATCTTCTGGACATAACTGTTCTAAATGCGTTCATATTATATAACATGGTACGTAATAAAAAACAAACTATGGTAAAGTTCAGAAACCAGTTGATCAAGTCTCTTTTGCGAATTCTCGACGAAATGTCTGGAAGTGATCTCTACGTACCAAAGGCACATCACGTGAATAGACGAGTTCTAAACAGAGAACCTCCGAATACGCAAGAGCATTTCCCAGAAAAAATTCCCCTACCCTCAGAGAACTATAAGAGAAGCAATTATTTTATGAATTGCCACCAATGTCGAACAGAAGGAAATCGAGCTCAAACCTCATGGAGATGCATGGAGTGTGAAAAAAACCCGCCTTATGTGTTGGTTGTTTTCACACATTCCATTCGGCCTAAAAAATTTGATATAAGTTTGTTTTAGTTTGTTTCATTATTTGTTAGTACATTTATATAAGAATAAAGTGTTTATTTTCCAGTATAACGGTTGTACAGCTTTTGCAAGCATTATTATTGAATTTATTTCTATAAAAACACTTTACTGCTAATGCAGTTACTGTGATGGCAGTACAGTGTCCCTCAAGAGCGATCCCAACTGATCTACTGGGTCACTACTTTCATAGCAGTAGGTACTAACAAGTTCTCAAAAACCATCCATTTCACCCATTATTTGTTCTGTAAAAATATCAGCAAAATCGGTTAACTAGTACAGAAGTTATAAAACTGTGCATTTAGAAAAAGTCTACTCAACATCACTGTCCGCGAATGTGTTAACTATGTTTTTTACAAAGAGTTTCACTGCATTTATTTACTGTGCATTTAATTTTATTAGTTATATAGCAGCAAAATTTGAAAGATTGCTACATGCTTTATATGTTTATTTTTACCAATAAGTACATTACCTACAGAGCAAATATAATATAAGCAACTGATTGATTTGAACGCAGTTAGGTGTTTAAACGTATAAAAAATAAAAATATCGCATGAAGTATAGAAAACTGAAAACACTAACTTTAACAACACACACGAAAAGTATTGACATGATTGAGTTGTGCCTCATGATCATTTTAAGAACTTTGATCTGAAAATTTCAGAAAAATCGAGTCCTTTGTTCATTAATTTGATCACATTATTCTTATATTTGTTTCTGTAATAAATAAAGATGAATATTTTTAGAATATGGGGATTAAATTGTAGTCAAAAACCTAATCATTACGGATCATGGCGGAACATGTTTCTTGAGCGACCAAGGTTAAATTTTCATGGATGCTACATCAGTAAGACTACCTATATTAGACATGGCGAAAATAGTTTTCAGGATCAGTTTTACAGACCTTGGCATTTAGTGACTTACTATAGATATTTAAGGTAAGTGAAAGCGAAATTCCTTATTTATTAATAATATACCAAATTCAGTCTATAACCACTCAAATTTAAATATTTTCCTTTTACATAACCCGATTTTATTATCTGTATGAATGTATCATTATTACTAAAATGCTACTGATTAAAGTTTATGTCAAGTTTTGCCTTAATTTGTTTTTTGGGATGTTAAATGTGCTTTGATAACTAATTGCGAAAATATTTTTTTGAGTATGATAACTTTAAATGATGGTACTAAATAGTACGATTTTTGTCTATGTTAGAAAGACTTTTTTAAATTGTGATAATTTAAATATTAGCAAAAATAAATTTGCTTGGACCCAGCTTGTTGAAAATGTTGCATAACAAATGGTAATTCAATATCTTCAGAGAGTGTTTTCTTTGTCAGACCTGTTTTATGAATATAAATGCATGTGTGCTTATGCTACTTATATCCAGAAAATCCAGTGTAATATTAAGACCCTAAATTATTTTGGCATTTTATAAATCAGAAAAAGAACACCTGTTCTATATCAGCTGAAATGGTTTATTGGATAATCCTACAGATAATGGTATCAGCCTTTGCTGAATGCTTTGGCAGTATCTACAATCCTTCCATGCCTGAAGAGATAATATTTGATAACAAATTGGGTTATAATGTAGACTGACTACCATTCTTCACGGAAAATGATATAATACAGATTTCTAAAAAACTCAAACTTAAGAGGCCAAGTGGTCCAGGTTCTTTACCAAGTTTTTTTTGTAAAGGACTTCTTACATGTCTTAGAGGCATCCTTATGTAAAATATTTAATCTCTATTGAAGATATGTCCAATATTTAAGAATGGAAAGAAAATGGATATACTAAACTATAGACCTGTCTCTTTTATATGTGACTTCTCAAAGCTTTTTGAGATGCTCCTGTATGAACACGTTATTGGAGGGATTGAAGGACTGCTGTGCACTGATAGCATGGTTTTATGAAGGGTCGGTCTACTACCACCAACCTGGCATGTTTAGTCACTTTACAACAGATATTGATGACAGGGGTCAAGTTAATGTGGTGTTTAATACTTCTCAAAGACTTTTGAAAAAATAAGTCTGTGATTTGTCTTAAATAGACTAAGATAAATGATGAAGGCCATAAAATGGTCGAAACTTAAAAAAATAAAATCATCCAACATCAATGTGTTATATTGTGAACACTATTCCCAAGAAATATTTTTTATAAGAATATAGTTTACGTGTTCAAGAAACCTCCTATATATATATATATATATATATATATATATATATATATATAGAACTGCAAAAGGTTTCGAGAGGTAATAATTTTTAAATCATTGTTTTTGTTAAAATATGCTCGCAACTAGCCATTTTCCACATTTCACACTATTTTTATTCAGGTCGTTCCAGAACTTATATTCTGATTAGAGTCCAATATTGTGTAATTTGTTTGATGATACTTGTAATAATGTTGATTTGTTTTTTCGTTTATTCACAACAGTGATAAGTTCTTTGGGATATTCCACATCTTTATGGTGCCACAAAATAGTAGAAAGAACTACACCGGCCGTATTTAATAACAGATGGTACGTCATTAGAATACATTAAAAGTATAAGTGGTCTCATACAAACCCTTGAGTTTCTTCATTGACCTCTAATTTTGCATCCCGAGAACAGACTACTTGCCTTCGTTTAGAGAGGTAAGACTCAAACCAATCACGCATAGCTTCCGTAAAACCATAGACCTCCAGTTTTCTCTACAGTATTCTATGTTTAACGTTATCGAAAGCTTTTGCAAAATCAAAGAACACTGCCGAAGCTACCTCTCCTTCGTTAAGCCGGACATTCAACTCTGACATCGCATGGACTACATCACGTTCATTGATATAGATTTCGCATGCAAATAATATTAGAAATAATCTTCTGTATGAGCACTTCATAAATATGACATGGAGTCAAAGCGCGTTTGGCTAATAGTTGTTAATTTTGTCGCTATGGAGCAATAGTTGCTGTTAGTTTAGCTAGCATATAAATCAAAATTGCAGACAGTCTTTTATTTTTTCGCCCTCAAATGTTTAGCTAATTTAATTATTTTGCGATACATTTTTCTGAAATCGATAAATTCTTCCCCTATATATGAATATGTTTTTATACCTGTGAATAAAATGCCTTCTTAATGATTATCACTTTAACAAACTATGAACATATAATATTGATTTATTTCTAGTACAAATTGTCAAAAACATTGGTGTAATTTAGTAACATTTTCTAAATATGAAAGTAGGTAATTATACTTAGAAATAATCTGATTTTGACTGACTTTAGGTTTTTCCCTGAAGGCATAGTTTTAATGTTCACCTCTCCTGATGATCCATCCCAAAGTGTCAGTTTACTGAGGACAAGACATCCTAGGCATCCGGTAATGGTTGGATATTATAGGTTGAAGGATGACAAAGTAAGTTTTTGACAACTTCACCAAAACTTTCTTCTTTTTCCTACATGTACAGGGTATTTCAAGCTTAAGTTGTGAAAAATCTTTGTTTTATAAAAATTTTTTTCTTATCTTGGGATATCGTAAGCCATATGATCGAAGTTACAGTTAGATTTCTTTTAAATTTTTTTTCAGAAATTCTTGTTTATCATGGGACATCATAAACAATTCTAGTATATTAAAAAATATAGAAACTATGAAGAACACTTTATTATGCCTTTAGTTAAGTTTTATCTAAAACAAACAAAAAAAGCAGTATTTAAAACTATTCAACATAAGATTTTCTTCCATTTTACAGTTTTTAAATAATTTTATCATATGCATTGTAAATGTGAATGTGTTATATAATTAATTTTAATTGGATTGTATTTAACTCCAAAATATAAAAGATAAATTGTAGAAATACTTCTTTATTTAAGATACGGCCCTACACTACTTATTACCTTTATAATATGTTTTCCGTATTTAGATTACGTTAGTTGTGCAAAGAAACGAACCTAAAATGATTCAGACTACGTACAAAAGAAGCACAAGAAGAAAGGATGTCGATAATTCGGAACAAACTTTTCATATGGTAAGTCAGTATTTAATTTCTAAAATAAAAGGAAAGATTAACCTAATTTTTAATTGGTATTTGCTCAGAAAATTTTATTCTTGATAAAAGTTAGTGTTTGAAGAAAAAATAATTTTGACAGTATTAAACTTTAGGTCAGGTATACAGACAGTCAAATAATACGAAAATGTGGATTTTAAAAAATAAAAATTGTTGTGACGGCAGTTTTAAAGACCGGTCGGTACGGAGATATTTAGATTAATTTTTTCCGGTGTTTAAAAACATTTTACTTTTATTTACAATTTTTTTGGGGCTTTGCAAAAACTGCCGTCAGAAAAACTTCATTTTTTGACATTTTTAGTTTTTGGAATCCACTTTTTCGTATTTTTTGAACACCCTGTATATCTGACCTAAAGTTTAATACTCTCAAAACTATTTTTTTCTTCAAACACCAACTTTTATCAAGAATAAAATACTAAAAAAGTTTCCCATTGGTTGCATCTTCTTTGGACATGCATATTTTGGTCTTATATTTTCTTAAAAATGTTTTTATATTCATTGCTTTGTATCGAGATTCGCATGGTCAGTTATAAAAGCGTGATAAATACTGGAATGGTTATTTAGTGTTCTTTTAAGAATATCAGACTTACTGCCTTACTTTATATAAGAAATTTGTTTATCTGTAAATTGAAAGTACTATGTACCTTACATAAGCTGGCAGATTCTTTCATTGGCAACTGGTTGATAGGTTTTCAGCAGCAAATAAGTTGCAGGTTTCTAAATCAGTATGACTAAAAAAGCAATTTAAAACGTTTTGCTTTTCGTCGCCTATTCGTTTTTGTTAATTTTAACTTACTGCAAAACTGTAAAAGGTTGATTCTACATTTTTAGAACATACTAACTGCAACTGACCACTTTTAGCTTTTTAATTTTGATATTTGAATATCAAATGTTAAGTAAACATAAAAATCAGACTAAAATTAACTCATGTATTACATTTTTAAGTTAAATATAGAGTATTTTATAACTATTTTTAAATTAAATGTTTTCTGATTTGACAAAAAATAGTACTATATTTTATAGTTAATTTATTACTTTCCCACAAATTTTCAAGCTAGTTGTTACTTAATTCCATATGTCAAACAAGGGAAGACTAATGAAAGAAACTTTAGTCATTAAAATGAAAGAACTGACATAAACAGATAAGGAAATACATTTAAACATAAATATAACTTTGACTGCTTTCTACCTACCACAATGGAGTTGTGTATGTTAGGTTGATATTATTTTGTCATGTTCCAATAAAATATCAACTGTTTAAAATTTGTCTCTGTTGGAAGTTGCGTTTTATCGATCATCCTTACATGTGTTCAGAATAAAATAGCTGCTTGAAGTGATATTTTCAATACGTAGTATATGCAGGAAATTTCTGTATATAATTAATAATTCCAACTTTATAGAAATACAAAATACATATTTTATCTTATTATTATTATTTTACTTAAAAACTAGATGGTAGGTTTAGGTTGAGATGAAATTGATGACTGATCAGAGTCCAAAGCGATGCACTGTTTTTCTAAAAATATAATCAATTGTCTGTAAGTAGGCATCTCTGGATTTAAGCTATTTTTTGACTGAAAATCATTTGTCGATTTTGAATCAAGCAATATATGCTCGACGGGAAACTTTCAAACTCTTAAAGCAGCTATATTTTCAGAAAACAAATATATTCAAAAGGCGTCTTAAGCCCAATAAGATGTTGAATAGAAGGAGAGTTTAAAATGTCATTATAATATTGGATAGGCAATATAGGCTTGTTCTGATACCGCTTTCCCAGGATTACATATGCAATGATATAATTATTATAACATAATAACTAACGCTAATGGGCCTTTATCTAAAGATGTTAACAAGTATTAAAACTTTTCCATATTCAAAAGTTCAAAATTACTATTAAACGTTACCACTGAAAGTTAGTAGGTGCTTCGTGGTTACTACTGCCATTCGCCAATTGAAAACTTGTATTCCAGTGTCTAACGTAGTCTGTTAATAATGAGCAATCTTTCAGTTTAAGTCTGCTTTTTCTAATTTACCTGACATATTTAAAAATATACAGTTGAGATAAATTAGGGAACAAATAATTATAACAAAATACTATGCGGATAGTACATATCTACATAGGAAAATATTTTGAAAAAAAGATTTGTATTGCCATAAGTATATGTATTGAGAATAAAAAATGCACTGGACGAAATAGTGGCTCTTGCTATGAAAGACAGAGAACAATATGTTTGTAATACATTCAAAGGCCTTTACAATATCCGAGCAAATTATAAAAATTGGCAAAAACCAAGAAAATTGCTAAGATATGTTACAGACTCAGCTCCGAAGCGTGTGATTAGAGAGTAACTAAATAATTATTAACCCATAGATCTCCTACACGATCCTGGACGGCCACTTGTGATGTGATGTTCCTGTGGTTTGTGTAAAAAAATTGAAATTCTTCAATAATTGAAAATTATTGAAGAATATCTGATGTTGACAGTCAATAACTTCTCTACCATGCAGGTTGCTATTGACGATATATTTGTTGTTAAAAAATTGTAAATAAAAAAAGAAATAAAATCATACTAAAAAAAAGGAAAGCATTAAAATGCCAAGAAGATTTTTCTGCTGAGGTGGTTGTGGATAAATTAGGTCCTATTGAGAAATGTATTTCTTTAAAAATAGATAGAATGCAGAATATTATAGTGAACATTTTATTGAGTGAATGGACTAATACAGACAAATATGCTAGTTTGGCTGCAAATCTTCCACAAATTTAAATATACTTCAAACATATTTTCTCGAAAAGAATAATTCACAACGAGATAGCATGTTAAAACCCTATATAAATTGGAGTTCATTTACACTATATTGGTTAAAAAGTAATGTACATGCAGAATTAGCTGTTAAGGCTATGAATACAAAGCAGATAACTTAAAACCTTCTATAATTAAAATATTATTTTCATAAGGCCATTCTAACATAATTATTACGATGAGAATAGTATCTGGTATATCAGTAGGGATAGTTGCAAGAAATTCTTGAGTTTACTAGAATTCTTGAGGAGAAGAATCTGAATACAATTTTGTCGATACGCAATTTTTATATCTGCAATAGGAAACTCGAAAATATGTAGTCTTGCGTTTTAGCCGACGCATTAAAGACGATTCTCAACTTAATAGTAGAACTATAAATGTTTGTCACACCATCATTCGGGATATAATACAATTTTTCAGAGGAAAAGTTAGAAGAAATATATTCCATATAGCCTAAATCTAAATATTCCTTTATGTATTGATGATATATTGAAGTCTAGTACAAAATGGAGTTTTGTAAGAAGCTTTTTTCCAACTAGTCATAAACTTTGCTTAAACCTCCTATGTTTCTGGCAAGGAGGACGCCCATGGAAGTCCTTTAAGTTCCCTTAAAGAAAATAATTTTCTGCTACCACAGAAAACGAAATTTTCCCATTAATATCCGACTGAATACAGTGTTAACGGGAATTGGCTCATTTTTCTAACCTGTCTTCTTTTCTGACTGGACCTTTAATAGAAAAACATAACCCTTCTAACAATAAATTTACACCCCCAGGTATATTAAACTTTCAATTAGTTATTTAAATGGTCACATGTAAGAATTTCGAAAAAGGATCTATATCTACATACACTTGAGGTAAAATAACCATATTACAAGTAAGTAACAAAACACTGCAAATACTAATTACCAAAACTAAAACAGTTTCAGACAAAATTAATGTATTTAAAAATATTACAAAAGAAGGGATTGCTTTGCTGTTAATACATTATGAGAAATATCAGTTTGTAAATATCAAAAAACGATATATAGAGTCCCTAAGTAAGATTATTATAGATATTCTAAGTTTATATACACAGTGTTGTTTTTCTGCAAACTCGTTTTTGATCTTGTGCACATGTTTGTGGATTTATTTGCTTTCACTTATTTCATTATCAAAGCAAGACAACGAGCGTAGTTGTCCAAAATGTTATATTTTAAGAACATTTATTTATGAATTTGTTAAGAGTGTATTTAGGAGTAACTAAATAAAATATTCGTAATTAGCCAAAACAAAATGCTAATCAAGTGATGTCACCCTCTGCTGGTGAAAATTATTCTCATGAAAATAACAAAAAAAAAGGTATATTAAAAGGGGTCTGAAAATAGTTGGTTGTGGGATTCAGGGTGAAATATATATTTTGTATTTTATCTTAACGGTTTAAAATAAAAAATTGAAATTTAGGAGTGAATTAAGTACGACGGGGCATGTTTTCATGCAAATATTATTTCTTAAATTTAAACAGTGGCGGAGGTTTCGGCATAAACCTTTTAAAAATAACCCACTGGCTATTTTAAAGTATCTCTTCTTACCACCAATCAGTTTGTGTTAAAAAATATACTTTGTATTTAAACTTAAATCCTTTGTTAAACTTAGAACTTTAAAATTGTAAATAATTACAATTTACCACAACCTTTTTGGTAACAGATCAATTCCCGAGAAAACGGCGTTTGGAGCTTTAAGTCCTTAACCCTGTCTATACAAAACAAAGACTCTGATCGTGTTCAGTCACCCCCTTTAATATACCAAAGATTAACTTAAGAAAATTAAATGGTTATATCTGTAATACAAAATTAAGTAGCGCATCACCAGTAAATCGAATAATTGCGATTACCAACCAGTTAGTTCGTCAAGTTCAGATTGATATATTCAACACTAGTATTTCACAGCTCTAGATCTAACTGTGTTGTGACAGTTTTTGTCAATATATAAGTTTGCAGTGCATTTGTATGTATGTGTATAAATTTATTATTTTATATTAACTATGTTGCTGTTAGTATTGTTTTATTTTTTTAAGTTTAATTTTGTTAGTTAATGTTACTTTAATAAAAATAAATTAAATAATAATTTTACCTAGAAACTCTATAGATCGATTTTCAGTATTTATAAATTAATATTTTAGATAGTGTGTTATCAGTAAAAAATATTTCTAGGTACCCCCAAATTGCCCCTTTGGTCCTCAATAGTTTGAAAACTGTTTGGTGGAACCCCCACCCCTCCTATTTTCTTGCAAAAATTAAGGAAATTAGACCGACTTATTCAATGTAATATAAGGGCCTGGTTCTTTGGTTGCCCACTGGGTCGTGTACGTATAATCAAAGGCGATATATCCTTTGAAGACATAGAGACCATTTGATGTAAACTTTTTATTTAAAAATGCAAAAAGTTTAATTGTAGCCTCTTGAGACAATGCTCCGAGGTGAATTGCAGTGGCCAAAAATGTCAAAACCATAAGTTTGAGCTGAACCTAAGAAAACATGGGCATTTAAAGTGATCGACTAAGTAGTTATGATAGATATAGTGGGAGATGTGTGCCCAGTTGCCTCGTAAGTCTTTGTTGCTGAAAAGTAAAATAGCCACATCTTGACAGAACTTGTGCTAGACCTATTTGCCATAGAGTAATTTAGTTCTGGATTCATTGTGTAATAAAATACAATGAATGGAGTAAAAATAGCAGGTGTTATGTTGTTAATTAACTACATTCTGGTTGATATGTTATAAAAATAGGGACTAAAATTGGATTAATTCAACAAAATTACAAAACAATGAATGAATTGAAAGCAAAATCGGGCTCTGAGCTAAAGTTTATTGAATATAATTTAAATTTATTTTAACACATTTTTTTATATTTAAGGAACTGAATATTCAAAGCCACAAATCTCGACGCCATGTTAAGTTGGTTTGGACATACTACTCCGTATTTTCGAGGTCAAAGCAAGGTCACGAGAGTACTTGCAACTTTGATTTGGTAGCAAGTCGATTTCCACCATTATGGTTCTCTAGAGTAAAGAGTTTTACATCAGAGTCTGACCAGCCATTAAAATAAAAAAGTATATTTTTGTATTTATGTATATTGTAAGTAAATAACTATGAAGTTGTATATACGGTTCATTTTTTAGTTAGAAAGATAATTATTTTAATCTGGTATTCTGTAGAATCATTTTGTAATGATTATAATAGCCTTGAAGTGGGGCAAATACTATTAGTGTAGTATTATGTGCACTCTAGTATATATATATATATATATATATATATATATATATATATATATATATATATATTGAAACTGTTAATATGGTGAAATGAAATGATTGTTCTTTTGTCTTTAAATTGTTTATAAATTATAAGATTCAATGTTTTTCAGTGTTTTATTACAAAAATTACGTGAAAAGCCAGCCATAAAAAGCAATTCTCATTTAAGTGGATTGAACGTACTGGCGTGTGCAGAGTGTTCCATCCAAGAGATATAAAAATTAACCTTATATGGAGGATTTTCATCAATAGAACAAAAACAATTAAGCATAAAATTTAAAAAATATGGCAAGAACTCTTCCAAAACTTGATTTAAATTGAACGCCATACTTTTATTATTTATGCACTGTTTACGACATATTCTCGTTTCAAAATTGATAATCTAGAATTTTTGGGAAGCTTTCAAATTTAAGCAGTTTAAAGTAGAACTGATGCGTATTCACATTATTATCTTATTACGTGATTTTCCTATTCAACCTGAGTTAAATATTTTAAATCTGTTTAGACTATGATTTAATGATATCAAGATTATACAAAACTAAGATGGAATGTATACTTTGTTGTTTTGCTGTAAATGAAATTGTTTAGGTATAACAGTCTTCTAAGTTGTCAAATGTAAATTTAAAGATATAATAAAAAGTAGGGCGCTCTATTTAAAATTTCTTGACATATTTTATAAACTTGATGTTCGATTGTACATTTCTCCATTCTACAATACAGGTTTTTAATAAACTTCGTCTTCATATATCTAAAAATGACCTAGATGTTAACAGTTTTTTTCTATTCACTGGAATACCCTGTACTTGGTCAGAGTTAACTATTCTCTTTATGCTCGCATTGGCATGATTCTTTATATGATACAGTCAACATGGCGCTGACTAAACCGCCAAATATCGAGCTCGAAGAAAAAGTTCGTTTTTCTTGTTGTAAAAATAAGTTAAATAGTACAGTTACTTGTGTAATATGTGGGAAAGTGTACCACAAATCTTGTATACAAAGAGATTGGGTCGGAAAAGTCCGTATTTTGGGAGAAACTCTTCTCAAATGTGAACATCATCAAGATGATGAAATGACGCCATCATGCCCAGAAAAAGACATAGAAATCGCATATTTGAAGATATTGGTTGAAGAATTAAAGGGAAAAAATCAAGTGATAGAAGAAAACAATTGTCTCTTACGAGAAAAATTAAAATTATTGGAAGAAAACTTGGTGAAAACTCGGGAAAATAACAAAAGTCATGTTAGTGTACTTCCTCCGCCTAACCCCTCTACATCTCTCAAGGCTGCCTCCTCCACCATAAAAGAGATTCCCGCATCAATAAAAGTTTCAATAGATGGCACTGAACAAAATAATGGCTATGAAGTGAGTAATGAAACGAATGGCGTAAAGTCACAAATTCCATTTACCCGAAACAATGAAACGTCAGATATTTTGTGTTGAACGTTTAACGAAAACATTGGCTCGCAGTCTTCCGGTTCGTCTCGTCGAATGCAGACCTCTGTGTTGATAACATAAGTGGTGCCACGTGTTCGGTTTTGCTGCTTTATTTCGGGGGGAAACGGGAGACTCAACCGCTCAGAGTGGAAACTAACGACCCCGCTAGAAAGGGAGCAGACGCTGTGAACGTGTGAGGCCTAGTTGTTCCTGTATTCTATCCCGTTCGTCTGCCGCAGTTCTACATAGAATATTAGCGTAATGGCCGCTATGTGGCGGGAGTGGGAGGGGTAAGGGGATAGCTTGAAAGAAAAGGTTATCTCGTGAGACCAGTAGTACTCTCAAGGGGCATCTAGTGGAAGCCAAGATGCATTAGAAAAGTTTTTAAAGAAAGTCAAATTTAAAGATTTGAAATACACGGGGTGATCGGGAGCCCAGAGCTCGCCATCCGGACATCCCACCGATAACGTCCCCAAACCGGAATAAACTGTATCTCGCTCCGAGGGTCGCCGGATAAAGCGAGTAAGCTCCGGACGGGGAGCAATCTGGCAAGTTGCGAAGTGCAGTGCCAAAAACATATATTGGAAAGGAAAGGAAAACGTTGGCTAACTTCAAAGCGGATTTGACTTTGACAGATCAACAAATACAAAATAACCTAAATACAGTCTTCCGGTTCGTCTCGTCGAATGCAGACCTCTGTGTTGATAACATAAGTGGTGCCACGTGTTCGGTTTTGCTGCTTTATTTCGGGGGGAAACGGGAGACTCAACCGCTCAGAGTGGAAACTAACGACCCCGCTAGAAAGGGAGCAGACGCTGTGAACGTGTGAGGCCTAGTTGTTCCTGCATTCTATCCCGTTCGTCTGCCGCAGTTCTACATAGAATATTAGCGTGCTACGTGGCGGGAGTGGGAGGGGTAAGGGGATAGCTTGAAAGAACAGGTTATCTCGTGAGACCAGTAGTACTCTCAAGGGGCATCTAGTGGAAGCCAAGATGCATTAGAAAGTTTTTTAAATAAAGTTCAATTTAAAGTTTTTGAAATACACGGGGTGATCGGGAGCTCAGAGCTCGCCATCCGAAAATCCCACCGATAACGTCCCCAAACCGGAATAAAGTGTATCTCGCTCCGAGGGTCGCCGGATAAAGCGGGTAAGCTCCGGACGGGGAGCAATCTGGCAAATGGACTAGTATCCGCGTCAACAATCAAGAAACAACAACAATAGCCTAAATATTCCAGGCGAAAATTAGCATGACATAACAAAACAAACAAACAATAATAACGACGATGAAGATTGGCAGACCGTCAAGAGAAAACCAAAAAAGTTAAAACGCCCAGAACCTACTAGAGGAGAAAATACAGCTTCATCTCTTCTTACAGTGGCCAAAAAGAGAGATCTAATTTGGATGTTTATTTCAGGTTTTGATCCAAAAACCGACCCGCAAAACATTCTGGACTTTTTGATGGAAAATGGATTGGAGGGCGAGTTTCAGTGTTATAAAATGAAAACCCAGAAAGATAAAGTCAAAAGCTCATTTAAATTAGCAGTTCCGTTGCATTTGAAGAGTGATGTAATGACAGCAAAGCTTTGGCCAGCTGGTATTATTTTTAACCATTTTTTGAACCTGGAGAGCCGACTACCTGTAACAAAAGGTGCAACGGGGTCGATTTAATGCAGTCATGCATAATTCATCATAATGTCCAGTCAATAGGAAACAACTTAGATCAATTAAATATACTACTGAAAGATCATGATAACTGTATTGGACTTGCTTTGACGGAACACTGGAAAAATCAAGAACAGTTGAGTCTCTATGGAATTGAAGATTTTCAATTGGCATCATGTTTCTGTAGGGGAGAGGGACAGCATGGTGGTGCTGCAGTATATGTCCGTGAAGGTCTGAAGTGGAATGCTAGGATGGATCTATCTAATAGCTCAGTGGAACACATATTTGAATGTGCTGCGGTGGACATTTTAATTTCAGGTATTAAAATTGTATTATTGTCAGTGTATCGTCCACCTAATGGTAATGTAGACCAATTTTTTATGTATATTGAAAGTGTTTTAATGAGACTTTTAAATGAGAATGTTTTAATATTTTTGGCAGGAGACTTTAACATAGATATTTTGACTAATGACAGAGACTCAGTAAATTTTCTTTCAATTTTGCTCTTTTAATTTACAACCGTCAATATTAGAATGTACACTCACTTCTTCGGCCAGTAAAAGTTGTATTGATAACATCTATACCAATTGTATTAATTATAAATCGGAAGTACTGCACACGCATATCTCAGATCACACTGGTCAGAGGCTTTCATTTGAGATCACCAAAGCAAATGTGTCAGAGCACCTTGAGCGTAGAATTTTTAATCAGCTGAGTAAACAGCTCTTTAAACAAATGTTGATTGACCAGAGCTGGCAATTGATATATGATCAACCCCAGGATGACTTAGATGCTCAGTGGGGCAGTTTTATGCATGTCCTAATGCCTTTGTTCGAGCTTTGTTTTCCTGTACGCAAATGCAGAAAAAATATCAGAAAGAACACGTGTCATATAAATAATCCTGATATAACAGAAACAAAAAATTTACTTGATCTTCTTCTGGTACTGAGTCAGAATGATGATGGGTATAGGATTGCATATTGAGCTGTAAAACAAAGATATAATAAATTACTACAAGATGCCAGAAAAAGTCAGTATGAGTATAGAATCACAAACAGCGATAATAAGTCTAAATGCACATGGCAAATTGTAAGTGAAATAAAAAATTCTAGCTCTGTTGGGAGAGAGGTGGGTATAGAAGGTGAGCCTGAGACTGTGTGCAATGAACTAAATAATTATTTTGTGAATGCAGCTTTAAATTTAATAAAGCTTTTGCCTTCCACGCAATCTGATAACAAAATTCCTTATAACAGGAATTCAATGTTTCTGTATCCAGTAACCATTGCAGAGACTTTTAATATTATTACTGGTCTAAAAAACAAACATAGTCATGGTTTTGGCGGGATATCTTCTGATCTCTTAAGGTTTTGTGCTGGCGAGTTATGTGGACCCCTATCCTATATTATTAATAATTCACTGTCGCATGGTGTTTTCCCCCAGGCCTTAAAATTGGCAATTGTTAAGCCACTCTTTAAAAAAGGAGACCCCACTTCAATTGAAAATTACAGACCGATTAGTCTTTTGTCTTCCTTCTCAAAAATCTTTGAGAAAGCAATGTGCTCACGCCTGTTTAGTTTCTTTGTTTCAGAGCGACTCATTAGCGATAATCAGCATGGTTTTATCACGGGTAAGAACATCACTACTGCAATTTACGACTTCTTGGAAAATATTTTTGATTGTCTGGAGGCAGGAGGTGTGGCTATGGGTGCCTTTCTGGACCTTTCAAAGGCCTTTGATAGCATAGACCACTATTCTCTACTCGAGAAATTGGAGAAGTATGGAGTTAGAGGGCCCATTTTAGATTGGGTGAAATCTTACCTGTCAGAATGAGGTCAGAGGGTTTCAATTTGCAGGAATGGCAAGGAATATTTGTCGGGTCTTCAGAGGCTTGATTTAGGAGTACTCCAGGGAAGTGTGATAGGACCCCTCCTATTTGTCTTCTATATTAATGACTTAAGTCTGGAACTGCAAGCCGAAAGCACATCTGTTGTCAATTATGCAGATGATACTAATATCCTAATTGTTGCAAATGCCTTTGAGGAAGCCCTAGAAATCGGAAGAACATGCCTGGATACAGCGGAGCAGTGGTTCTCAAGAAACAAACTGGTATTAAATACGCAAAAATCTAGCTTTGTAGTGTTCAGAACTAAAACAATCACGTGTTGTGGTGCCTGAACAGGCTGAACTGCTGTCCTCCATTGTGCCGTTTTCTGAGAATGCCAAATTTCTTGGAGTTTTCATGGACTTTTCCTTATCCTGGGAGAAGGAAATTGATTATGTTGCGGCCAAATTAAACAGTGTATGTTACACTCTTCGTATACTGAAAGGTTACCTCAACACTGAAACACTTTTAACAATCTACCATGCAAATTTCTTGTCAATACTTAGGTTTGGTGTCATATTCTGGGGAAATAGCGTCCAGGTTTGGAAGATCTTTAAGACCCAAAAGAGGTCAGTGAGGATATTACTAGGTCTAAATAGGTTGCAATCTTGTAGGGGGAAGTTCAGGCAACTTCAGCTGTTGACTTTGCCGGCAGTGTACATTTATGAGTGTGTAGTATTTTTGTTTAAGCACAGAGAGAAATTTTCTCAGCATTTACCTCAACATGAACATTTTACAAGAACCTTAAATTTTAACATTCCTATACATCGTTTAACATTAACTACACGTGGCCCAGCATACGCGTGTATAAAGCTGTTTAACCATCTCCCAATAGAAATTAAAACTGTAACAACATTAAAGTTATTCAAAAAAAAGTCATTTAAATACCTAATGGGCATAGAACCATACACAGTTGCTGAGTATCTGTCATGGTCCTAAGTGGATTTTTATTCTGCCATAATTAAGATTTTAAAGTTTGATTCTTAGTATTATTATTGTTTTTAAGTTGTGATTTCAGATTTTTATTGTCTTTAAGTTGTGATTTTAGATTTTTATGTAGTAGTTTTATAATTTTAATCTTATATGTAAGTTTTAAAAATATTTCGTTACTCATTTTGACGCCATTCAACCAATTTTGTAAAATTTTTTTCTGAATAAAGAGATTTTGTATTTTGTATTTTGTATGCTCGTACGTACAGTTACACACGGTATATCAACTTGTTTACCCAAAATCGTCACGTTTGCGTAGTTACAGTACGTTGGAATTAGACGATATCTATTACTGCGTATCAGCTGGGTTTTTTTTGTTAATTTTTAGTATGTTTGCTGTATTGTGTGTAAATAATTAGTTAATAATAACAATACTTATTACTCAACTTTTTAGTAGGAGGAAAGGCAGATTTACTCTTAATAGGTGATCCATCCAGTGTAAAATAAAATGTATCCCAGCTTTATATTATATTGCCTATAGTTAGGATCTATCGAGGGATTTCCGCATGGTTCAACGCTCAGAGTTGCCAGCCCGTGATGCATTGCATCTGATCGGCTGGTTAAATTTGTTTATAGATCGGTTTTACGCTATTACAAGGGAATCTTATTTGTCTGTTTAAAGTATAACTTTTTTGCTGTATATCTATATAAATTGACCTAAATGACGCTTCTTGCAACTCGGAGCGAAATATTGTTGCATGCGTCCTAATTAAACGGCCACACGACCTAAATAGAAAAAGAACTAACACGGAGTGCCGTATTTGTATTTTAAGTATTATTAGGGCTCCCTGTTGCAATTTGTTCCTCTATAACATCAAATTCAAAATGGATAGATAAAATTTAAACAACGAAACAAAATTGGCTTTTTTCGGTAGGTAGCTATTAAAAAAAAGTCGGTAAATTGGTTTTATCTGGATCTTCCCCGGTTATTAAAAAGTAAAGCATATTAATAGATCGGCATTTTGTTCGGTCAATTGAATACGTACCATTATTTTACCAGTTTCTCTCTTTTAACAAGTTTTAATTGATTGAGGAAGCAGTTTTTTACAGCTATTTTGTAAAAAAAAATATTTTACCGTCATTTTTCCGCCATTTCCTTTGTAGGTTTTATTTATGGCTATAACACACGGAGCGAAATTTGAAATGAATATAATTGAATAAGATAAGAAGTTTTTAACGCTGATTTTTTTATAAGCATTGTGTAAAGCCGAAATTTTATTGCTCCATATCATATCTATACCAAAACGTCACCAGTCTATCCCTATATCAAACTTCATTTTTATGCAAACTTTTAAATGAATTGAGTAAGTGGTTTTTTTAATATCGGGCCGCCATTTTGTTCAGCCATGGATTTTTACTCTAATATTACGGTTTCATTCCGATATGATCCTTAACTTTTGACCAAAATTTAAAGTTAATCGGGTCACAGTAGTTTTTTAGCTATGCCACGAACAGACAGACAACCTAGGGCACCTAGGGCCCTATAACGTGAAAATCTATAAAAGGGTGATTTATCACGGTTACAATACTTTCCTCTTACAAGAAAAGTAAAAAATTATTACAAAAATCAAGTTAAATTGTGATTTACTGCAAAAGATAGTTTAAAAAAGGTGCAAATATATTTAAACCTTTTTTACTTCCCTCGTAAGAAGAAAGTATTGTAATCGTGAAAAAATTGCGCTTCCAGGTTTATACAGATCTTCATGTTTTAAGGTCCCTAGATGCCAAAAAACGTGTTTTCTCAATTCTGTGGGTCTGTGTGTTCGCGGCATAGCTGAAAAACTACTTGCCCGATTGACTTAAAATTTTGGTGAAAAATTAAGGGTCATATAGGTAACATTTTGGTAAAAATTCAATATGGCGGAACAAAATGGCGGTCTAGTGAAATGTTAAAGAAATTACACTGGCCGACAAAAAAAAAAATTTGTTGTTGCAGCACAAATCAGAATAGCATAATCTAATAGAATGGACCTATCCAAATACGAAAATGACAAATAGAAAGTTGTAGCACGTAGGGTTTTCTTGTTAGAGTTGTAGAACCATATTGAATGTTACGATACTTAATATCTACAGAAAAAATTATTTCAGAAAATTCTTAACCCTGTTTATTGACTATGTTTACAGTTTTCGCCTATTAAACATACCATACATCTAAGAGAAAAGCAAACGAGAAAAATATTAACTTAAAACGCTAATTAAACTTTATTTTTTCCGTTTATGAGGTGTCCTATCTTCTCTCTTCAAAAACCAACAATAGTCCTTGGTACCGAATTTCCATTGTTCTGATATCTTGGTGAAACCTTTCACCCTGCTAGTCACTAACAGCTCCCAAATTTTTAGGGAAAAATGACAGATGTGAATGGAGGAAGCGAATTTTTAATGACATTCGGGCACCAAGCGCTTTATAGGCATCTAAGAGTTCATTAACTAATAATTGTTCATAATTTTCATCCATATTGCTGCCTAAAAATCCTCTTACTACATTAACAAATGAATTCCATGCTCTGAGTTCCTGCCTGGTAAGCTTTTCCGTAAAATTGACATCGTCCAGCAATTTTCTGATTTGTGACCCAATAAAAATGCCTTCTTTTAATTTGGCATCACTTAACTGGGTCCAAGTCAACAAAACGTACACAAGTTTTGGACTCCATTGTCCACAAACGATTACCCAAAGTAGCTCCTACTAGGTGGAACTATAATGAAAGACTTGTGTTAACAGTATCTGAAAATCGTGAATCACTGATTGAACTATTTGAGAATATAATAGAAAATAATGAAACGTGGGACTCAGAAGCAATAAATAGTTCCAGGGGGTTTTTGGACTGTTTGAAACGAGATTTTAATTTTAATTAACATATTTTCAGAAATATTTCCATTGTCGGACAATGTTTTTAATATATTACAAACTAAAACAAATGATATTGCTTTTTGCCTAAAATAAGTGGATGAAGTTAAGCCAAAAAAGAGATGACTTTGACCTATTTTAGGAGAAAACAATGACGTTAAATGTAGAGCCACAAGCCAAGCGACTTCGAACAGACAGGGTGGGAGATATTCAAACATCATACAGACGCCTCTTTTATGAAATAATCGACCAAATTCAGCAACAAATAAACTATAAATTTAACGGTTTAAATGATTTTAATTCCTCGAGCTCTGCAATTTTGATGCATTTAAAGGAAAAACTGTTCCAAAAGATGCATTTAAATCTCTTCTTCTTCATTATGGCCAGTTCTTCGACCGAGTGTTACTGCGATCTGAACTAAAAGTGATTTACGAAACTGATGACATTAGCGCAAAAAATAACGCTAAGGAACTAATGCAATTTTTAAAAGACAAGGAGCTGGAAGATGCCTACACCAAAGTGTCGAAATTGTGTGAATTAGTATTGACCATTTCCATGCCACAAGTTCATCAGTAGAACGCAATTTTTCGACACTTAAACGTATAAAAAACTCAAAGGGGCAGGAGAGACTTTCGCATACATCGCTGTTGTCCATTGAAAATAAATTTCTCCAAAATATGTCGGAGTATCGACGTTTTTATGATGACGTCATTGACGAATTTGCAAAAAATGATCGAAGAATCTAATTACATTACAAATAGGTATGTTTCTAAAAATTGCTTCCCCTTCTTAAATTTTCACCGCACGCCCCTGCCTATTGTTTATTTTATCCAAAATCGTGCTCATATTTTCATAATTTTCTTTCATTGCAACTGAATGGGCAACTGGTAAAGAGGGTTTTAAATTTCCATTATGCAATAACACAGCGTCTAAGCTGTATTATAAGCGCCATTCACCGGGAGAATGTTCAATATCAAGTTCCTGCGTTAAACTGTCTATATGAGTACACGCGCACAACGAATTTTCCATACTGTAGAATTTAGAAAACATAGCATTTCTTTTTCTGAAATTCGTAATTTTTGTTTCTTTGGCTAATAGGTTCCATTCCTTAAGACGGGAACCCAGAAGTTCTGACTATTGCTTGGATAACCCCAAATTACGTACTAAATCATATAATTCACTTTGAACAATCAAATGTGGCTCGCCGGAACTGGGACCTGTGGTAAAAGTGGGATCGGTGCACTGTTCTTCTGAGCTGCCTGATGATGCGTTATCTCCATTATCTCCCAAATCGATAGCTTGCCAATTTAAAGGCGCAATCGGCACTGGCAAATTTGCATTATGAGGAACAGGTCGTATGGCAGATTGCAAATTTGGATATTCTTTTTTTATTTGCTTTCCCTTTTTGGAATAATCTTCAGTCTTTGTCAGGCAAAAATAACAATCGTCAGAATGATTGGTGGGTTCTCGCCATACCATTGGAACTGAAAAAGGCATACTTTTTCTCTTTCCCTTCATCCACTGCACCAATGATACACTACAACTAACACAGCACACATGGAGAGCCCACCGCTTATCTTGATCCCCAATTAACACACCAAAATATTTAAAGTAGGTTTTTTTTAGATTTTCGGAAAATGGCCTGGCTTGTGATTTCACCAGAAATTCTCCACAAATATAATAAAATTTGTCAGGAGAAATTTTGCAACTTCGGCGCGTTTGATTCGACATTCTCGTCTTCACATACACTCTTATCGATACAGAGAGAACCACTCAATTCGAAACTCAACAGAAGAGTGATGTTTAACGTTTATTTTTTGTCTAATGTTGTAAACAACCCAGTTTAGGTAATTTTTCCGTTGTAAAATTGACTCATTTTAGCCGCCCCACGATAAAATTGTTTACCTGCCAATATAAAAGGTTCTAATTAGGCTATTAAAAAATGGTACGTATTAGGGCTTTCCGAATATTTTTTTTATTATTGGGAGTGTATTTCCATTGTGAAAATAATGAGCTGGCCTGTGTTAGAAAAATCTTGTCGGCCAGTGTTATTAACAGAAAACTGAAAATCCAATTTACGTCAAATTTTGCACAAAAATCCATTATTACCTTCAGGATAAAAGACGAGTATGCTATTATTATTATTTTAGGAGCCAAGATTACCTAACATAAGAAATGCTATGGTTCCCTGGTTACCAAATCTACGTTTTATTAGTGTAACCTACTAAGAAAACTATACTCAGAATCAAATTCAAATAGATAAATAAAATAAATATCGTGGGAAAAGATATTATTTATTTCGTCTATAGTATGTGGTGTGCTTCTAAAAAAATGAAAATCGAATTTCAAAGGCGAAATATGACAACGCCGCCCAACGAGTAATATGCAAACTGTAAACACCGATCTTATGCGTAAACTCGATAACGGTTTATAATGTGTCAAATTTCTCCGCAGCTAGCAGCGAAGTGTGACCATATATAAATAAAAATATATAAGAAACTTCAAATGGAACCCTTGAAAAGGTTTTGTGTATGCAACCAGTTTATCGTATTTTTGTTAGTTCTGCAACGATCCACAGTCGCCGCTAGTTACGCTTTTGGACGAGTTGCCGATTGACGCCAAACGGCCAGTTTTGATCGTAAACGTAAACAGTGCCAACAGTGGTTTTTGAATTTAAATTGGGTGTATGTGATTGTTATTTTGTTGACACAAATTTTGGTAATGTGAAAGAAATCTACAAATCTGCAAAGAATGAAAAGAGGTTTAAGAACAACCTCTTTTCCAACAGAAAGTTTACCTCATTTATTTCGAACTGGGAAGTTCATTCGTTTATATAAAATATCTATCTACTTATATAAAGCAGAAATGCCTAAATACTAATACAATTTGATTAAACGCGGTATTAAAACAAAAAGGTATTTTGAAAATCAAAGAAGCCAAGAACAGAATTTGCATGGTTCTATCTTGTTTTTCATACAGAAGATAGAAAGTTTTCAAGAATTAGTTTTGTCATTTATATAGGATATCCAAAGTTGATGCTTTTATTCAATTATACTGATTTAGAGGGCTTGAGGTTTTCAATACGAACTCATATTTATAGGCTTGCCTTAGGGAACATATCAAATCAAACAATAACAATACATGTGAATTATTTTTAGAAACTGATGTACCTAGTCCAACAAGCAACAAACCCAGTAGAAGTGGGAAGAACCACAACTAGAATGTAGTGTTACCCGAGAAAATAAGAGTTGTTGTAGGAGGTAGGTATTACCTAATAGTTAGTAACAAAAAACCAGTACATGTGAGTGATGTGCATAAAACTGTATACAACTAAATAATTTTACTAAGACTGGACTCTAATATTCATTTAAATACACCAGCTAGCCCAAAACTGGGAACTGTTTACCCTTAAAGAATGTAAAAAGCTTTTTTTCTAATAGTAATTATTTTTAAATATAGTGTTTATTTGACACAGTTCAATGCAATTCATGCATTACATTTAGGGTACATCACACATAATACACGGAATCGTGAAGTCTTCTAGAGCTATAATAAAGATTTTTTTTTTTTGGTATTATTGGACATCACGAAAGAAAGTAAATTTATTTTTATATACTACAAAGGTTTTTTAAAGTGGAATATAAAGCCAAAAACTCTAGAGAATGATAAATTCACTTTCTTCTTGCCTTAACTCTTTGTTTAATAGGAAAATTACATATATCATGTGGATGCTATAAAATGTAGCTTAAGAATTTTTTGACTCTGTGTTGAGTTGGTTCAGCTAACAATAAGTCAGTCCTGGTCTTTTCTAGATCAAAATACTATTACTATATTTAAGGCAACAGAATTTCTTTTAAACAATCCTTTTTTTGGGTATGTCAGATAAATTTATGTGAAAAAGTTGGTTTCTGCATTTCCTGAAAATATTAAAAATAATTTGTTAGCATATATATCTTATTATATGTTTATGTGTTGTATGTTTTCAGATATGTCCGAGATATATATTATGAACAGCAGTAGTCCCAAAACAGAACCTTGGGGTACTCTAATCAATACATCATAGCTCTCCGACAGACATCTATTGAATCGGACTTGGAAGCGCCTTCCTTGTAAAAAATCCGAAATCCATCCAGTAGGGTGTATTATTATCAATATTGTTATATTTTCTCGTTTATTTAAAATTACATCTGTAGTTATATTGTGTATGATAGTATATATGGGAATGTACTCTAATGGAGCTCATAACCATAAGAGTTTTAGCAAGGATTAATTCAGAGAAAAGTTACGCAATTTTGTTCTTAATTACTTTACATTTCTCAAAATTAACCATTATATATTTGCGCATTATAATGAATTTTGGAGTTAAAACAAAACAATGTTGAGACATGTTAATGTCATTTATTTATAATATTTCTTTCTTTTGTTCTTTTTTTTGTGCTTATATTGGATATTATAGTTTGTATCTTGTACCATTTGTAGTTCACATGTTTATTCTGTAAGTACGTATTTGCAAATAAATAAATTTTAGTTTTGTTCAACAGTTTTATCTATCTGTAGTGAAAATTTTACAAGATCTAGGTGTAGAAATAATAATAATAATAGTGATAGATGTGTTAATATACAATGGTAAATAAAACACAAACAAATGGTGCACAACAAGGTATTTTTTTATAATGTATCCACTATCCCTAGAGCATTTATTGTATAAGATAACATTTTTATTAATGAAGTACATGACCACCACTTATATACATTTTAAAAGACCTCTAATTTTTTATTGTGAGATCAAATTGTAATTTTGAAATAAAACAGTCAAGATTTCAAGGAAAATGAGTATTTATTTTCTTATGGAGTAGGAGATTTTTTTTATTTGCAGTGAGACATTTGGTGGACCTAAACAAAAAACGGCCTTCATTTATGTATCACCCTGTATCTTTGTAGTATATTATCTTATTACCAAATGCTAATTAATACAGTAAAAAAAACGAAACTTAGGAAAGATATAAATATATTTTTTTTAATTCGAATGTTTTCTCTTTATAGATGCACTTTTTAAAATAGAAACAAATTTTGAAAATTATGCCATAATTTTTTGATTATATGGTTTAAACCTAATTTAGTTTTTTGAATTTAGGGATAAGTCAGGATACAGCATCAAGTTGAGACAAAAATACTGTAGATGACTATTTCTTTTTCCCTAGGAATTTTGTGCCTTATCTCGAAAATTAAAAAACCGGTGTTTGAACCATATTTTTAAAGAATTATCCGATTTTTTAAAAATAGATTTCATTTTATTAGTTGCATTTGAAAACAGAAAACTTTCAATTTAAAAAAAATATCTATATATATTTCCCAGGTTTGGCCCTTTTTATTTGCCATGTATTGTCAAAAGGGTGCTAATAAATTAATACACTACAAAGTAAGAGGGTGTTACATAAATGAAGGCCATTTTTTCTTTAGGTCCATTAAATCTAAAAATTATTTGAATTGGACGCGCGCATTTAGTTTTAGAAGTTCGCGATAGATGGCGCCATCGCTGCCTTCGGTTTGTACAGTTAACTGTAGAAAAAAAGTTAGGCATTTCGTAACTTTTGCAACGAACCGAGGTATGGCGCTGCAAACTTTACAACTCGAAGCACGGCAGTTTCCATTATATTGTTGTATGTGAGTGTGACTTTAAGTGCATTTTAAATGATTTTTTGTGTGACTAATATCGTTTATAAATGCCAGGTGTGCCAATAAAATTGATTACAATTTTTCAAAACTTACAATAAACAAACGACGAGCCAGTGGCGTTTGGCTGAATCAACGGTTGATTTGGAAACCTTAAAATTATTCAGATAATTTTTTTAATTAGTTGTCATTTTATTTTATTTGCAAATGAAACTGAAATACAGCAAACATAATAGCCGTATTAAATATTTTTCTGCGTCTTTGTTCCTATTTTCTACTGTAAAAATTAAATACTGTTCTACCGAACAGTATTTAATTTTTTACCTACCTATTTTAAATCAATAAAATAAAATATATGCAGGCTAAACTGTATTATTTGCAAAATTCAAGCGCTAGTTGTACTCTCAACTAGTTGACTGTACTGATGAAGTCCTTGAGTCGGAAACACGTGTCTATAGTTGGCCAAATTTCATTGTTTTAGCGGTCTTCCCCTATATATATATATATATATATATATATATATATATATATATATATATATATATATATATACCGGGTGTCAACGATATCGTTTTACACGATGCCATTCATTTGCTTTTTAGGTTAGGATATTTATATTTGGGTTAACGAAATATGGTATTAAGACACATATTTTTCATGAAAAAACAATTGAATATTACTGCCAGTTTTTCCGATATCAGAACCAAGTTAAGAATTTCAAATGGAACCCTGTATATTATTTTACATAGTTTGATAGAGCTTAGAATTACCTTTTCAATGACATATCACAAGTTATATTTTTTTTTTCAAAATGGCGGACCAGGAAGCGCTTTTTCAAAATTCAATAAGGCGGTCGTTTCCCGATACCGATGAAATTTTGTTTAACAAATTATTAAAATATTAAACAAAATGGGGTTTTCAATGGATTTTAATCAAATTTTTAATTTATCACAAAATGGGATAAGTTTAATTTTTTCTTTAAAATGTGAACTTTTTCTTAAATTTTCTCAAAGATTTTAAATAGAAAGTTGTATTTATTAAATATTAGTATTAAAGTATATCTTATTAGCTACACGAAACCGCATAACAAGCCGTATTTTTGCTTTTTGTTTCAGAAAAAATTGACAAAACCTTGCCGATACACATTTTTCCTAATACATAACATGAAACAAACACACACATATTATTAATCAGAAAATCCTGGAATATTTTTTATTGTTTATTGATAAGTAATTTTGTATTATTTTGACATTTTGTGACTGTTGTCTTATTTTAGGAAAGCGAGAAAAAATCACAAGTAGTATTAATTTTATTTTACCAGTAGATACGGTGCAGTAACATGAAAGATGACTTAACTAAGATAAGTAGGTCTTGGTAACAATTGCATAGGGATGCCATTATAATTTTCATTAGATTTAACCAGAAACGTCAAAAGTACTGTTTTGTATCGACATTTCTGATAACTTTCGTTACATTTTTACACTGAGAAAAACAAAAAACAAAAACAAAACCGCATAACAAACCGTATTTTTGCTTTTTGTTTGAGAAAAAATTGACGAAACTCTGCCGATATACATTTTTCGTAATACATAACATGAAACACACACACCCACACACACATATTATTAATCAGTAAATTTCGGAATATTTTTTATTGATAAGCAATTTTGTATTATTTTGACATTTTATGATTTTTGCTGTCTTATTTTAGGAAATCGAGAAAAATTCACAAGTAGTATTAATTTTATTTTACCGGTAGGCTTTCGGTTTTTCCGGAAATACCTAGACCTAAGTCAAGAAGTTTAAAAAGAACCCTGTATATTTTTTCACACAGTTTGATAGAACTTAGAATTCCCTTTACATTGACATATCACAAGTTGATTTTTTTTCGAAATGGAGGACCAGGAAGCTTTTGTTCAAAATTCAATATGGCGGCCATTTTCTAACACCGAAGATATTTTTGAATTATAGGTAGAAATAATAAACAAATATGGGGGTTTTTATTGGGTTTAATGCTAATTTAAAATCAAACTTTCACAATTAATACAAAAGTCACTCAATTAAATGTTCTATGCGCTGTCCGCCTTGTTCTTGGCATAGTGTAACTCTCTCAACATTTTCCGCGAGCAGGTTTCGTAAATGCTGTTCTGAAATACTCTCAACGGCTCGTCTTATTCTATTTTCTAACATTTCCAACGATATTACAGGAGTTGCATACACTTTTTCTTTCAGATGACCCCATATAGAAAAATCAAGCGGGGTTAGGTCAGGCGACCTCGCTGGCCATCGAATTGGTCCATTGGTTCCCAACCAGTTCTCACCAAATCGTTCATTCAAGTAATTTGCAACAATTCTTGAATTATGAGCAGGGGCGCCATCTTGTTGGTAAACTAAATCATCATTTTGCTGCAAATTATTTATAAAATGTTCAATTTCATTTTCGAGAAAGTCCAAATACATCTCGCCAGTTAAAGGCTGTGATGTCTGTGTACTACATTGCGTAAATAGAACCAGGCACTCCCCTTTTCATTTATAAATTCCACTGGGGCGGAGCGAAAGGTTTAGGATTGTCCGAGTTATATTTTTATTATTCATGAATGGGTAACTTCGTCCATGTGTTATTTAGTCTTAAGAGTATTAAGTCGTTGCGGCAACGTTGCAAGTCAGAATTTTTATTACTTCACAAATATTGAGGGGTTTTCGTGTTAAATATAAAATCTGAAATTGAACAATCCGATAGTTCGGCTATTTATCTTTATTGTCAGTTAAAAATCGAAGGTATCGCAAATCAGTGGCAAGAGTTATACAGTTATCTTAGCAATTGTTTATTTGCTCCCATTATCAACAAATATATTTGCATAAACAGCTGATCACCTCAGGTCGCAAGTTTTGTGCATGTACGCTGATAGGAGTGAACGTCGAACGTTGGGGTTGCCAAGTTTGTCATGGGAAGTCGAAGCAAATTAAATGCGGTAAATGTGCTTCTAATGTAAAAAAAACACAAGCATGTATAAAATGTGTGAAATGCCCAAGATGGTTTCATTCAAAATGTACGGGAATGAGGGAAGTAGAAATAGAGGGGTTAAATTCATTCTATACCTTTCTGATAGAATCCTATTCTATCCCCATCTAATGAGGCCGCATCATCACACTCTCAAGTCAATTTCAGAGACTGAGGATGATATAAAGGACTGCTTGAAAGAGCTCAGAAATGAAATTAGAGATCTCAGAAAGGAACTAAAATTTTATGCAGAGTAGTACGAAATTCAAAAAGAAAAAATACCAGATTTGCTCGAGAAATATCTACTCCAAAAAAAGATAATGAAGAAATATGTACCTATGGAACTAAAAAAAATCAAAGGGCAAAACGACTTCAACGAAAAAGAGAAGAGGCCACAGGGTAAGAAATTTGGTGATTGTGGGTATTCCTAGTAGCCAGGATGCTTTGAGGGACAAACCAATTATGCATCAGAACACAAAAAAGTACTTAAATATATCGATCCGGAGATAGAACTGGATGATATAGAAATTAGAGTGTTGTCTACAGTTAAGGAAAACACACCCATCTTAATAACATTTAAGTCTATCGATCAAAATATGAAAATAGTGCAAAAAAAGAAAGGAAGAAGGAAAGATAACCTGTAACAATTGTCATCTGAGTGGAAATACTTCAATATTTATTAATGAGAACAATGACAAATGAAACACGAGAACTATTTGCGGAAGCTCGATCACTTCGTGAGTATGGTTTTAAATACATTTGGTCTGAGGATGGTAATATTTTAGAAAGAAAACAAGACAATGATCCATTGATAAACATTCGATGTAATGAAGATGTAAGTAAATTAAAGCATAATGCACTTTATTAATACCTGGTGTAGTGCTTCTAGAAAATCAATAAACAAACATCTTTCTGGACCTAAACTCGTTACTTGATGAATATGAACCCGAAATAGATAATTGCGACATGGGAAATTATTTTAACATCTTCATTTTAGGGATAGTAGAAGTAGATTGCATGTGCTTCACATAAATATTCGTAGTTTAAATAAGAACTTTGACAATCTTTTGTATTTGGACTCCCTAAATAGTGATTTTGATATAATTGTTTTATCTGAAGCCAACATAATATATGACCTACATGATTTTGAAATTACCGGATTTGATGTATTTTATAATAATAAAGTTCACTGGTAAAGAACAGTAATGTTATTGATATTAACAATCAAAAGTTTCTCAGAGTTGTCATTGACAAAAATGGGATGTCTATTGGAATAGTTTCTCACTAACGTTAGCCCTCAATTGATTCCAAATCCTTTGTAGATACACTAGTGCTGTTATTTGGCGGTCATTTCCTTACTGTGTGTGATATCGAACTCTTGGCTGGCGATATAAATATTAACCTTTTAGAAAAAAAATCATATAATGTATGTGAATATTTAAACTGTCTAAATAGTTACTGATATTTATCTAAAGTAAACCAACCAACTAGAATTGATATTCGTAGTCGCACCGGCATGATCATGTATTTATGAAAAGTAAAAAAAAAATTAAAAATTAATGAACAATACTTAACTGCTCTGTATCTGACCATCAGGCAGTCTTGTTTGGTTTTAGTTTGAATACACATTTCGCTCAATCACAGATTGTCAACATAGAATTGTTAAATGCACTAACTTTAAAAATATAAGACATTGTGAAACTGTCATATCGACTCTGGATCAAAATACTGCCTCTAAACATCCTGTAAGAAATTATGCAACCAGTGAATGTAAAGTTCCTAGCAAGGAAATTCGCCTAAAACCATGGTTCACCCCTGGTCTATTATACGAACAAGAAATAAACTACATAGAGTTTGAGTTCGAGGTATTAATGATAATGTTGCGTACCATAATTTAAAAAATTTCAGAAATCAGTTATTAAAAAAATCTAAATATATATACTTTAAAAAAAATTAGATGCAATAAATCACTAAAAAAAATTAGATGCCATAAATCATGACCACAAAAAAACTTGGAATATCGTTAAGAATATTTCTAATGACAACAACACACAAACCAAAATCCCACTTTTAATATGTAATAAACGAGAATTGAAAGACCAGAAAGCTATTGCAAATGAGCTAAACAACTTCTTCAACTTAGTAGGACCAGATTTGGCTTCTAAAATTAATAAACCAGAATTAGTGCCTGATTTTTTATAGAAAAAAAAACAACAACATAGATCACTGTTTTTATGGTTTTTATCTCCAGTTGGATATGAGGAAATTATTTTTTTAATTAATGCTTTAAAAACAACCACTCCGTTGATAATTTTGGAATATCGAAGACAATTGTGAAAACTAATTATAGATTTTTGATCAGACACTTATTACATATTATCAACCTTATATTTAAAACCGGTGTTTTCCCAGACGTATTTAAGAAAACATTAATAGTACCTTTACACAAGGGCGGCGACAGGAAGGAAGTTAACAACTATCAGTCTATAGCCTTAAATTGGCCTATATGTAAAATTATTGAGATATGTATAAAGGTTAGACTATGTAGATAGTCTCAATATGGCTTTCGAGAAGGTCTAACAGGTTGTAACAGTTGTAAACAGTTTTATCCTAGACAGCTTTAACATTAAACTTAAACCATTGGCGTTGTTCCTGGATCTCTCGAAGGCATTTGACACTGTTGATCACCGCATATTGTTCGATCAATTAAATAATATTGGAATAAAGGGAAAGACCTTTGAACTCTTTGAAAGTTATTTAAAAAATAGATATCATAGAGTTAAACTTAATTCCGTTACTAGTTCTGATTATATGTTGTTATGTAGGGTTCCGCAGGGTACTGTACTTGGCCCCATTCTTTTTACAATCTATTTGAATAACTTACAAAGACTGCTCACTAATGTAAAAATTGTTAGTTATGCGGACGATACGGTTCTTTTATACAATGGAAAATGTTGGAAAGATACATTTCATATAGCTGAGTCGGCAATATCTCGTGTAAAAAAGACTAATCCAATATATCTCAAATTTTGCACAAAAATCGAGAGTTACATAGGAATAAACTGGTAATATTTTAGTACGAATCCAAGATGGTAAAACAAAAATACTTAGTAAGTCAGTCTGAAAAAACTACTTAGATGGATTTCAAATTCTGTACAAGAATCGAGTTGAACATGGAGGTAAACTGTTAAAATTGTGGTACGAATTCAAGGTGGCAGAGCAAAAAACCTTATCCAACTGACTACAAATTTTGCATACAAATTAGATGTGATATAGGTATAAATTTGGTACGAATTCAACATGATTCATGTCGAGGGTAGTTCCGGGTAAAGGAAATTACCAAAATAGACTTGATAATTATTTTTGAAAACCATTGATGAGAAAATCGTCTTAAAACATATTTAGTTGAAGATATACTGTAACAAAACGAAAAACTAATTTTTCCCTTTTTCTCCTTTGAGTGAGATTTAGAAAAATCCAGAAATTGAAAGCCATTGACAAAAAAATCATCTTAAAAATATCATTTTTTTGACAATTGTAAATAAATAAAAACCCATTTTACCCCTTCTGACACTCTTAACGGTGGAGTTTAGAAAAATATAGAAATTGGTGTGTAGATAATTATTTTTGAAAACCATTGATGAAAGAATCGCCTAAAATCTTATTAACCTGGAAGATATATAAAAAACTAAAAATGTTCACCCTTTTAGGGGTAGAATATCCAAAAATTAATTTTTAGACAATTATTAGAAAGTCAATGACCAAAAAAGTATCGTTTCGAAAATATTGACAAATAATCATCTTAAAATTGCGTTTAGTTGATATTGCTGAGATATTGTAAATACACAACACATTTCACCTCCTTAGAGGGGAGCTCGCGTGTACTTCTCTTATCTTGTACCTAAATCACTAAAAGAAGGCCCATGCCGAATTTAAACGTTTTATCTTAAATAGCTATAGAGATATGTCGATCAATAGGTGAGTGAGTCAGTAAGTTTCTTCTTTTGTACATATATAAATATTAAAAATATGTTTTTTTTTAATGTTTTTGAATTTGGTATTATACGAGTTCTTCATAACGTCCTTCGTCGAAAACAATTCAAATATAGTGATAGCTGGTAGTGAAGTACCTAAATAAATAAAAATTTAACAAAACAAAAAAGTATCCGGTCGTATTTTTGCATAAGGAAAACCGTGTCTGAAAAAGTGTCGAATCTAACTCGTAAAAATCTAAAATACTTAGACAAAAAGTATGTATTTTCAACAGATACTACATTTAAGATTCTCGATAAGCAAAACACTTGAAGTATTATGTAGTACCTAATTCATTATCAATACTCTTGATGTGTTTTCCTGTATTTGCAGCTCACATTCTAGTTCCAAAGTCATATTGTGCGAGAGACTTAGCACTAACCTGCGCATCAGCGTGCCGTGTAGATTTTGTATATGTTAATGCTCTAGAGCAAGTGCAAGTAATGCTTACATCAGTTTAGTAAGTTTATCTAAATCCTTCTAGTTGCTCAGCATGATAATTGTTATTTACTACATACTGTTAGAGAAGAGACTGGTTTCAAAACAATAATGGTATAATCTTTTTCGAAAACCGATCATTGATTCTATTGAATCCTTTTTGAGGTAAAATATACGGCCCGCTTTAAACCGAATTAGGGTTGCTTTATATTTTGACATAACATTTACATTGTAATAACGCCAAAGCAAAACTAACCGCGTTTGGAGTTTAAGAGAAACACCTTGTATATCTCAGTAACCAACAGTGACGGCTCGTATTCTAAAATGTACGGTCGGCCGAGGCTCAAGGCCAATCAAGGGCGGTTTTGCGGTGAGGGGGTAATGAGGTAATTACCCCCCTCCCTCCCCCCAGACGGGTCAAACATCATGTGTAATTTACATATTTTTACGTGAAAATTACGATTAAAAACTTGGCTGGGAAACACTATAGCACAAGAGCGACCTGTCGGATTGGGTCTCTTGCATAACTATAGATAGGGAATTGATGTAAATTAATAAATTTGCTGCAGGGAAAAAATTGGACGTTATTCTATAACTATTTATTACAGGCTGTTATTTTTTACTTATGCCACAAGTATGATAAAAAATATGGGTATTTATGTTGTTCTCATACCATTTGCAATAAAATATATTAACAATTTTTTTTACTTTAGCCCCCCTCCCCCCCCCCGAAAGGTTTCCTAAAATCGCTCTTGAGGCCAATGTGGTGTTAATTAGTGTCGCGTCCAAATTTGGTCAAATACTATTCTTATTATTTTCCGTTTATTTCTTCAATGATAATTAGGTAGGCACCAACCTATATATAGCAGATTTAGGTTAGAGTAATTTTAATAAATAAGAAAAAAATGTTAGTAAAACGTTCTAGTCGATCAATTTGATTTTTTGATATTTTAATGTATCTTGCCTCAAGAGGAAAATAAAATAGATGCCAAAGTTAGGGCTATATACACAACCAAAAAAGTATATCCTACAAGAACCACGATGCGACCGGCCTGCTTATAAAACAAATTGCAAATGATATTTTAAAATATTCACTTCATATTTCATCACCACGTTTAAACATGTAACATGGAGTGAAAATTACTAAGAAAAAAAATTAACCATACTAGTGTAAAGAAATAACAAATTAATTTAAAAATAAGTAGTATCATTTTATAATAATTACAATTAATACATGAAAAATGGTAGTATTAAATTTGAAAAAATTACGGGGATAGGCCACATTGAGACGGGCCAGTCTTGGGTGATATAAGCTACGACGAATGTTATAGCATGGGGATATATGCGAACGTACTACGTACCGCGTGAATTAGTAGCTGAAGTCTAGCATATGAGATGATTGAATCGGCTGGCCGAGCCACCGTGTATAATACATATATTAGAATATCTGCGGACGGTGGTCCACGGACTGCTGTTAATGGTGTTATTTGTATCCTAGGCAAGCAACGATAATAGGGATACCTACCTATTTTGCTATGTGCCCAGGAAATAATAAACTACATTTTGGGTTTGTGCCTTTTTAGGATGATTACAAAATTATTTTTCAAAAATAATTACCTACTTTTTTAAAAAGAGAATTTTCCCTGTATATTTTTTGTTACGGTCCGGCCGACCCTGCCGCCCCTGAGCAGCCTTCACTGGTAACCAGTATAGTAATCAATTACTAATAATTTAACAAGATATTTATTTCGTGTATGTTGAATTGGTTATTCTATTAAATCATCAGATTAAATTAAAGGAATCTTGCTTGATTATATTATCGCAAGTAAGTGTTTGTTAGAGTGGCAAAGCATTTCCGATACACATCTGATCACACAATTTATGACTTGTACGGTCAGACTCGATATTGATTATTGTTCCCGTGTATTGTAACTGGAAGCAGCCGTTTTAACCGTTGACAATTAAAATTCGATTAAAAAAACAAAAATGTAATTAAAAAAAATTTATGTACTAAATAACTAAATTTATTTTAAATACTAAATAACTAAATGCAAAATGTTGTTTCTTCATTTTTCAATTTTTTTTATTACTTTCATTTGTACCGGTAAATATGCCGTAGTTACTTTTTCTGTTTGTACTGCATATTTTAGAGATAGCGTCTAAAATATTATTCAAATTTGCCACTACATGTTTTCATCTAATCGATTATATATTCTTCATTGATTATTATTATTTGATAGTTTTTTATTATCGTCTGGTCTAGGGGAACGTTTTTCTAGCATTTTAAAATATTTTCTTTAATATTGAAATTTCGAACTAGCTAAGAGAATTTTTGTTATTGACAAGCCTAAATAAAACCAAGCTTAAAAATTGTTTTTAACTATTAACTGGTAAAGAATTAAAGCGTATTCTATCGCAGGCGAATAAGCATGATGCGCCTATAGGCGCTACCTCTGCATTAATTATTAATCACATATAAATTTTAGACTAAGATAAATGTATCACCAGAATTCGAGACTTTTACACGAGGGTAGGTAATTTAATAACATTGATTTTTTGCCATCCAGTGTAGATCTAATGATGTCGCTTGATGCATACTCCACACAGCTGCTACAACCAATATATGCATTATGTTGTGGGAATTTAGGCACAAATCTACATGGCCTGGAAACCATTTTTCTGGAACATGTATGGCCCCTATGCAACCTCCGATTATGGACACCACATCCTATAAGAAAATTTTAAAATAACTAACGGAAATAATAAATAATTTTGAAATATTTTTTCAATACTTGTTTTTCGTTTTAGTTGTTGAAATTTTTTGCTAAGGAAGGTTCTTTTTTAATTTAGCTACATGTCCATTTGATCTGGCAATTTTTAGGAGACTAATTTACTATATGTTTTGGGAAAATTTTAGCTGATTATTTAACAGTAATGCAGTCATAAAATTCAACCTAGTCTAAATTAATTACTACTAACATCACTATGAATTATATTTTACCTACCTACACACTAAATTCGCATGAATGATGACAAAATATGTGATTGAACTCGTTTTACGACAACCTCCAAAAAAAGACCTAACCTGGGCCAAAAAAGCCAGTCTGATAATTACAAAACACGATTACGATATTAACATAATACCCAATTTTAATTCTTATGATTTAATAATTTTAACATAAGATTGTGTTAAAATTTCAACAAAAAACATCTGATTTCTATCTCTAATTAACCGTCCTCGTTGACTTGCATGAATCCATTTTAAAAATCTAAAATTTTTAAATACCTATCACATGATATGCGTTTGTTTGACACACCAATTTATACTTTTTATATTTCTTTAGCCTTTTTTAAAAATTTCGATTACAAATATTTTCAAAACCATTCAGCAAAAATGTACAAGGTGTTTCCTAAGTAAGTACAAAATTAAGAGCATCTTGAGCCAATTTTATGAAAAAAAGTTCATATGAACATTGTCCTCAAATGCTTCATTTCCATGATACAGGGTGGTAAGGTTTTAAGAAAAAAACATTTTATCTGTGATATCACTCTAAATATGTTTGTGAAATTTGATATACATATTCTACAGATCTAGAGGATTTTTTTCGATGTACAACTTTTTTTATTTTTACCAGTGGTGTTCGTAAGGGATTTGCTTTGAATATGTTGAAAGGAAAAAGTGACGCGCCAATGTTTTTTCTTAAAAATTTTTGGAACGCTCAATCACTTCTGAGCAAATTTTGTAACTTGCCTTTTTTTTCGTAATACACGCTGGTTTTTGTTTAATTAATTAATAATGAATTGATGTTTCAAAAATGAAATCCCAATTTATTAACATTTACAGTTATTATTGTTTTACATTACACATTTCATATCAAATGAATTGCTGGAAATGGACACCTTCAGCCGTTATACAAGCTGCAGCCCTGAGCTCTTCATATGTTCTCGCACATGTGCAAAAATACCTGGAGTATTTCGTATTTTGTCACATTCTTAAATTGTCCGGTTTCTAAAATATCCAGATGTTGAACAGGATTTGTATAAATTAATACTTTCAAGTGACTCCACAGAAAAAAATCCAATGGATTAAATCAGGAATCTTGCAGGCCACGGCTGACATCGTAAGTTTGCACTTCGACCAAACCAATGGTTGGCAAATATTGGTTTAAAAATTCTGGAGCAGTTCAACTAACTAAAATGTGCCAGAGCACCATCACGCATAAACCAAATGCTATTTCTTAGCATAAGTGGGATACCAGTTAATAAAATGTGTAAATCCAACATCATCAAGTCTCATTGGGTGGAAAAAGCACCAATTAGAAAATCAGAGCTTATTCCCACCCATACGTTTAATGAAAATTGATTTTGAAAATGATTTTCAATTATCGCATGAGGATTTATGAAAATTCATAATCGCGTTTTTGGAGAAGTTGGCCTAATCCGCAAATAGCACTTGGTCAAGGAATTTAGGATGTCGTACAATTTTTTGTTGAATCCATCGACAGAATTCTATACGTGGGAGATAATCTGCACGCGCTGAAGATGATAGCAAAGTTTACGGAATAAATATCCGTAAACTTTGATGATAGGAATACAACTGGCTTTCCCTAAGAATGACCCATACTAATTTGTGACTCACATCAAGCTGGTTGGCAATTTTTCTCGTGCTTGTTTCTGGATGACGTTCGATTTCATTCAAAATTGTTTCTTCCAAATCAGGAATTGTGGTAGGACTTCCTGAAATATCTGGCCCTTGCAAATGATCCCGTTTCTACTAATATAAGCGTTTCTTAATTCTTGCAAATGTGCGAACATTTGGAATTTGCCGGTTAGGAAATCTTTCGTGGTAAATCCGTTGTGCTGCTAAAGAATTTCCAACAGCCAGTCCATAAACAAAGTGGATGTCTGCTATTTCGTAGTTTGTGTATTTAAACATTGTCAGGATAATATGTTGCTTTTCATAATGTAACAGGAACAGGAACAGAAACACAACAATAGGCACTAAATACTAACTCAAATCAAAATACAAGTTTAATATGTATTATTTATGATTGTAAAAAATTATTTTGACAACCAGTAACCGTACTTTCTTAATTTACGGTAGGGTATGGACTTTTGCACATTATTTACCGCATCAGATATTAGCAATTTTTGAAACATAAATTCGTTATTAATTAATTAAGCAGAAACTGTGTGTCTGACGTAAAAAGACAAGTCGCAAAGTTTGCTCAGAAATGAATGCGGATTTCAAAAACAGTGGCGTACCATGTTTTTTTCCAACATATTCAAAGCAAATCCCTTATGACCACCACTGGCAAAAGTAAAAAAAGTTGTACATCGAAAAATGCCTTTAGATACATATATGATTTGTGTCACAAAAATATTTACAGTGATATTACATATTATAAAAAAAGATTTTTTTCTTAAAACTTTACCACTCTGTATCTTGGAAACGATCAGCATTTGAGGACATATGTTCATATGAACTTTTTTTCATAAAATTGGCTAATTCCTTGTATTTATTTAGGAAACACACTCTATATGTGGTTGGAATCGATTACTCAAGATCTTTTACGAAACTGTAGGCATCTTGATATTGCTGTTTTATAATATTCGTTTAAAGTTTATGCAATCTGATAAAAAAATGCGAGTGGTTTAAAATAAATCTCGGAATAAACCGTATAATTTTTTTATCTCGTATATATATATATAGATATCCTTTAGGTGGATGGAATAGGACTACCCTGGAAAAATAATACATATATTCATAATACCATAATGAGGTAATCTGTTTTCTAGAACATAGGTAAATACAACACCAGAAAAAATAATTACTACAATCCACATTAGTACGTTAAAATATTTTCTTTGTCAACAACTGAAAACTAACATTTCCAGGGAACGTTCCTCGGGTGTGTAGAGGTGGGAATGTTCCTCGAGTAATGTTACTACCTGCACATCTATAATCACTGAAGGCTTAGGATATATACGCATTTGCATGAAAGCATATGCAAATGCATATTTTGGCAATTTTTGTATTTAAATGTATATTTTGCAGTTATTACAGAAAAAATGCATATATTCTAATTTTTCTAAATATATTTTTATTTCCCAAGACAAATTTGATCTATTTCAAATATAATCCATAATAATAAAATAATAAAAAATGTCTAGTTGCTGGCAGGCCAAGGATTTTACCCACCCTTTCTTAAAATTGTTATGGGTACCCAATAAAACATCTGTGCTTTAAAAACTATGGATTTACCACGGATTTACAATCATAAATACGCACGTTTTAAGAACGTTAGAAATAATTTTTTAATTCAGTTTAGTTTAAACATTGTGGCGTGAACATTGTCCAATACGCCGAAAGAAAAGCGTTTATTAAGTGCGGTATTAAATCAATTCGTGAAAGATTTTCTTGATTTTACGACGGTTTTGTACTGTTTTGTAAATATTGTGATGTTCCTGTAACTGCGAACAAGAAATTCCAAGTGAAACAACACATAGGAACTACAAAGCATCAGATCCAAAAAAGTAAAAAGTGTGCTCAGAAACAAGTTTTAATCACCACAGCATTTTCACCAGGACCGGGACCCAAACGATCAAAGTTCAATGAGGATTTGTGCAAGGCGTTTATTAGTGCGGATATTCCACTGAATAAATTAAGTAATTACGCCCTGAAGTCATTTTTAGAGCAGTACACACATCAATTCCACATGAATCCACGTTAAGGAAAAACTATGTTCCAGATTTGTAAAATAAGACAGTTACCGAATTGCGATGAAACAACTGATGTGGAACAAAGATGTGTTGGTAATTTTGCTTTTGATATGTTGAGTGTAGAAGCAGAAAGGGATAAATCATATTTACTTACAATGAAGACCTTAGACAAAGTAAATCATTGAACTGTTGCTGGATTTTTCAATGACTCTCTTACTCTTTTATGGCCCGGTTGTATTAAATATGATAGAGTGTTAGTGGCAATTACAGATGCTGCTCCATACATGTGTAAAGCAATGAGTGGTCTACAAATATTGTACTCTAAAATGGTACATGCCACATGTCTTGCCCATGGACTTCATCGAGTTGCAGAACAAGTTCGTGCTTTTTATCGACGAGTGAACGATCTGATTTCCTCGGTGAAGAAAGTATTCCTAAAAGTTCCGACTCGGGTAGAAAAATTTACGGAAATTGCAGGAAACATCCCCTTGCCCCCATCACCAATTGTAACTAGATGGGGAACTTGGATAAACGCTGCCATTTATTACGCAGAACATTTCGAGGCAATAAAAAACAGTCAACCAATTTAATGCGGAATACTCACATTGTATATAAGAAGCACAAAACGTTTTGCGCAAAGAAGATGTACGGGAGGATTTAATTTACATTAAAAACTATTTTTCTTGCTTGTCTGATACTATAAAAAAATTGGAGATGAAAGGACTTTCTTTGTCAAAAAACGTAGAAATGATAGAAAAAGTGAGTGAAACTATAACTAATACTAAAAATAAAGTAATTTCTCAAAATTAGCTACGGTTTTACAAAAAAATATTCGTTACAAAAATTTGAAAAATATTAGTGCAATTTTGGACAATAAAGAGACAAGAATCGAGATAATGAACAATTTTTAATAAACGGTGATTTGAATATGTCCCAATTGTATCTTGTGATGTTGAACGAGTATTTTCTGAGTATAAAGTACTATTGTCAGATAATAGAAGAAAATTTGAAATTGATAATTTGTTACATCATATAGTTTTAAAATGTAACCGCACCTTGTTGAATAGCGTAAACAATAAATTTTAGACACAATTTGGTCGTGGGCTCCAGAACTAAGAGCGTATTTCGTAAGTACAGTTGTACGAATATTAGTTTATTAATTTGTTGACATACAGAGTTTATATCCTAAGTACAGGTGGTATACCTACGTGTATTAGTTTACTAATGTATACGTTTCTTTCCCTTACCTGTAAAATAATATGTAAAAAGGCCGCTGGGTCACCACCTCCTACCTTTGTCAGTCTTAAACACCACATACCTATTCTGGTTAAAAATGGAAAAAGAAAACAAAGTCGTCTTTCCCATGGGGACCACGCAATCATTGCCTAAAATTGTAAAAGTTAGTAATTTAAAGTTAAGGCAGAACTAACCGTAGAAAGTCATTTCATATTTAGGTATTTCGAAGCAATATGAGCTTGAATAATACAATTCTGAAGATGTATTAAAATATTAGAAAGCAAAAACTAAACCCGCCAACAATTAATATGTAACATCAGGATTTTCCTCAAAGTTTAATTATAAGTTTTTTTACTTTTTATCCGATTTCAATACTTTTTTAATAAGAAATTGTATTGCTTTGAATACTATTTGGGGTTATACGCGAAGGTAATTTAATAGTACATATTATATTGGGCAATTAATAAATAGTTTACAAATGTAATATAATTTATATAATCCCGTAAATTTCTCCAAATTGCTTTTTGCGAATTCTTAATTAAATGAGAAAGTATGAAATTTTTAGACAACGGTGAAGTCGCCACAAACCTCTAAAGCTGCGCATGTCTATAAGTTCAATAAAACCATCAAGTTTAATATACATGATCTCTAAAAAAATAACTCAAAACATATTTCAAAAACAAGTAAAATTGTTGTTTTTGGACTTAAAAAGCTTCAAAAGAATCAAAAATATTCATTCGCAAAATGCTTAATATGCATTGTACACTAAATGCGCCAAATATGCATAAAACAACAAACATATTATTCATCTAATTTCTCTATAGGTATTAACGCATCACCTCGTTTTCTTTTTCAAATTTCTATAGGTTAAGTTTCGTTGTTTATTTTATTTAACTTTCCTTTATTATGCAGAAGGTTGTCCAGGGTGAGAGAGGAAATGGCGACAAGGGCGGTGAGAGAGGGAATGGCGACAAGGGCCTTTTAAGCTTATTCGCCGGGCTTTGGCCCACCACCCTTACTAATACTACTCACGGATGTTTTTGGCACTTTTTTTTCAGTTTCATAAGTGCTTGTAAAAAATAAGATGAATATGCTTTGAGGCCCATATTCGTGAAAATGCACGTGCCATATTCTACTTCCACGTATTTTAGTTATTTATATGAGTACAAAATTAAGTCAATGCAAATAAAAAAATGAGCAGATTAATATGTATACTAATCTGGTGCACCCTCTATATTGTGCATTTAGGAATAAATATTCTTGATTCTGTAGGCAATTAAAAAACAATGATTCAAAAAATAACAATTTAGGATTAATTTCTGCGTAATTTTTTTAGACACTGTGAATAAATATAACCATAGTACTAGTTTTCTGCTGCCACAAAATGCTAAAAACCTTACTGTTTTAATACCCACAAAATCATAATTTCTTATTTAATTGTGAGAAAAAAAAGTCGCGAAAATGTCAAGAACTAATAATTCATATAATTCAAATGTATCCCCAGCGGGCCGAGCTTATACAATTAAAAATTTCCTATTAAAAAAAATGGTTGCTATTAAAATCGGATAAAAATTAACAAAATTTTACCATTTTGATATTTAAAAAAATATCTTGGTGCCGCATGGTATATTAAAATTTAAATTTTGAAGAAATTTACATTTATTTATTCAAACGTATTTATTCTTCAGTTATAATACTTTTAAAAATAACATTTGTAGGTGTAAGTATAAAATCGTATAAACATAAAAATAATAAAACTTAAATTACCTTGTATAAGCCCCATATACTTAATAGGCAATAAAATATTATCACTGACCATCTTATTATGTCTGGAAGGCATTTTGTAGAAGCAAATATTAACGGAAGAGCACCTAAAATGTGATGCATTACATGTTATACATGAAATTTGAAAAATGTTTACCAAAAAAAAGTAGTTGGAAATAAAATATAGTTTTTGCTATTACCAGCTAATTAACCATAAACAAATGGAACATGTTAAATAGCAATATCAGAATTTCATTTGTTTCAACTACATAGAAATAATAAGAATAATATAAAATTATAAGTTTTTTTAAAGTAAGAAGTAATTCTAAAACGACCCTTACACAAATTGTTTTAAGACCACAGCCCCTAGATGAATACTACGGGGTGCATTGGCAACACTCTTCCATGCGCGCGGTTTCAGTGCCAAGATTTAATTTAAATTTATATGATTTTTAAGAAAATCCAAATAACAATTACTACTTAAAAAAATTAAGCACATGAAATCTGGTTATAACTAGAAAATTAAAAATTAGAATGAAAATAACTTTATCATAAATATTGTTCAAATCTTTCTACTTTAAGTCTTAGACATATTTCACACATAGTTCCTATTCACGTTAAGGCATTTAAATTCATGCAATACTAAATACAAAGTGGCCCATCGAAAAACGATCACGCTTGTTTTCTGATACTTCGCGTATTTTTATTTGGGCTGATCAGAAGAACTTTGGAAGTTGACCTTAAAACAAAATACGCTAACGCATTTTCCGAAAGTAAAAAAAAATCAACAACACTAATTAAAGCACTAAAAAACATTAACAAAACCCTTAAAAAATATAAGTGAATATTTACAAAAATATAAATGCATTAACGAAACTAATGTAACTCTTTAAAGGTTCTTCCGGTTGCATTTCTTAAATCTTGCATTGCTTGGTAATACATGCTATACAGTTAATTTATTCCCCACAAAAAGGAATCCGGAAAGGATAAATCGGGTGACCTAGATGACCGTCTCACAGGACCGTCTGATCCAATCCAGTGCCCTGTGAAGTTAGTATTTGTAGCTAGGTTCTTACAATTTCCGCGTTGTGAGAAGGGGCTCCACCTTATATTTCAGAGACAATAAGACGTGCCAAGACGACATCTTCTCTTATCTCGGGTACAACATTTTCTAAAATGTCTTGGTATTGATTTGCAATAAGACTGCTTTTAAATATATTACATGTAATTTTGATGCCGAGTATAAAGCATTAAAAACTAAGAGTTAACCTGCATTCCCGCTCCTGTTGAAATATAACATGTTTCCTGGGACGGGGGAACAAAACCTAATAGGTATACTGATGATTTTATACCGGCACTGGTAAAATGGGCCCCACCTACTCAAAAATCGTACCAGACTTGTGTTTTAAGAGGGAAGTTTTGTAATCGTAAAAAAATCACCTCCCTAGATTTTTTGCCGATCTCCACGTTTCGAAGAATAGGTATAGTTGGCGCATTACCTTTCTGGAATGACGTCACGCTGGTTTCAAATAACGTATTTCTTATATTATTTATATTTCAGCGATGATTCCTAACCTAAACGTATGCAGTGATGTAGATAGGAGGGGTGCGTTCAGCACTGGCTAAAGCGAATTTAAAATTGGCATTTTCTGTACAGAAAGCGCTGCAACTTGTCGAAAATGGCTGGCAAAAAATTAACACTCTCATTGCCATAAAAAAACCCTCATTTTGCACACTTAATACAAAAATAACTATTATAACTTCAAAAACTAAAATTATTTTGCAAATAAGACTTTACTAATATAAATTCTTTCATCTTAGTCTTATTCTTTGTTTGCAATGTAATAAATTGACGCCAGTTACCCATTTTCATCAAAATTATTTTAATTCTCAATTACAGACAATACTGAAAAAATATTAAGAAAAGGGGAATAACGAACGATGAATCCTTTACCTCCAGAATGTTTCAAAAACAAAAAGAGGTAAAAACAAAAATCACAGATTACTTAAAGAACAAAATAAGAGATATGATCTATTGCGTGTATGCTAAAAATGAATATGTTACAATGCAGACTTTGCTTTAAAAACTAAAAGAGAGAAATTAATGTATAACTAACTAACTTTAAAAATAAAAACTACTCCCCTTCACTGTCTTCAGAATCAGAACTAAATTCTTCATCGTCACTGCTGTCTTCGTCGGTACTAATTACAAGTGGCGCAATGTCTGAAGCATCACATATCTGTATTGTCTTCCAAGCTTCTTGGATTACCCTTTCTGTGTGGCTGACATAATTTTTCCAATGCTCTGAAGATACTTCATTTATCGCTTTTTCCCACATGGCCAAAACTTCCGATGGTGTCCCCTTCAGACTAGCAATGTATTGGTCGTATTTCCTCTTACACTCAGACCATACCATTTCAATAGCATTAAATTGACAATGGTATGGAGGAAGTCTTAGTATTTTGTGGCCCAAAGGTTTCACATATTCGTCAAGGTAGAATGTTTTTTCAATGTTACAATTTTTTTCTACAATGCTCCATATTTCATCCTTCATGGCCCTCTCTGGGAAGTCAATGTTCTTTTCTTTTAACCATCCAATCAATCTCTGCTTTGTCCATGATTTTCTTGGAATATCCTCTAAAAGGCCGGAATGATAGCTTGCGTTGTCCATCACTATCAAACTTTTTGGAGGAAGATTTGGTACCAGCTGATTTTTAAACCAATTTTCAAAATTTTGCTTGTTCATATTGTCATGATAATCTCCGCTTTTTAGTCCACTTTTAAATATTAAACTGGCCCCCTTAATAAATCCTTCCTTTAATCCAGCGTGAACTACAATATATCGATGACCTTCACTAGCTTTTTTAGAACTTGTAGACATAGTGTTATCCTGCCAGCTGTTTCTAAACGAACCTTTACTAAAAATCCAAGTCTCATCAATAAATACGGTGGTATAAGCATCTTGTCCTAGATTTTGATTTTTGATATATTCCCTCAAGAAATTGATTCTCTTGTGGACGATGTGGGGCAAATCCATCAGGTATTTTCTATTATTTGATTTCTTCCACTTAAAACCAATACTTTTTACGTATTTTCTTAGCGAGGTGATGGAAAAATTAAAATATTCATTTATCTCTTTTAGTTTTTTAAGCAAAGTCTGCATTGTAACATATTCATTTTTCGCATACATGCAGTAGATCGTATCTCTTATTTTGTTCTTTAAGTAATCTGTAATTTTTGTTTTTACCTCTTTTTGCTTTTGAGACATTCTGGAGGTAAAGGAATCATCGCTCGTTATTCCTCTTTTCTTAATATTTATGATTGTTGTATGGCTAAGTTTTGTTGCATTTGAAGCTCGTTCAATTATATTATCAGTTTGCGGAAGACTAACAAGTGATTCCATTTTTAGCTTGCTCTTTTTCCAATTGAAAAAAAGCCAAGATATTCAAAACTATTAGCTGTGATTGCTGATTATATCTTCGCGGCATCTTGCAAAAGTTTAAAAAGAATCACAACAAATCAATGTCAATTTTGACGAATATATTCTGAAAGACACATAACCAAAACCGGCATTGACTGTTGTAAAGAAACGACAATGAGTTTTTTCAAAATGTTTTTGTCACTGTCAGTTAACATAAATCAAACAAAAATAACCAAAAATGACGTCATTCCAGAAAGGTAATGCGCCAACTATAATATCTCCGTCTCCACGCCACAATTTGGGTGCCACCAATGAGAAGCCAATATTCAGCAGTGCGTGAAGTTAGTCTCCAAAGTAGTTCGATTCACTCAAATTTGGTATTATTAGTTAGTGCTTTATTTGGTTTCGTTAGTGCTCTCTTAGTTTCGCAAATATATATTTTTTTAATTTCAAGTTCAGCTCTCGAATTTTTCTGATTTGCTCAAACTAGGCATTGTTCGTTAGTGCTTTAAGGTTTTCGTTTCGTTATTGCTTGCTTAATTTTGAAAATATTAATTTATTTTATTTCAAGGTCAGCCCCAAAGTTTTTCTAATCGACCCAATCTAGGCGTCGTTCGTTCGTGCTTTTTGGTGCTTCGATTAGTTTCGTTATATTCGATTATCTTTATTTTAAAGGTAAACCCCAAAGTTATACTGATCGACCCAAACTAGGTGTCGACATTATTGCATTATAGTACTTTGAGTAGTTTCGTTACTGAATGCTGAATTCTGGAAATATTCGCTTATTTTGATTTCAAAGTCAGCCCCCAAAGTTTTTCTGATCGTCTCACACTAGTGCTTTTTATATGTTTCAATAAATGTAAATAAATATGTTTTTAAGTGGTATCAACTAATACTCAAAATAAACTATCAATGCATTTTATTTTTTGGTAAAAACTGGGTGTTCTATTAAAAAAAAACATAATTTCGTACATATTCTTTGGAAATTCTGCCGATACAAAAAAATTAATTTAAGGTTGTTCGGTATTTTTAGGGACAGGACGTTCAATTTAACAATACATTTCCATTTTTACCGTTTTGTATTCCCGATTTTTTTTATATATATATATATATATATATATATATATATATATATATATATATATATATATACTGATGTCGCTCGGTTCCCGCGAATGATGATGCTTATCAATAGTTACTAAAGCTCTAGCTAACATTTATATACCAAAGAATCCGATACTTCTTTGCCATATTAAGTAAGTTCAAAATTTTAAACTAGGCATTTTGGGAGTATTTTAACAAGTAGGTATTTGAAGATGTAGTACAAAGATTGTCTTTTTTGTGAATGTAAAAATAGGCATAGGTATTTTTTTTTAATTCTGTCGGGATTTAATCCTCATAATCATTAAAGCTGGCCTCAACAATAAAACTTCGCATCAATAGAACTAGAATGTCGTTTGTAGTTCATTATTTTTTCCACTAATAGTGTACCAGTACTTCTTACAAGTACTTGAAGTAGATTAGGATTTGCAGTACATGTTTTAAGTAATAAGTAATAGTTACCCAAAATTTGAAATTTTAAGTACCGGTACAAGTATTTTTCCTAAAAAGTACTTAATACATTGTCCCAAATAACGCCAATTCAAAAGTACTTAAGTAAAATATTTGCAGTATCAAAAGTACTGATGATTATTTTACTTTACGTACATTTTTGTTTTCAGTACTTTAACTCTGTCTTGCTAGTATAGTGTTGTATACACTACTAACACCATGTCTCTCAAATTTACCATGCACTATAGGCTCAGGTTTTCCATCGAGATGGCAAAATCGGAATTGATTTTTAATAAAACAGATGTATAAGAATCTCTCATGTTATACAACTATATATCTATCTCACATAGATGTGATAAATATACAGATCTTAAACTATCATGATCTAAACTGCACTGTTTAAACTTAACAAATTTATTTTAAAATTACTAGATAATATACAAAGAAAACCAAGAAATATTTATTCGCTTCCGAGAGGCGATCGATGCGTACATACAGAATTCAAACCCAGATTCAATTAGAGGATCGCCATATATTTATTCATATCAAGAATATATCCTATTTGGAAATTATTTCTAACAAAAATGAAGGTGTCTCCATTTTATAAGACACCTCCAAGCGAAGAACGTTCTATCATAAGCTTTATTTTAATATCTCTAAAAATAACTGAAATATTAGCAGTTTTACCAGTTGACCTGTACGCAAAACCAAAGATGACATAATGAAGTTCCTTTATAGTTTCTACATATTCTTTGTCCGCTACGTAATAAATGTCCAAATAGTCGTTTATCTATCGATATCTATTATGTAAATAGTATATAATTCCCCAATTAATAAGTTGACAGAAGGTAAGTAAAATAGATAAAATAATTTTAGCCAATATAAGGTACTCACCAATACTTTGACTGATCCATATACCTAACATATCAATCTGCAATAGAATATAATATGCAAGAGGTCCATATTCGAGGTTCATAAACATGTGATATATGAAGCTACCAAACCATGGACAGAGAATACCAGCTATGTGACACCAAGCCAAAAAAGTAAGTTCTTTTGAATGCCAGGGTAAGACATCTGGTACTGTTAAAATAATGTAGAATATCGGAATTGCTAAAAAACAGAATATTGTATTATATAATAGTAATAGCAAGATGTTTAATGACGGGAACAAACAGTAGGTACGTCCAGAATGTGTAATATAACTAAATGAGAAACTGAATATATAGGACATAGATAACATTGGGTTATGCATTTACTAGTATCTAAAACCCGTTTCAAGGGTTGTGTGGAAAATATTAAAAACACCCATAAAACCAATGTTTTCTTATTCTATCTCTTTACAATATATGCATACCGCAATTTGTTAGAACAATAGAAGTGTATGTGTAACACATGTAGAATTTAACGTTAAACTGTTCCTTTCTGATTATGGCGTCTCCAATACTCCGCATATATAGTTTGATTTTGTCTTATAAAAAACATTAAACTTGTAGTTCTATAGGAAAAAAGAAGACATAAAATAAACAACCGAACTTAAAATATAATCTATATGGCAGAAAACTTTATTTTTAATTTTTTTTCATCCTCTACATTATAAGTAGATCTGACAATTATGGCTGTGCGAAGAATTTTTACGTACTTATTTGGTCTTTTAAATTTCACTTCCAATTTAAACGGATCGTTACCAGAAGCAAAATCCTCATACATTGCTATTACCATATAGTCTAATTATTCTAATAGTAGACTGCGGTGGTAATATTTTAATCTGAATATCTAGAAAACCCAAGGATAAATATATAAATCTATATATTTTTCAAATCAGCAGAAATAATTCTATCGATCTGTGCTAAAATATCATGAGGTTATCTCTTATATCAATTTTGACGGCATCATCATATTTTTATTTCAAAATATTGACATTAAAAACAAACGTTTCGACCAATACTTAGTCTTCATCAGTGTTACTATAAGGTAGTATACCTATAGAGGAAAATCCTTTAATAAAGTTCCATTTATTCAAACATATAAAACATTATTAAATAAATAAATAAATTGGAAGCAAGTGAACCTACCTTGTTTTGTTGTCAATTCGGTACTGCATATATATATATATATATATATATATATATATATATATATATATATATATATATATATATATATATATATATATATATATATATATATATATATATATATATATATATATATATATATATATATATATATATATATATATATATATATATATATATATATATATATATATATATATATATATATATATATATATATATATATTAGTTATAGAAAAATGTTATATTTTCGTATGACCATATTATATCAATTTAAATCCCTAAGTCTGTATGAATCTGCATGTGTGTGCACACGTGGGGGCGTGCATGTGTATGTGTATTTGTGTAGGTGTATATGCGATAGCGGGTGCGAATATTAGTACATGTGGGGTGCGAGTGCAACAGGAAAATCATTAGAATTGACTATGGAGCGATCTTGAAAGAAAAATACATATTTCCCATTAAGTATGTGCATCTCAATCTCATAGAAAATGAATAATCTCGAACTCCTGTGGTTATAATATAATAAATAATAAATTTTTTACATACTTCCGCGCACACATACAATTTTTTTTTTCTTTTTTTGGACATAGATGATCTGAAACTGGGGCATTTCAAAAGGCAATTATAAAACTGGACACAAGGGTTTTTATTATAGACTTTAATAAAACCTTCAACATTTTACTTAACGAAATTGCATCCAGCGTCTAATTTTTTTGTTTTCGTTCTAGAACAATATTACTGGGTCAATCGCATTTAATGATATTATTTGAGATAAAATTCACCAGAACCATCACCTAGCTTTGTCCTCTTTCTTTTCGGGAAAGATGCCTCACCCTATAATAGGTGTTCTTTTATTTATTTCATAATTTACATATAGTTTTTTACACTTAGTCAAATTTGTTAAATTTAATTTTAATTTTTTGTTTTTATCTTTTATTGTTTTTTAAATTTGTTTTACTTTTATCTTGAAGTCACAGCTTCAACGCGGGTAATATGTTGTAAAAAGTTCACAACACGTATTTCTGTTTTTATTCTCACGGTTTTGTTTTAGTTGGATATTGCATTTTTATGTTTTACCCTCTCAAGTCGGCAATATCTGTGTCACCACAGTCAATGCCCTAAAGTAACTCCTCGGTAAGTTACAATTTTTATAAATCTCTGTTTTTATTCGCGAAGGTATCTCGGTTTAATTAATACTCTGCTCTATATATATTTGTCAATTCTCGGAAGTGTTTGTCGAAGAAAGTTAATTTGTGTGCGGGAAACTGTGCAACACAATTATAAGCAGTTTTCTAGTCTTCAGATTGTTGTTTGTTGATTTCAATGGATGTTAAGTTGTAGGATTTAGACAATAAGGTGTTTTTTTTTTGTTGACAAAGTTGTGTGTGATAACTGCTGTCAAATCAAGAAAAGTGAGAGAAGTGTTACAAAGACGTAGTTTGAGTAGTAACAGGAACAGTGTTTCTTTTGTACGAGTTCTACATACATATGTTTTTTATAAACATTTTTTAGTTTCACTATATACATTAAAGTTTTAAGTTATAACTTTGATGTTCTAATTTTGGCCAGAGTAACAATACCATTCTGACGTTCAACAATTTTAGAAGTCATTGGCGTAGATTTTTGATGATTTTTCTCGAAAATATGTATTAAAAAAGTAATTTTTCTAAAAACGGCGAAACACGTCAAATTTATTTTAATTTTTTTGTAGCCAAAATAATTTTTTTCTAGTAAATTTTATTAAAAAATTACTTTTGAAATGGATTTCAAATTTCCCACAAAAATTATGTGTGATATAGGGATAAACTGATAAAATTTTGGTATGAAGCTATTGTGGCGGAATAAAATGGCTGCCTTATGGAATGTTTAAAAGTTCAGTACCAAAAAACTACTTTAGAGCGACTCTTATGTGACAAAACAAAATTTCATTTCCTACAATAAAACCGTTTTATGGAGGAAAATAATAAACGACAAGTTATTTTCTAGACTATGTAAATAAAGTTACAAAAAATAAATAAATAATAATAATAAAAAATATAAATTAAAAAGAAATAAAAATATCGGTAAATTCGCCTTTACACAGAATTTCCCTCGTACGAGTTCTACTACGTATAGATAGAACAGTTTATATATGCATATAATTATTTGGCAATAACTCTACACAAATCCTATAAACTGCGATTTATTTCTATTTTTTATAAGTTATTACCAAGTAGTGGCATTCTGTACGAGGGGAGTTGTAAGTAAATGATTATCGATTTTTTTTTATTTATTTTTATATTATTATTATTAACGTTATTTACATAGTCTATAAAAATAAATTGTCATTTATTACTTTCCTCCATAAAAACGACTTTATCCAGGCAGTGGAATTTTACCGAATTTTTAAACATTTTATTAGGTCGCCATAAATTAACAAAGAAATTTAATCAGTTTATTCCTATAAAACACTTGATTTTTTGTACAAGTGCTGAGGTCTATTAAGTTTCCTAATAATTATTTTTTGACATTTTGTGAGGCCATTATTTTGTTTCGCCATATTGTATTTTTACCAAATTTGTTTATTTTACCATTTCATCCCCATTTAACCCTTGATATTTGATCAATATTTGAAGTCAATAGGATAAATAGTTTTTAAGCTATATATGCCGCGTATCGATAGACCGACGGAAATGCGAGAACATGTTTTTACGGGTCTAGAGACTCTAAAATGCTAAGATCTGCAATCTACCAGGGTGTTTTTTTCACGATTATAATACTTCTCTCTCTGAAAACCGGTAAATGTCCCTTTACCCACAACTTCTCTACAAAAATCCATTACACATAGATAACACATTTTATGAATCCATATGGTTGTTTGATAACTTAACAAAATTGAAATAAATTTACAGTTTGTATAGGATGTGCAGGGCCCTCGTAAGAGCGCGTATAACGCATGAAACGCACGCGGAAGCCACCCTAAAGGGGTATCAAACCGGAGTGGAGGTTTGAAGCTGCGTTGGGAAAAATAAAAAAAACATTTACTTATATACAACTCGAATTTTTAATTTTTAAACTATTTGCAACGAACAAAGCACTAAAAATTTCGTACTGAAAAAAACGATAGTCGATCCATCTAATATTTATCCAGTATTATCAAGACATTAATTTATTATTATTATTATTATTATTATTAAAAACCCGTAAGCACTTTTACCCGGAACTTCCTCGTTATGATTTTTTTCTTTTATTTATATTATTGAAATGTGACTTAATTAATTTAGTTAGGAACATTAGTCATTTAGTAACACTTATAACATATGTATACTGCCTTTTCAATATTTGTATTGAGCGCAATTTTGTTCCACCATATTGGCTTTGTACCAATATTTTACCAGTTTGTACCTATGCCACACTTGATTTTTTAATGTAATATAAATATGCAATTTTTTACTCCGATTTTTAAAAAAATTCATTAGACCGCCATTTTGTTCCGTCTTGTTAAATTAATGCTGACATTTTATCAATGTATCAAAATATCATATCTATTCTTGTGCAAACATTAAAATACATTGAATAAGAGTTCTTTTGTACTTTAATGTTTAAAACAGTTTATTTCGTCCCCATTTTATTCCTCCATCTTGAATTCGTACCGCAATTTTTACCAGTATATTTCTATATTACACCTAATTCTTGGACGAAATTTGAAATAAAACTAATAATTAAGTGGTTTTGACAGGGTGATTTATGTTGAAATGTTACCAGTTTATTCTAATACTTGAATTTTGTACAACATTTGAATAAAATTGGAAAATTAGGCTACGATTTTGTTCCGCCATATTGGATTTTTGCCAAAATATTAGCAGGGAATTCCTAATTTTCGACGAAAATTTGAAGTCAATCGGATAAGTTTTCCAGCTATGTCGCAAACTGACAGACAGACACACCGATGGAATTGAGAAACATTTTTTTTTCGCCATTTAGGCACAGTAAAACATGAAGATCCCGGGGAGTGTGATTGGTTTCTGGAACACAAACATTTTATTTTGACGCCATTTTATTCCACCATCTTGAGTTCGTACCACGATTTTGTCAATATTTCCATCTCACACTTAATTCTTGCACAAAAATTGAAATCAATCTAATAAGCAGTTTTTTAGGCTAATTTTTGAAATATTTTATTATGCCGCCATTCTGATTCAGAGCCTTGGATTCATATTAAAATTTTACCAATTAATTCCTACATAAAAGTTGATTTTTGTGCAAAATTTCAGGTAAATTAGATAAGTAGTTTTTAGGTAATAATTTTTTTAACAATTCACTAGGCCGCCATTTTGTTTCGCCTTCTTGAATTGGTACCAATATTTTTCAGTTTCATTCCTACGTAATACTTGATTTTTGTGGAAAATTTCAGGTAAATTGCATAATTACTTTTTTTAGTAATAATTTTTTTAACACATTTCACTAGGCCGTCATTTGTAACTTTTTAACAATATATTAAATTTTAGTTTTTGAAATTTCTGTTCATTACAAAATTATAATCAAATTTACCTGCCCCACAAACAAATATGACTTTTTTTACTTATGCCGAAATACTAAGAGCTGTTTAATTAAGATTTGGATCAACCTCGTAGGTATTTAAGGGTTATATTTCTAAAGTAATCAGTAGTTTTACTTTAACCACGGGTATAACCTTGACTTTCTCAAACTTAAAAAACTACTGGTTTTATCGTTTAGGGCAAGTAAAAATACACAAAAAATATCTCTTCGTGTTTTGTGATCATAAGTCGTTTTCGAAAAAAAAACAAATTCTATTTTGATTCATACCTCTGGCATCTCTGATCCAGTGTTAGTTGAAGTCAGAAACTGTTCAAAACTCTACACAAGTGATTCTTTGGATTATTTCAAGAAAACTATTTTATTAAATATATAAATATATAAATATAAAAAAATAAAATTATAACATCTCAAAAATAGGGTATTTGCGCACAAATATGTATTAAAATTTTTTTGGAATGATCCAAGGAATCACTTTAGTAGAGTTTGAGTTTTAACTCCAACTAAAACTGGACCAAAGGTGCCACAGACGTGCAATAAAATAGATTTTTTCTCTCGAAAACGACTTGCCATATCATACAATACAAAACTAGTAGTTTTTTTTAAATGAGTGGCGTACAGTTTTTTTATTCAGAAAGTCATTGATTACCCATACCTATGCCCATCATTGAAGTGAAAACTGCTGAATACTGTAAAATTAATTATAGTCATTAAATACCTATGAGGTTGTATCAAATCTTAATCAAATAACTCTTACTATTTCGGAATTACTAAAGAAAAGATAATTTTTTGTAAAGCTTTAACACCCTGTATCTCGAAAAACAAACCTCTGCATATCTATATTTATATGAGCTTTTCGTCTTAATTTCTTAGAAAGAATCTCGCTTTAAATGTTGTCGCATATTTTTTGAGACACCTTGCATATTACATTAAAATTTTTAAACTGCAAAAAAAAATAAAGCGACCAATAATATTAGAAAAATATATATTTAAACTAACTAGCTTATTCTAAAAAATATTGTTTACGTTCGATATTTAAAGGGCGCCAAAATATTTACGGCACGCTTGCGCCGATAACCCTTTAGGGGGCCCTGAGGATTTGCATAAAGCTATATATCTATATATATATATATATATATATATATATATATATATATATATATTATATATATATATTTATATATATATATTTATATATATATATATATATATATATATATATATATATATATATATATATATATATATATATATATATATATATATATATATATATATAATATATATATATATATATATATATATATATATATATATATATATATATATATATATATATATATATATATATATATATATATATATATATATATATATATATATATATATATATATATATATATATATATATATATATAAATATATATCACGAGGGTCCATTTAAAATTATAAGAACTATCTACCTACCTACCTTTCTAATTAACTTTTTTGAAGATAATAATAAGAATTTAAATTGAATTAAGTATAAAATGAGCAGCGAGTCCAAAGTCAAGCGACTTGAAAAATAAAGACTAAATTAAAAACGTGCATATTTTTTCGATTGGTAGTCTTCGATTAAAGAATGGTTTTCGGTTTTAGGATCATTTTGTTGTTTTCAAGATAATTTAAGTAGCCTGTGTATTCTCAAAATGTATATTATACGTTCTAAGCGGGATTTTGAAAAGTGCTTCAGTTAAAAAAAAAACTGAAATCTCACACCAACTAGTGAAAGTGTTTGTAATTTGTCTTTAAAATATTTTTTGCATACCAAAATCAATTTTCAACACCATTTTAATGTTTAAAATGTATTTCGCTTCTTAAAAAATCGGTAAGTTGGTAAAGACCAACTACCAAGTGGAAAAAATATGTATTGCGATAAATTCTTATTTGCGCATGTGCAAAATGACTATTCAAGAGACCAGTAACTTTCTGCTTGACGAACCCAACATAAAAATCTAACAAAAACATTAAAGAAATGCATACAAAATAAATGCCAAGAAAAAGAAAAAAAAACGATAATTGCCGCCGCCGTCGCGTCGTGTCTTTAGCCGAAACTAATATTCTACCATTCATAGATAACGCAGTTTGAATTATTTTGTATATGTAGATAGTTATTCGGCATTGGCTTTAAACAATAGTTTTAATCATAGATTAAACACGCAGATTTTAATATGAGATAGTTCCAAATAAATTTTACAATTTTTTTTAATATGTGTAAATGTTAAGTTTTTATGTGTGAAGTTATTTGGAAATAATCTACTGCGGTATATGTATATCGTGGAAATTGTTACGAGGGAAGTTCCAGGTCAATTTACCGATTTTTAATCATTTTATTAGAGTTTTAGCTTTTATATGGATTAAAATTTACGTCTACATTAAATGACTGAAAGTCGTTGCCGCAAAAGAGTAAGGGGCAACTATCGTCCACCAGAAATTGGTAACTTGAAAAAAAAATCATTGCCTTCTAAAAGCCGTCCTTAACAACAGGAAATAGAAATTTTCCTACGGAAATACATCATTTTTATTTTCCACACTTTAGAATATCCTGAAATCAGTTACATGAAAACTTTGCTTTGTATCTCAATCCAAACTATAAATATATATGAAAGGATTCCAAACACTTTTCCAAGCACCAAAGTGGCAAAATGTTGTTTGCGGAACTTTGTCGCTTCCATTTTGCGTGGAATTGTTGAACACTTTAGAATACCCGAAATAACTTTGAAATTTACATGTTACATGGAAACTTTGTTTTGCTTTGCATTCTAAACATTATTCTGAACTCTGATTTCTTGAGGAAATACGCAATTTCCATTTTCCAGACTTTAGAATAGCTAAAACCTGTTACATGGAAACTATACATTTTTCTGAACATAAAAATGCAAAAAAGTTCCTGCGAAAATACGTCATTTCCAATTTCCGAGGACATTTTGTAAACTTTAGCTGAAATGTCATATATCCACAAAAGAGTTTTTTAGCTTTTATAAAGCTCACTGAATGCCATAAATTAAAAATTTCCCTATAGAAACTCTAAATTTTTATTTTACCTGTTTATTTATTTTTTTTAACCCTTTTCTTCACTCAAAATGTGATATATTCATAACACATTTTTATTTACTTCGATAAATCCCTCTGAATGTCGAATTTAAAAAAATAATGTGATTTTATAACTTAAATGAGGGTTTACGTCTTTATTGATGGTTTTATCGACGAACCTGGGCTAACAGAATAGGTTTTCTTTAAAAAAATCCATGTTTTATTATATACTCGCATCTAACCGATCCTTACCTAACCTAGTTCGCATTTTTATTATAGTTTACTTCTATAAAGCCTTCCGAATCCAGAAAAAATAAAAAATCTATTATTCGTTTCTTGTTATCTCCGAAATTAAGGGTGAAAAAAAAACGCAACTGATTTACCAATATCAAATTATTTACGTTAATAGTATACACTTTACCATTATTTAAAGTCATGCAATTCGGGATTTCCAGAAGATTTGCAGTACCTACTGAAATTTATAGAACATATTAACGTTGTTTAAACTTCGCACCTATAGTGTGGCTTCCTAATTATTCTCAATAAAATAATAAAAATTTACGCTAGAACCTATATGGGGCTTGTCCTACTTCTAACTAAATAATGTTAATGCAATGTGTTCGCGTTGAATTCTTTAATTATTTTTAAGACAACCTCTAATTTTTTTTGTATAGACAATGTTTAAGTAAGTTAACGTAGGTTTAAATTAAACCGTAATTTAATTTAAACCTTTAAAAATGGATTAAATAAATATTAAAATAGGATATTAAAACTGTGCTTGACAAAAGAAGCGACGATAAAATATATTAAAAATATTTAAAGAATATAAAACATTTTTACTAGTATCTGTAGACTTTTAATTAATATTTTTCTTAATTCGCGTATTTTTAAAACTGCTGTATAAAGGACATGTTTTACAGACCACACAGACTACTTACGTTCTCTTAAAAGGACACAAAGCTCTTTATCTATCGAAAACACCGAACACCGCACTTTGATCGAGGGTTTCGATTAAAATCACGTTTAAAATTAGACCGTATTTTTTTTGGCTGGCAATTTAAATATAGCGGGCAGCACTATAATAAGCAGTTACCTTCAAAATATTTTTCGGAGAAAATTATTTACAATCACGTACCATGCGTGATGATATTTACAGTTTCATTATGCCACTTGAAAATGCTTCCAACACACCCCAAAGGCGACTGCAATGGACGGTAACCAGTTAATATGTAAGGATTGAATTGTAGATGAATGGGCATGTCATTAATATAAAGTAATTTATTAGACGTTTTTGATTTCGCCTTCTCATTGTTTTGGTCAATATACTTTTTGTTTTCATGGGAAGTTCCATTTTTTTCTGGACAATTTTCTTCCTCGGTGCCTTTTATTTCCTCCTGTTTGGTTTTTTGTCTTAAACGAATTTGTTCATCTGAAAATGGTTCTGCTATCATTATTCCCGTAATTTGTTATGGAAGTGGATGTTTATGGAAGACTAGAATTTTTCATAATAATAAGGTATATTAATTTGTTTTGGATTTAACTCAGTCAGTGTGACATGATTGTGACATTGACCCAGCATATTACTGACCCAATAATGCATGACAGGTGAAAAACTCTGTTTGCATAGTGTAGTTGAAAGCGCAATTTTATGCGCAATGCCGACGATCGAAGCCAAAATGTAATCCTGTTGGATATTGATTTATGACGAATAAATTTGAGAGTCTCCCTACAACTATTAACAGTAAAAGGTTAAAAAAATATAACCCTTAAAGGTTAAAAAATATCGTCTCTTTAGTACGTAACCAAAAATAGAATTAGATCTCTTTCGACAAAAAGACGATAACCAAATTTGTATGTCTTTTCTGAAGAATTGCCAGCTAATTTTTAAAACCTTTTTAACTAGCTGCCACTCCGAACGGTATAGTCAAAAATAAGATGAGGGCAATACAAATTTAGGGCACAAGGTCAACAGCGCAGTAGGTCTCGTTTCTTAAATTAATTAAAATGTGCTATGAGTTTATTTTGGAAAAATACTTAGAAACGGTAACAAATTCATTATACAGTTATATCATTCTTATTTTTTTATTTTTTATATCTATTTATATTCTTAGAATTTTTGAGTAAACAATAAAATAGTTAAATTTTTAAACTAAATTATGGACCGGTTTAAAATAACATTTGAAACTGTATAACTGCTATATGATTAGAGAAGTTTCGATATCATTGATTTCTATGCGATTGGGTGATTGGTCTACGTTCAACATCAATGTGTAGTTTCCTACATATGCTAACTTTCAATCCGGCTGGGTGCACGTACTTTGTTAAGTCATGCTCTCGAATTTATAGGAAAAAATATACATATGAATATATATATCATGCGCCATCCCATTTATATCCGTTAGAAACCGAATTTTTGTGGTATGGATAAGTGGAAGGCCTGCTAGTAATCTAGTGTGTTAAAGTTAAGGTAAAGGGAATGACCTAGGTTTGGGGCCCTCGATAAACTATCCCGTCTGGTTGACATTCCCTAGACGTACATTCGTTTTACATTCTTGGGAAGACGTGATTTTACTTTCCATCTCTACTCCATATGGGTTATCTGCAGTAGCGTATATAGACATTGTTTCTGAAGGGGTTGAAACGGTGAAAAAATCTTCTGATTTCTAGATAAATGGATGTTTTGAATGTAAATAATATAGATAACCAGAAAAAAATGGTTATTTTATTTTAGTTTTAAGTAAAACTAACTCTGGGAGCCAACCTTGAAAAAAAAGGTCCTTACTTTATACTATTTCTATCATTTTACCTTAAATAAATGTGGGTTTGGGGGGCACCGTAATCAGAGCTTTGACAGCTCGAAGGTGGGATGTGGGCCGGGATTCGAACGATTTGATCATTCGTAGCCCACGTTCTAAGCTGGTAGTTCCCATCCAGTTAAGGGTAGTTTTAGAAAGGATATGTTATAATAGTTAATATAAAAAGAGATTTTCCATAAAGAATTTAAAACAGTTGTTTCAAATAAAAATTATTACAAGTACCAAGTAACACAAATTAGTTGAGCTTTTTTGTTTGACGTTTAGCCATAAAAGACATAAAAACCAGAGATTTGTCAAATCATTCTTAGTTTGTTTTCTAGCCATGAAAGCTCGTTTCAAATTAGATTTTTTGGCTCCAAAAGTAGCAGTTTTAATGTACTGAGGCTATAGCATAATTACTTGGCTAAAAAATATCTTTTATGGGGTAATTAAACCTCCAACTTTTTTTTGTAATATTGGATGGCCAAAAAGTAGAAATATCTGTCAATTTTGTTGCCACAACATAACCAGATATATTCTAGTAAGTATTGAAGTTAAATTGTAGTAACCATAGCTGTTTAAAATGCCAGAATATGGCATTTTTAATCAATAGAAATCGAGGTCAGAATATAATCAATAAGTAGGCAATCAATCGATCAATCAATAATAAATATGGCTTTTATTATCATATTTTTGTTTCAAAATTAAACTAAAATTGGGTAGTTTTATTTTGCTTATTTTTGCTATAGTATTGCCAAAATATGCCACATTTTCAAATTTACGTTTATAACCTGTAAAACGATATTTAACCAAACTGAAGATGTATTTAGAAAAACGAAATATAAATTATTTGCCATAAAAAATGTCTAATAAAAAGATTAAATATTCCACCACATATCATTGAAAAACGCCGTCTTGGGGTAATCGTCGTTTAATTTTATTACGCTGGCTCCTGGGTCCTAAATTAGCCATTTTTTAGCGAATACTAAAGGCAAACCAAGTAGGCAAATTTTTAGTAAATGTTGCTACATTTTGGATGCATTTGAAAATTATTGCCATTTGATAAGTATTTGCTTACAAAGTAGCCAATTTCGAGAAATATACGCTCAAAAATAGCTCAAAGCCTTTTATGATCCGCCATGATTAAAATTAAAATAATTTCCTAGCAGCCATTACTTACATTTAAACAAACATTTTCTTTCTACCAATAAATACATATTTTCATGCATGTTTTTTTTTTACGTCATAAACCCTTTAATCAATTTTCTTAGTAAAATACATTTCCAAACTAAAAAATAAAAAAAAATATTTGTAGAAATAAAATAATATAAAATAAAAATTTTTAGTTTCAAGAAGGGGCGCGTGTTTTACATGCCTATCTTAGATTCTTTTAACAGTAAAAGTTCCTTCGCAAGTGTTTTTAGTCCCTACCAACCGTCAAACCATGATTTATTATCTTTGCATTTCCTCTTGGCTCATAAATTCTTACACTGATTGGCTCTGTCAATAATATTTCTACACAATTTGAAACAATTGATGATTTATTATATAAATGAAGAAAAGCGAAAAATGCGAAATTATTTTTCGGAAAAAAATGTTACTCAAATTTCGGCTAAAAAACAAATCAGAATTCAGCTAAAAAAGCTCGATTTTAAAGTCAAAAAGTAGCTAATAAACCCAACCATAAAATCAAAAGAGAGGGTCGTATAATTGCCCATTTATTTTATATTATTAATTAGCCATTTTTACCCCATTATGGCTAAATTATTATTCCCCACTTTAGACATATTTCGGTCCTTATACTGTAATAGAACTGTTATTTTAGCTAATTAGCCATATCACAGCATTTTAGACCATATATGATTATATGTGCTACTTGGGATATAAGTGTTCATTACTGTTAATTTTGATTTGGTTCAATTATATGCAATTTAAAATGTAGGAACTTAAAAGGACACTAAGTAGCGTCCTCAAGAGTGTGGAGGACTTCACAGTCTAAAGGACCATGCTCTTGCCTAGTGGATGGTTGGCAACCTACCTATAGCTCATTCTCGAATTATTTCAGTCTACTATACCAGTGATACTAAAACTTTTTCGCTAAGGGAGGCACTAATTAATCTGCTGGTCGGCATATTACAATGATTATTTGACCAATCAACCTAATCAAACACTCTTTCTAGGGTCTTGTGCCACTTGCGAGGTATACAACATGGTGCCTCTAGTAAAAACAGATGCCAAAAAGAGTTTCTCGCGCGTAGTAAAAGCAAGTCCTAAAAAATATCTTATTTTGGCTATCCCCATACTTTTCGGAGAATGCAAACGAATTTGGATTTTCAAAAAATGTTTACACTATTTAATACTAGTATCTAGAAAACTCCGATATATTTTTCCATAAATTGATTGCTCATCTATCCGGTTTTTTTTGCAGAGTAGACCTGTTCTTAGTTTGCTAGTAAAATTTTCTCAATTTTTCGTAAACTTTTTGAATGCTTTAAGCATTTAATAATGGAAATTAAATTAATTGATTTACGTTAGTTAACATTTAATTAAAAGAAACATTATATGTGTGTTTTAAATATATTGTAACAATCAAGTTTTTACTCCCAAACTTCTTGCTAAGAAGTTCTATGGGAATTCCTTTATTGTTTAGTTTCACAACAGTGGTAACTATCTCCAATTGGTTCCGTATATAAGTAAATACTAGCTCTAAAGCTACGGTCTTATAAACTAATCGTATGCGGAGACGCGTGAGGTCTCCGACCCCTCGTTACCTGAACCTTTTAAGTTCCTTTTTATAAAAGCTGCTTCTGTTGCAACCCGGCGCAGTCTGCTTTGGCTACGCCACTGGCGGAGAGCTTTCCCTATCTTAAGTTATGCAGCCCATGCGTGACAGTTTCATTAGTCTCATGGAGACGGAGTGATGTCGAGCGCAAACTGCTCGTTGACCATCTTGGCCCCACAGTAGGGTTCATTGGTTTATATATCTACATGGGGTTCAGTAACATTGAGTGAAAAAAAGCCGGTATAGTAAAGAGGCTAAAAAAATATACTGACAAACACATTGTAAAAGTATGCTGTTTGGACGGCTGACGAGCCTCTTCGAACTACGCCTAATTTGTCTTTAAAAAATTATTTTCAATTATTTTTCATTTGCTTTATTGTTCGACCGATTTTTAGTCACTATACCTGCAAGTACTACAAAATAAAGTGCTTTGTATTTTATTAAAGAGTATTTATTGGCTAAGCATTTAAAAGGAGTAATTGGGATTTTCATATAAAATTTCATTTGTTTTCCATAAGGTGGAAAGGATGCCTGAAAATATGAAAGAGGAGATACAAAAACTTTCTAAAGAACTAAAGGTTATCTTTGAAACTTAATCAACTGAACGCATTTAAGAATGATGAATAAAAATATCTTTAAAAGAAAACTGGATGCGTTCGAGGCTAAAAGAAACCGGCTTTTCTTAAGCCCAAAAAAGGTTCCTGTTACACCTAATGTATGATATAAAACCATGCGAGTTCTTCCGATCAGACATTGCTTCTAGCACCTGCGAATATAGGCGCTACTAGAACAGGCAAATTTTAAGTGTTGGCGATTGAAAACGTTAGATGTTTCGCTACTCCTTTAAAGCGTCACCGTGAAGTTCTTGATATAAATTATCTAAGCCTAATTAAAGCATCATTTTGCGATATGGACATAGCTGTTTCGTTTTTGATGTTGATCTGTTGCTATAAAGGGTGTACTTTCTCCAACGAGTAGTTTCAAACACTTTAGGTCGTGTTCTAATACTAATCTCATTTTTGTAGGACCACCTTATTTTTCAATTGTCTAAAAAAAATCATTGAAGACCAAAACGCATTTATATGTTCCATGTCATATTTTGCTGTTAACTGAATTTTGGGTTATGGTCAAAAAACTATCTTCGTTAAATCTTTTCTATAGCACAGTTACGAACTTTATAGGGGACCCTAATATATGAGACGAGTCTGATAGCAAAATTGGTCTCAACTTTTTTCTTCCCTAAACTTAATCGTCAACTGAAACTTTCAGCTGACTGTAATGTAACGTTTTATCAAAACATCAGGGAACTACTCATGAAATCTGAGCAGATTTTTCTTACGTTATATCCTGCGATTATGAAGAAATACTTCTGACTAATGTATGGATTACCAGTAATGAAATAATTAATAATAGAATAAATTAGAAATTAAAGTAGAACTGAATTATCATCGCAGCGGTGGTGTGCTGATCGCCATCCATCACTAATACCCCCACTCAACTTCAGTACGTTGATGTTTAGGTTCTTATGATAGTGGACAAGAAAATATGGTACTTGGATGCGTTTATGTTCCTCGCATCAGATATACGTCTTTATTAAAAAAATAAAACAAAAATTGCTTTAGTTAATTTTTTATATAAATTTACATAATACAGTAAAAAAAGAAAATTAAAAGGAAACATTCCGTTTAAAAATTACAGATTTATGAATAAGAAACTTAAATAGCTTAAATATATGAAACATATACTATGTTTTAACATTCTCGATCAAAAACTAGAACTCTTCATTATATTCCTAGCTTTGTTTTTGATTGGTATTAAAATATATTTATTACAACCACTTCACCTACAAATCATCATTATTGATATAAAAAACATGTATTGTAACATTTTTAATTTATTTACCACACTTTAAAATTATGTTTGATACATAAAATATAGATACCTCTACATAATATTGGTAATAATCTGTTGTGATGATATTCACTTATATCTACAATACACTTATGAGAGGTGTAGTCGTGGTATTGTGTGAAACTAAGATGACAGAAATAAACGATATCCCGTCTATTTTTTGCCTAAACATATAGTAATATTTAAATGACAAGTTCTAATATAGCCTTAGCAAAACTTAAAAAAAAAATAAGTATATGTGATTTAGTCATATTTAGATGCTAATGCATCATATCATATCAAACCTTTTTATGTAGAGAGAGAGTGGGGGTCCTTAATATTATGCCTTTGCCCCGGACCCACTGTAAATACGCCCATGCCATATATTGATCGTTAGAATATAAATACGATGATTAATTTTTTGCATGGGATTAAAATATACATTCGCAAGTAGTTGCGAATCTGTATGAGGAAAAATATTTGAGTGTTACTACAGATTCCCAGAATTTTAATCAATCAACAATAATAAGGCATTCTTCTAGTTACTAGCATTTTTTTACGACCATTCAGATGTTTATTTAATTTATTAAGAAATAACGTACAGGAAAACTTTTATGTTACAACCCTAATGTACCAATATTTTCCGAATTCTCGTGCGGCTCTAAGTAGTTTAATTTGTACACATCAGTGTTCCGATCTCGCGAAGTAAAGATGCCTCGTGCAATCGAAGGCGAAACGGTGGAGAAGTGATTCCATCTTGACAGTCTAATACCACGAAAACATGATTTCTTAATTGACCACGGCCTTGAACCCCATTCTATGTTAATTTGTAAACTGGTCCAAGAGGTTTCTAATGTTGGACATCCCTAATTGTTGACCCCCTCTCCCCCCGAGTCACTAAAGCTAAAATCATACATATAGTATAAATTAAGAACTCCATTTCTTGTGCATATAAAAAATTAATTCCAAACTTTTTCTTATGTTATGCAGATTCGTGCATAAACTTGTTTATTCTTTCTCTTTGAATCTGATAAACTCTTTTCAAAAATATAATGGCTATAAGTAATACAACGAATACCAGTTTTCAAAATAAAATATATATTAGTACACTTTTAGTGCATTATAAACGCTTATTTTTATTTTTCATATAGCAACATTATGGTGCTTGTTTACTACAAACATATGAAAATCTAATATGCTTAAAGAAAAAATTTACTTATTAACTATATCTAATATTAAATATTTGCCTAATTCTATATTAAACATTCTACATGTTTACATGACTAACTACATTTACTTTGTGTTATTTTATATGTGAGAATAGCCTATAGATCTATAATTTTTACATTCTTGTTTTATGAAATATATGGAAGTGACAATCATAGAAAACAATCACAGCCTCTACAATGAAAGTAAAATATTTAAAGTATGACATTGCATTTGCAACATATAGTTACAGTCCACTTTGGTTTAATCTAGACTTGTCAATAAACATAAAAGCATAATTATCATAGGTTTGCTTCATTTCAGTGACTGATGATTGTGTCAGTTCTATAATTTCACCAACAACTGCACATGATACAAACAGTGGTTTCCTAAAGGGAACGTTGGAGAAGAAATGCTGAGCGTATAATCTATTTTCCTACTTATTATTAGGTACAAAATACCATACAGAAACATTAATATACAAAAAATAGACAAAATTAATAAGAACAAAAATATTATAGTCGAGTGAAAATGAATAAACGAGACAAGATATTACTATAAATGTAAGGAATGGCAGAGTTGAGGGTGCCTCAAAGCAAAATAATTTTTTTTCTTGTGCTTATCTCTATTAGAAGATTTGTATTACATTTAAATAGAAAACATTAAAATTATATAACAAGCATTTTTTTCATGAAACACCCTTATTAATTTATTTTTATTAAAGCAATTAAATTAGTCTTGCAAGGTCAGTCAGAGTTGATGGCGACAGTGATGTATATTATATTATTTGTCCTACCCATTTTTGTGCTTCTATAAAATAATGCATTGTGCTTCTGGTGTGCATAATAGTCGAAGGTACAACCAAATAATATGGTTTGAAATTATCTAATCCAATCCCACGAAAAGCTAGCTAGAGCTATATATATATATATATAATGTGTTTTCATTCAGGGTGTACATCCGTTCACTACTGTCGTTCTGAAAAGAACAGTTTTGCTGACGTTTCGCCAAAATCACATTTGGCATTTTCGAAACTTTCTTTCTCGCGTCCGAATAGAAACAGAGTAAAAATCAAATATATATATATATATATATATATATATATATATATATATATATATATATATATGTAGAACAAAAAGACAAAAAGTTATATATGTATAAGATTGAAGAATTGAAGAAAAAGGGAGAAGTTTTCTTTGGAATGATCATTTCTGTGCTTTATTAACATCATTCCCCATCAAATCAATAGTTAAAACTGCCTGCATCTTCATCCACTACTTTGCTTTTCCTAACCGCTATATAATTTATTCTGTAGGACAAGAACACATTGCAAATAAATAGCATTTTCATATGTATACACCAATGCAATATGCAAAACATCTAAATACTAAATATTCATCACTTTCACTATGAATCTACTTGGCTAATATAGTCAGTCTAAAAATAGATAAATATTTATTTATATGAGTATCAATTAGACAGAATAAATATTATGGCACACAGAATTACTTATGAAATAATAAGTAATGTTATTTAAATATATTTATTCGCGTAAAATTTGATAACGTACATTATTAGTTAAGCAAAATATTTGCAAACACCAAACTTGCTTAATTAGATTTTTCTTGTTGTTTCTTCGCGCTCAAAAATCACGTTAGATTATTGCATCATCAGTACATTCCAGAAATAATTAAACAACCTTGGGTTGGTCTTTAGCAAAAATAAATGTCTCTCATACATTAGATATCTAAAAATATAAATATTTAAATCATATAAAAACATAGCGTTTTCATACCTTTCTAAAAATATGATTTTTACATTTTTGTACTTTTTATATTGTATACACAACCCATTAATATTGGTGATATTTTTGTGGCTGCTAGCATTGGCTCTTTAATTTGTAGAATAGAGAAGATACTTTATGATAGTAAGATATGTATGATGGGTATATTATTGTTATTTTCATTATCATGACCCATGGCCTACACCAACATCAAATTTAAAATTATTTTTATAATACCGTTGTATTTTCATATTGCTGCTAAATTAAGACAAGGTTTTTTTTGTTCACTTTACATCACAACAACTCTTAAAATATCAATTGTAATCTATTTTTCATTTTCATTTCATTTTGACAAGAACGACTTGAAACAAATTAAATCTTACATACACACCTACCACCTTTTTTGTGATATGTGATTTATATCATTATCAAAAGTAGAAAAGGCATCTGAAACTGATTAAGACATATATGAGAAAATGCAAATCTACTTGACATCTAATAAAAATCAAATTAATAAAACACCTTTTTTAGTTTTATGTATTAATGTTGTAAGAAGTTGTCAAAAATATGTTATAAACCACTTGAAATTTAAGATACTCCAAATGTTCCAAACTTTAGTAGAAAAATTTTTTTTTGTTTATAGTTTTCAACATAATCATTCCATCATAACAATATAAAACAAAGTAAGTATATATTTAGAACAAAAATTCATATATTTTTATTAACAATTATAGTAAATTGCGAAAGCCAAATTAAAAAAAAACTCATAAAAAACAATGTTGCAAAGATATGTTACTGTTTTTTATCTTATATGTTTCTATTTAAGTTTTAGAACATCCAGAACTTCAAATTTCGAGTTAACTGTCTTGTACAATGGCCTTTTGCCTTTTCGACACTTAGTCAAATTCCTCAAAAATTGAGTCTTCATTCAATTTCGCTGATATCGTCTTATAAATATTTCAAGTCCCACGAAACAATACGACTCCCACAAGCCCTTTGGATTTAGTTAATTTTTACTTATATATATATATCTATATATATATATATATATATATATATATCATATTATTATTTTAGTGAACTTAAAAATATATTTTTTCCTACCATCATGTAGAAAATATGTATTTGATGGCGAAAGTACGACTTTAGTGGGTCTGAGTGAACTACTGCAAAAAGTATAATTAAAGTTATGATTAAACTACCTACATCTAATGCTACATTTTGCATGTGACAAATGGCTTGGTATTTTTCACCCAAATCATTCCTTTGGCTTTTATAATCTACCTGAATCCACTCTAAGTCCCCTTTAAATTAAACTCAAAAATTTCTAGCTGATTGTGCTTTTTCTTCACACTTGCCCCTCATCTTCTATCGCCTCTTCTATTGATTTTTCAATGCTATTTCCAAATTTTTTTTTGTATTTTCAATTGTTCCATTTCTTTTCATTTTTATTCGTTCCTTTCTAAATATGATTAATTACCTTCTTGTTAACGTTAGAAAAACAGACAGATATTTATAAACACACATTAATAGATTCATATTTTACCACTTACGTCACTATGACATTGCTGCAATTTTCATTAATCTGTTAGAGTAACGTATATATACTGTAAGAAATATTATCAAAATCACATATCAAAAGTTGCAAACTATCGTGGTTCATTAAGAGGGGTAGTCTTTCATGCACTTAATGCAATAAACTAACCTCAAAGGCAAACTTTCTACACTCCAAAGTTTCCACGACTTTTGTTTGTAGTTTGGAATGTATATGAGCAGCACTAATTTCGTTTGCTTAATAAACACATGGCAGAGGCAAACAAGCTTATCAAATATATATCTTTTCTAATCTGACACTAATACTTACTTGTAGACAAAAAAAAACTGATAAAAAAGTAAACCTATTATTTAATTTTTTAAACCTTCAAAGACTGTGGTAGTTTTATTGGGTCTTCTGAAAAAAACAAGCCAACACCAAAGTACAACTATTATTGCTATGATGCTATGTTTTTACATTATTTTGAAATACCTATGTTAACATCAAGTGAAATACAATATTAAAATATAACAAATATAATGATCTATAAAAATTTTCAAAACAATTTGGTAGAGATTCTGAATAGAGAGCAAGGTACATAATCATTTAATTTGTACAACAAAGGTGAAAAATTATAAACTACTGCAAAAATACTGACCAAAAAATGACACTGATCTGCAAAGTTGATTACAAATTGTGGTATCTATCATCAACACTTCAGATTTTACCATTGAATCAGATTATGAGATCATGTTTCTGTGAATTCCCTGTAAAATTATCAGATGAATAATTAAAAAAAAAACCATTTAAAAAGTCAGCACTTTTGCAATACGTAAGTTGTTATAAAATTAAGCTTTATAACGATTGGCTCTGTTCATAGAAAACGCTAAAATAAGACCGATAAGAAAACCCAAGATTTTGATACCAACAACAGAGCCAAAAACACTAAAAATTATTGTAAGGCTGTCAAGAACACGTTCTTTAATTAAAATGTAACATCCCTCGTCGTAAATAATATCATAGTTTGGTTTCTCCCCCATTTTAATATCTTGAATGACAGCTTTACACTGAGATTCAGAAATATTTTCACGGCAGCAGCTGGAAGGAATATCATACTTAGTTGGTTTCGCCACTATTCCCAAGTTGATATCCTTGTTACGGGACCAGTCTGTTGGGTTGTCAGCACCACAGCAATGCATCTAAAATTTATTTAATTAATAAGCCAAATAATATTGCATATTTAATATATTTCACATAGGTGAAAATGCAAGTATTCAGTCTAAATATTAACTGATATTTCAAAACATCTTTTCCTTTCTAGATTCTGCTTCCAAAAAAGAAATTTATTATTTTAATATGCTTTTATTATCTAAACGGTCTTAAAAATGCAGAACTGCTGTTCTACTAAAAATATTGGGCTTTGCCCCTTGTTCTTTAATATAAGATTACGCCTACTCATATATTAAAAAAAAACACAATGGATCTAGAGTTTTATTATTATTATTGCTATCTTTTACTTCCCTCGTAAAAAGGAAGTGCTGTAATTGTAAAAAATTACCCTCAGATTTTTTCAGATCTATACTTTTCAGGTTCGCGGTATAGCTAAAAAACTAATAATCCGATTGACCTCAAATTTTGGTCAAAAATTAAGGGCACCTGATAACATTTTGCTAAAAATCCAATACGGTAAAACAAAATTGCAGCTTAGTGAAACGTAAAAAAAATGATTAGTAAAAAACTACTTATCCAACTTATCTCAAATTTTGCACAAAAAGTAAGTATTATGTAGGAAGCAAAAGTAAGTATTATGTAGGAAGCAACTGGTAAAATATTTGTATGAATCCAACATGGCAGAACAAAATGATGGCATGATAAAATATTTTAAAATTCAACCTAAAAAAATCTTAATGGACTAATTTCAAATTGTGTGCCATAACTAATTGTGGTATAGAGATGAACTAATGTAACCGAACAAAATGGCGGCCGAATATATATCAAATTCATCAGTTTGTATAAGTAAGTATAAGCTGGAACATAAGTGGAAAGTGGGCTTTCTGAAATTGAAGATTGAACTGCTGACTTTATTTATAGGGAAATTATTAAATTGTGCAGAAGAACAAGTTATAATAGGAACATTCTTTTGGAAACTTCTACATCAAAACTTGCAAAAACCAGATCCAGGCTTCAATTGCATTAAATATATTATTATATTATTTAAAATTAAACATTTGCGAAAATGTATTCAGTAACTTATATTTAGAGTTTACAACTGCATTGCTGCAAAATGAAGGAACATTAAAATCCCTCCTCATTATCAGTTCTAAAAGTAATTTACAGTAATCCTACAGCCTAATCAATGGTTATAGAGATATCTCTTGGATTTCATAGCTATAAATCAGTCCCGGCGTTTTTCGAAGCTTTTGGGCAAAACTTTCTTGATTTTTTAAAATGCTTTTTACTGAGCTTGTGGAGTCTTAAATATGTTTTTACCTGTTTCTGTGGCAGTCTTCTGTTTCTTTATTTTATTGTTATATGCTTTTTTCTACTAGCCTCTTTTTCTCTTTCGCTTTCAGAACTTCCGATGACACGAAACCATTAAAAAATTTTTATTTGAGAGATTTTTTTCTTCTAGCATAATTTTCTTTAAATTTTGTAGTCGTTTTGGTTCAATTTTTTCTGCGTTTAGGGCCTCTTTCATTTTTTTTTACTTTGGTAAGCATCTTTTTCTTTATCCATAATAATAATGCATTTAATAAGTAGGATGGACGGGACACATTTGCTCATGTCAATGAACAACTTCGGCCCAAATCGAAAAACCACATCATTAAAAAATACTTACAAGTTTCTTTTAAAGCCAAGAAAAATCAAATAAAATTTGCAAATTACTTGCTAATGTCACAAAGTAAACAATAGAAAAGAATATAGTGTTAAATAAATCCTCTTCTACTTTTCAAAAGAAAATCCTGTTTTTCTGAAGTCAAAGAGCTGCCCGTTAATCACTACAATGAAACCTAAGATCGTGAAAGTTTATTTTTGTTTAAAGGGTTAATTTTGCTTGAAATGGCCGTAGAATCAACCGTTTAGATGCTACGAGGCAGGATGTGAAGTTGGTCGAGAACATGGCACATGGGGACATTTTTACCGTTTTAATTTTTTTAAGCGACATGCCATGCTCCGATATTGCTGGTTTACCAACTTGTCCGACATTTTTGGATGGGAAGTTTGAAAAAAAAATCGTGATACAACGGTGCCTATATTGGACGCCACTGCTGAGTTTATTATCAACTCTACCAAAAAGTTGTATTCATCAGAAGATGCATCAATGTTGTCGAGTGGCATTTTTTAATGAAATCCTGAAGTTGTAAATTCCACTTACTCTTTAAACTAATTTGAACTCTATAATTTACTCTCACAAAAAATTGCGAAAATTTTAACTTTACCTTTGACTGTATGGCATCTAATATTTCCTTCATATTTTTGTTGTTGTCATAGCCCTCCTGAACAGTATATTTTACAGATGAATGAGTAAAATCATCCAGTGTTTCTTTGTTTACCCAAATCCATATTCCTGAAGCTACTTCTACCACAACGACAACCAGCAGCAATGAGAAGGACTGAAAATTATGCAAGTACATTAATATTTGAAATATTAAACAATTTGACAAAATAGTCTACCTTAAAATATGAGTTTTAATAAATAAAGCACTTGTTTGGTTTTACTCCGTATATATTTAGATAAATCTATAAGACAGTCTTTTTACACCTAACTTTGAAAAAAAAAATGGCAAAAGATTATTAAAGAGTTTGATGTGTACAATATTCATAAAAACAAAACAAATTAACTTCTTTACTTAGACTAAGAAAAGAGATATTTTTAGTATAAAAACATATGCATGTCAAATAGATAGGTATGTTTACTCCTGCATGAGTCTTATTAGTGAAGTTTTAGGCACAATTAAATTCTGTTTTGAAAATTTAAAAGTGCACCTGGTTCTTTCAAGTGTATGTACTAAGAATGCAAAAATATAAACGGATTTAACCAACAGAGTACCAATATAATACAAGAATAATTAATATATTGACTCTAATATAGAAGAGCCCAAGTCGTGTATTAAACTGATCCATAATTTACCAAATAGTATAAAACATATAAATAGTCATTTTCACAATGTACTATCTTGAATTAATGTATTGTACTTGAATTTTATTGAATAATGTGAGATATCCATATTAGGTGTACAAATTTTGGACTGGTTTAGGTGAATTCTTAAAAAATCACCCGGTATTGTAGGAATTTTTCAGATATATATATATATATATATATAAATGATATCATTTGATTTAAAATTATTCTGCCAAAAGCAATTCTAAAAATTGATTTTAATCATCAGTAAAGGATAATATAAAAATAGAAATATTAACAAGATAATAACCAACACTTAGTAACTACCAAATTATCTATCGAATAATAACTTACTAAAATAAGAGCCCATCTAACTTCTCTTGATACACTGTAAATGCCCAAGAGAGACAGCAATATGAGCAATAACGCAATAACTAAGTAAATAATCGTAGCAATCATAAAATCATCAGGATCTTGAGTGAAATGAAGGGGAATTGTTGGGTCCATTAAAATCCATATTATAATACCAACTCCAGTAATACCAAGTATCTAAAAATGAAAAAAAAATGAATTAGGTTACTGTCGAGGGTACTGTTTTACACTTATTAAACAAACAATAGTAATTTAGTATTAATAGTAATGCAGATAATGTAAAAGAAAAGACAAATTTTAGAAATAGCTATGTAGAACAAAGAAAAGTCAGACCTAAGGAAAATTAGTAAGAAGCATGCCTGTATTAAAATATTTTCAAAGCTTCCAGACACCCCTGGCTAGGTGCCTGCTCTGTATATTTGGGAAGTTGAATCCTCCTTATTGCTCAACGTTAGATATTTTTGGAAGTATAACAAAGATAAGCCCAACTATGACAATTATCCTAATACTATGTTTCTAGAGATACATAGAATACTGTGTGCCGTATTTCTCAGTATGACAATTCACGCAATATTTTTATTTGTGAATTCTCCTTATTAGAGATATTTACCAAATAAAAAAGTAACGGAAGCTAATAGTATCCGAAACATATGTATCAAAATTTGTGTCTTTAGATTGAATAAGCCAATGCAAACCATATTTAATGTCATTGTGCACAGCAGTTTTCCCTGATTTATGAAAACAAACGTTTTATCAGGCCCATTTTCAAAGCAGATAATAAGAAAGATATTGCCAATTACAATGGGGTTTCTAATCAAAATGCTGTGGCGAAATTATTCGAAAGTATGGTGCCTGATGTCTACGTGTCTTGGAAAATGAGTGGAATGACGGAGCCTAGTCAGTTTAGTTTTTCAAAAGAGAACTCAAAAACTGAGTTGTTTCTTCCAAGTTTGATCTAGGGGTATCATTATGGCAAGTTTTAAAGTGTCGAAAAAAAGCCCTGTGATACTGACAAATTGTCAAAAAGTGTAATATAATGAGTGCTGTACTAATTTTTATTATAGATATTTGTACTCCATCAGACCCCATGCTTTTTTATTTCCTTGTTTTAATACTATTTCCGATAGTTCTGTTTACTTTAAATGTTTAAAAAATAAAGTTTTCATGTGTCTAAAATTACTTTTGAATTCTGATTGGTAGTAATGTGATAATTTATCAGAAACCAAATGAACAAAAACATTGTTAAATTTATTTGCTAGCTCTGTATTACCTTCTGAAACGTACACTACAGAATACTAAACATTCCAAATGGTTCGAATTCGCAAACAACGACAAAAAAGTACCAAATCAAATAACCCTGGGAAAAACAGGTAAATAAAAAAAAGGATATACAATGATAAAACGATTTCAGGTCCAAAAGTAACATAATACATAAATAGCACAAAATTACACACACTCTACATGAAGGACAGACAGAAAACATCACAAAACCAATATTTTTAACTGCCTTTTTAGCTGCAAAGTGCTGAGCTTAAAAATGTCATATTCCAAGAAGACTCAACAAATGTGCTAAGCCCATAATTTGTATAGTGGTATCTTTCTAAAAATAGTTCTAATAGGAACCAAAAATAACACCAACTCCAGCAATATTTCACAGTCAATCCCTCCATTGACCAATTTGTGTACAAAAACAGGAAGTGCCTTCTTTCTTCCAAACTCTAGGGTTTGCAGGCCACAAAGAAGAGCTCTTGTATTATATGTCAGACCTTGATTTGGAAAATTAAATTTCAATGTGACACTGATATGAAGGACTCCATATTGCAGAACAGTATTCCAAAAAGCTCCTAACCAATGAGTTATAAAGACACCCAATTGCTTTGATATCAGTTACATGCTTTGTATGTCGTTTTATAAGGCCCAGCAATCTAAAACCCTTAAGTAGAAAGCTATCAATATGCAGATTAAAAGTTAAATTTTCATCAAAAATAACACCCAGATCAGTGAAAGAAGTAACAACTTCAAGATGTACAGCATCTATGAGGTAGGTGGAGTGTATGGGATTAATACATTTATGGAAATGAAGCATTTTACATTTAGAAATGTTAAGATGCAGATAATTAGTGTGGCACCTTTTGACTAGCTTTTCAATGTCAGACTGCAGTGGATTAGAGTCAGAGGAAACCGGTGAAAAGAATTTTAAGTCATCTGCATATAAAAAACAATTAGACATTTTAAAACAAGACACTATATTGTTTATAAAGAGCAAAAATAAAATTGGTCCAATATGTGTACCCTGCGGAACACCCGATGTTACAACAACCTCCCTTGAAGCTGAACCAGACAAGTTGACGTTGCTCTAATCGGTTGCAATTAAACATCAAAAAATGCAACTATATCCAATTCTCCCGGAAGCTATATCCTAGTTTTAATGAATATTATTTAAATGGAGTTAAGATTAATGGTGTTCACGAAATTAGAGATCTTGGTGTAATCTTTGACACCAAACTCGCATTTGTCAGCCACATGCAGGCCTGTTGTAATAGAGCTCTAAAAATGTTAGGTTTTGTAAAGCGCAATACAAAAGAATTTAAAAATATTTTTGCATTAAGAACCTTATATGTGGCATTTGTTCGTAGCCACTTAGAAAATAGCACTTCAGTTTGGTCTCCTCACTTTACTGTTCAGTCTGATGCAATGGAGAGTGTACAGAAAATTTTTTTGCGCTATATTTATTTATTTATTTATTTACAGTTAACTGTCTTACAGGAAGATCCCAATTACAAGACGGTGAAAAACTGCATATTCAAGCCTACTAAAAAATTACATTTTATACATGCGTGAACTGAAACGAGGCACGTTGAAATTTATTTTAGAAAGTAAACAGGGGCAGTTTATCTTATTATTTAATAGCTTATACAAAAATATCATTTGCAGGTTATCTCGTCTGGTTTTTAAGTACGTCAGTGAAAATGTATCTAAAAGCTCTTCTTGTGGACATCCTTGAGCGGGATAGCGACCGTCTTGTTTAAAGCTTAGATATTTTACAAATTTTCGCTGTATACTTTCAATACCAGACACATGTATATTATATCCCGGAGACCATACAACTGCTGCATATTCAAGTTTGGATCGGACATAACTATAGTACAGCAGCTTTATGGCTTCCACTTGGCTAAACTCTTTAGTAGTACGAACTATAAACCCTAAAATTTTAGAAGAATCTGACCTAATAGCGCTGTAATGTGAGGTAAATGATAATTTTTGATCGAATGTAACTCCCAGATCACAGACTCCTTGGATCGGCCTACAATTTCACCATTGCAGTTATAGTTAAAAATAATCGGTTCTGACTTTGTAGTAAACGACATAACCAAGCATTTTCCAATATTTAGCTGTAGACAATTTCCCTGCCACCAGTCAATAATATGCTGTAAATTTTGTTGGATTTTTAAGCAGTCCTGCATAGACTTAATGTTAGCGAACAGTTTTATGTCATCAGCGTAGATTAAATAACCAATATCCAGAGAATCGCCAATGTCGTTAATAAAAATGTTAAACAGCAAGGGTCCTAAAACGGAAGCCCGCGGTACCCCCGAACATGCTATATAGTTCTCCGATTGAAAACCATTTATAGCCACATATTGTGTGCTATTTGAAAGGTAACATGTAAAGAGCCGTAATAGGGAATCCGAGAATCCGACATTTGAAAGTTTATTAATTAACAAGTCATGATTTAACTTGTCAAATGCTTTGGAGAAGTCTAAATATATTACATCAGATTGCAGACCCTCATCAATCGAGTCCGCAATGTATTGTGTTATAAGGGCCAGGTTGGTAGTTGTGGAACGATTTTTAAAGAAACCATGCTGTTCAGGAACAATTTTATTTGCACCAACGGAAAAATGATGTCGTGCAATATGAACTCAAAGACTTTTGAGAAGTTGCATATGATGGAAACAGGTCTATAATTTTGAATGTCTGATTTATCACCCTTCTTAAAGACTGGACATACTTTCGACTTTTTCCATATATTTGGTAATGTCTGTTGTTCAATGCACATGTTAAATAGGATTTGAAGAGGTTTTATTAACACAAATCGACAGTCACCTATCAAAAATGCTGGAATAAGGTTTGGTCCGGCAGTGTATTTATGTTTAAGTTTTTTAATAGCACAAATAATATCCCGTCCACTAACTGTAGATATGTTTATATTTTGATCACTACACGAGAATGAGTTATTTGAAATTTGGATATTGTTAGAAACTGAATAAGATTGCTTAAAAAATGAAGCAAATGAATTCAAAATATCAGGTGGATTATCTAGATTCTGACCATCAAAGTGCATACTGTTTCGAATGCCTGTTATCTCTCTCCGGCCTTTGACAAAATTTCAAAAGCGTTTGGGATCTTTTTTGATATCCGTCTCCATTTTTTGAATATATTTTTTATATGCTATACTTATATCAGTTTTGATTTTTGATCTCAGAGTCTGAAATCTTTCGAAATCCTGTATGCTGCCATATTTTTTGTACTTTTTATGTAATTTATCTTTAGTTTTTATATTTTTAATAATTTCTGAAGTGAACCAAGTGAAAAGTATTACAGGCATTTTCCACCGTTGTCTGATATAGGATATAAACTGGCTATTCCGGCTGAATTTATTAATTACTCAGATCTGCTAACATTCCTAAATCTCAAAACACTTAAAGAAAGGCACACACATTTTGATCAGATGTTTATTTGTAAGTTGTTACACAAACCACGTAAAATGTGAAGATCTCTTGTATTGTGTCAACATTTATGTTCCATGCAGAAATTTAAGAAAAGTCCAAACCTTTTCGTCGGAGCATCACCGTACGCTTTATGGATGACATAGCTCAATTAATCGTATGATGATGTGTGCCAATGAGATTAAACTTGATATTTTTGGAACCCCCTTTAATTTTATCCATAATTCTCTTAAATAAACTGCTTATTTTATTTATGGATTTTTGTTGCTGGAATTTGTAAATTATGTAGCTGTTATTGTTTATGTTTTATACTTGCTTCAGTGTTAAAAATTTTATTCAAATGACCTAGGTTAAATTAGTTTTGTAAGTGACTTATTATAATTTATGTAGCACTCATGTGCAATTGGGTACATCCCGTTTATAAATAAATAAATCACGGAAAAACCATGTGATGCACCTTGGTAGAAAGCTTTTGATAGCTTATTTGACTTTGACTTATTTGATCAGGAACCTGGCTAAGTGTGCATCAACTAGAATTCTCTTGCAGCCTACCATGACTACTTTACCTCTCTCGTGTCTTATTCCGTACTAGAGTGGGCTCATTCTGACATGCTAAGTTGATTTTTAAACAAAGATGTGTAAGATTTGTAGCTAAAGTACCGGGATGACTGTCGGCAGAGTTTTATTAGATATAGAATAATGAAACTCTTCCCTTTCATTAGATATAGGTTAATGAAACTTTTCCCTGCATATACATCTTGCAGTGTCTTTTGCATGTCAGGCAAAACCTTCAGTTTTTCATCTCGCATCACGATGTACATGACTATCAGACAAGGCATGGCACTAATCTAATAATTACCATCTCCGCCTCACTAGAGCCAGGGTGGGCACTAACTATTATGGTCCAAAGTTTTTTAATTGCTTACCCTCTCATATTAGAGCCTTAGATATGAACACCTTGAAAAAATACCTTCTGCAGAATGCTTTTTATACTTTTCAGGAGTATTTCAATAGTGGCTTCCACTTTTAGGTTCGCTTACTGTTTTTTTTTAATGTCTATAATTTTCTAATTGTATTTTATTATGACAGGTACATTTGAAACTTTTTAACATTTTCCACTGACTATTGTTCATCAATTTTCAGAATTTTTAAAATTGTTATGGAGTGTTTGACTGCAAACCTATACATTTTACTTTTGTACGTTTGTAAGAAATATTTGTATGTATATTTTGTGTTGTTTTTTTTTAAACTATTTTTAAGAATGTCTTACATACCTACATTTTTATATAGTATTGTGCTTAAATCAATATGTAGGCAATATTTTATTTTATAATACATTGTCCTTTATTCATTTATTGTTATTTTGACTTGTGTAAATGCAATTTTATTGTGTACTAACATCAATAAAGATCTATCTATCTATCTATCTATCTATCTATCATCATCTTAAAGAAAAGGAACTGGACTGTCTGAAAATAAATGATTTCCATGTCAAATCTTTTTTTTTCTAGGAAAACATTGCATCAAGGGGGTACTGTTATTTTAACTACAGATTTAGTTGATTGTATACAAGTAAATGAAATTGTTAACTTATTGATTGAACTCTACTGTGAATTATCTGTCTTATTACTTAGAAAACTTGACTGCATAATTGTAACCGTTTATAGAGCTCCCGACAGAGATTTTAATATTTTTCTACAACAAATTAATCAGGCTTTGGACTTTATTAATAACCGTAAAATAAAGTATATTGTGATAAATGGTGACTTTAATGTTCTTTTTAATACCAATAATTAGACCATATTGATTTATTTAGGCAGTTTAATTTGGAGCGTCTGGTAGAAACAAGAACTAACACTACGAACTGTATTGATAATATATTAATACATTTTTCTGAAATATTAGATTATGTAGTAGACGTATTCAAACCTAAACTATCACACCATTTTCTTGTGGATATAATTGTGAAGCTTAATCCAATTAATAATGTTGACATCAAGATTCACAATCTTCATAAATACGTGTGTGTTGGATGTCGCCCGGAATTTTCTGTCTTTTTCGTGGTTTTAAGCCTATATTTATACAATTATTTTGTGTCGTTTTGTTCGTTATGGTATCTGCTATGTAACTGTGAAGTTTCTAAAACATTTTTAGTATGATTTCAAGACTGAATACGTACATTAAACTTATTTAGCTTCGTTCCGGTAATTTATCAATAAAAAACATTTAACACAATACCTATACAAATTCTTTTACAGTTCGATTTAACCAAAATACCTCTTTTTGTGCGTTTCTCGAGCTCGCCGTAAATTTCAACATTCGATATACCAGGACTGGTCAGTAATTTTATAGACGGGACTCGTCACTAAAATATGAGTGCAAAATTTAAATGTTGCAATAAGGAAGCTAATTTATTCTGCATAGTGTGTAAGAGTTTTTTTCATCCAAGTTGCTGGAAAAGAACGAATAATAAATGTGAATTCATAACTGAAAATCTAGTTATGTGTTCGCGTGTTTGTAGCGAGATTGCAGTCGAACACGAAGCTAATAATATTATGGATGACTTCAAACAAATTATCTCTGAATTAAAAAAAGAAATTGAAGAAAAGAACAAATTCATAAAGATAAATAAGAAGCATTCTCAAACATTTGCAGAAGAGGCGACAAATAGTGAGAATCAGTTACTTGCAGCACTTGATAAAAGTAATTTGACTATTAAAGAACTAAATGAAAAAGTAAAATATTTGTCCAAGAAAGTCCCTATGGAAGATAAAGTGTTAACATCCATCTCTACTCAAACAAGAATATTAAAAATAAATGTTTGTACTCATACTTGTGTTTTATCAAACTGAATTAAGTTGATGAATGTCAAACAAATATTAGTGGTGAACAAGACGAATACAGGCATCTGGCTGAAAAATTTAAAAATGACATTTCTCAATATAAGTCTATGCAGCAGAATATGTTGCATACAATTGAGACATTATCAGCTCAAAATGATTTATATTTTACGTTTTATATTTATACCACCCGAATGGAGCTTTGACAAGAATAGAAGATGAGATGGATTTATGGACAATCAAATGTGCTGACGTGCAGAATATAAATAATGTGGGGAATTTTTTCAGAAGTTGATTTTATCAGAAGTTGATTGCATTTGCTTTATTTTAGATTATTTTTGTACAAGATATTTTCAAAAAAGTGGAATTATACTACTTTCAGGGGTATCCTACATCATTTTTTTTTAAATCGTTTTTTATATTTAAATTAATTATTAATTAAATTGTTCTTCAGCTTTTAAGATACATGAAAAGGACACATGCCATGTTTTTATTTTTAATCTCCCAAATGCAATCTGGCCTAGTAACTCTAAAGAACTAGCATACAGCAGTCCAATGTTGCGAGGATTACCCAGGTCCCAGCTTGAAGTGTATTTATTTTTTACTGTTTTCCAATGTACCAAGTATTGATGTATATCCTGGTTTAGGTAATTTCTTACCAAATAATGTGCACCATTTCGAGCGTATTTTGTTAATTATTTAACCGAATCTAAGTATTTACAATATGATGAATTCTATTGAGAGTTCAGTAATGCTGATTTCATGATGATAAATGATTATTTAGTCAATATTGATTGAGCAAAATGTTGAGATCTGAGTGCGAGCTTGGCTGCAGAAAGACTGAGTCAGATAATCTAGGTGACTATAAACTGGTTATTCCCTAAAAACACATTAAAAAAAGTTCTTTATTTTTGAAACAGTTTAGTCCTACATTGAAACATCTTATCTGTAATTATCTGGGATTATGAATCATTTGCAAACCTTAGGACATTGCGTAGGGAGGAGCATGGTATATGTTAAGCTGTGTATATTTGTGAAACTGAATCCTCATTAATATGTTATGCTGTGTATATTTGTGAAACTGAATCCTCATTACAGCTCAGTGTTAGATATTTTTGGGAGATTCATCAAAGACAAGCATAACTATAATAGTTTTCCTAATACTGTGTTTTTAGAGAGTAAAAATACTTCGCGAAAATTTTATACAATTTTAAACAACATTATTTCTGAATGACAATAAGGATCATAAAACCTTCCACGGCGATTATTTTTGGGGATGATTTAAAAGTGTATAAAAGGATCCACGATATTGATGACATTTTGTTGTTCCAGAATGGTTTGGATGCTCTATGGGAGTGGTCGCAAACAAATTACTTACAACTCAACATAGGAAAATGCTGCTTTATCTGATTTCATAGGGAGCATAAAGTTTATCTTAAATTACAAGCTGCACAATGTCAACCTCAGTTTCTCTGAATCAGTGAAGGACCTTGGAGTATGTGGTTCATGAGAAATTGAGCTTCTTTCAGCATATTTCCAATATAAGCTTGCAGGGCTCCAAAAAATGCTTGGGCTTATCACTCTCAACACTTCTGAACTTCCACTGAATATTCAGAAGTATCACAGAGTGGACATGCTTCTTAGACTTGGATTGAGCACTTTTGAGAGAAGTCAATTACTTTTTGACTTTGCTATATCTATAATTTTCTTTACAGTCTAATTGATTGTCAACAGTTACTTTCTAGGATTGGTTTTAATGTTGGGGAAAGTAATGTTCATATTTAAAAATTACTTTTGCCCCAAAATAAAAAGAATTTATATTTTGAAATAAGATTTTGTCAGTTAATAGATCTGATAAGACTTGATTCTAGCTACCTCACTATTTTCCCTTATGCTCCTCAAAGTATGAAACTTTATTTATTTTCCTAGCGGTAGTTACATGAATATACTCTATATTGAAACTGACCAACAAATTATCCTTTAGAGTACCTACTTTACTAAAACTTTGTATGTTTGGTTAGCAGACATTTTAAAAGCATTGTAGGTATGGTGCTTGATGAATAATGCTTTTCTTTTACAGGGAAAATAATACATAAAAATTTATAAAATATATTCATATTGCTCACACTTTTTATTAGAAAAACATATATAATGATGTTCCTTAGATCCAAATACAAAAATGCAATAAAAAACGGAGTATAACAGTTCAGAATTTGAGTATGTAGCCCGCCGTCAAAATCCACCCCAAACTAGTGACGTCGATTGTGATAGTTTTGTTGGGTATTAAGGTATTTTCTACAGGCTCTAGAAGGTTTGTTTGTTCAAACGTTTTCAAAGCTTTTACATATTATCCATTTTGTTATTTTTACGTTTTTTTCAGATTCGCTCTAGGTATTTACAGATTTCCATTAATTGTACGGAAGTTTTAATGTATTTTTTTTCTCCATATTGCAAAAATGGATCCCCAAGAATTGGACAACTTTTTTCCCCAAGATGGATTTTTGTGCAAAAGCAGGACAAAAATTGATATAAGGTACTTAAATATTTTTGCATACATAATTTACAATCATTTTTTGAAGATAACTGTCCTCAAAACTTTTACCTGTAAACCTTCAGTCAAACCTTTATTTTTGATTATACACTATTATGTCTGTACCTACTTCTAGTTTTCACGATGAAAATGTGTGTATCATTTCTTTAGTAATGTCTGAATACAAAATCAAAGACCTTGGTGAAATGTCCAAGAACTCTGGATAATAATTACAAAAAACCAATTTTGTTCTCAATCAATACAAAATTATCTTAAAACCAAAGCTTCAACTCATTTTTGATTTTTTTAATGGTTTGACTTTCTTTTTACCTGCACCAATTAAAAAAAGTTGAAAAACAAGTATATATTTAATAATTTGGATATACACTCTATAACAAGTAGGTACTCAGTGTTTTAATCATGGTTCTTGAGAATAGTATACTATACTAGTTGTACAATTCCTAATTTTAAATTAAGATTTTTGTTTGGTTCTGTCTAGTGGGGTCATTTGGAAAGATTTTTACTTATAGAAAACAATAAGAAAAAGAAAGGGAATATATCCTAAAATTTATTTGTTCACTAAATTCTTGATGCAATGGTAGATTCAAGTTCTACCTATTTTAATTTAAGGTTCTACTTTCCTCAAAAAAAGTTGTATATAATCTTTATAAGTGTTAGTTTAAAAAGAATATTAGGAGCGGCAGCAGATATGAAATGTTAATGTACATTGATTAAGATATTTAACGATGTTTAAATTGAAGTAATTGAGGGTTTAACTATATTTTATTTTACATGTTTTTTAAATGTTCTATATTTTCATTTTTTATATAGTTTATATTTCTGTAAAACTTACCCTTAATTTTTCCCGACTTGATTTTTACCTCTACCTGTTTTAAATATGATTTATGCTTGTTTATAATTATTTTTAGTAGTTTATAGTCTACGAAAACCAAATAGCACCTTGCAAAGGAACTCTCTGTATAAAATCTCTCATTTTCTATTTATATAAATTAATTAAACAAGTGTTTTTATTTATATTTTTTAAAATTTCAGGTGAAGACTGGCAAGCCCCCCATCCTTCTTTCACTACTTTATGGATAGGTATAAAAGTAGCAGAGCAGTACATTAAAGTTAAGAAAAAAGACTGTTAGTCAATGTTGAAAAGCAATGAGCCAAATACAAGTTTTCAAGTGGTTGTTCATTTATTCCCTCTAACTCTGGTTTCTTGAGTTTTCAAGCTTAAAAATTGTATGTTTTTCTAATAAAAAGTCTGAGCAATATGAATATATTTTATAAATTTTGTATAGTGTATTATTTTCCCTGTAAAAGAAAAGCATTATTCATCAAGCACCATACCTACAATGCTTTTAAAATGTCTGCCAACCAAACATACAAAGTTTTAATAAAGTAGGTACTCTAAAGGATAATTTGTTGGTCAGTTTCAATATAGAGTATATTCATGTACCTACCGCTAGGAAAATAAATAAAGTTTCATACTTTGAGGAGCATAAGGGAAAATAGTGAGGTAGCTAGAATCAAGTCTTATCAGATCTATTAACTGACAAAATCTTATTTCAAAATATAAATTCTTTTTATTTTGGAGCAAAAGTAATTTTTAAATATGAACATTACTTTCCCCAACTGTAATTAACTAACATTAAGTGATTTTTTTAGGTTTTTTTTTTGTTAAAAAAACATTTTTTTTTTCTAGTAAACAAATCATAGAGAAAAAAAAACTGCAGTAGTATTTCCTAGTATTCATGTGGAAATCATACAACAAAAGTCTTGTATAGAAAGCAATGGAGTACCTAATTTTCAGGGCATTTCACTCCTTTGAGGAGTACTTTTTAAAACATTACAATCAGTAAAATAAAACCCAATTTCTTTAGGAAAACGCTTTATTCTTTCATAAAATGTATGTTTCTCTATAAATCTAAAATATTGATTATATATATATATATATATATATATATATATATATATATATATATATATATATATATACATATATACATTAACATTTCATATCTGCTGCCGCTCCTAATATTCTTTTTAAACTAACACAGATTATATACAACTTTTTTTGAGGAAAGTAGAACCTTAAATTAAAATAGGTAGAACTTGAATCTACCATTGCATCAAGAATTTAGTGAACAAATAAATTTTAGGATATATTCCCTCTCTTTTTCTTACTGTTTTCTATAAGTAAAAATCTTTCCAAATGACCCCACTAGACAGAACCAAACAAAAATCTTAATTTAAAATTAGGAATTGTACAACTAGTTTAGTATACTATTCTCAAGAACCATGATTAAAGCACTAGGTACCTACTTGTTATAGAGTGTATATCCAAATTATTAAATATATACTTGTTTTTCAACTTTTTTTAACTGGTGCAGGTAAAAAAAGTCAAACCATTAAAAAAATCAAAAATGAGTTGAAGCTTTGGTTTTAAGATAATTTTGTATTGATTGAGAACAAAATTGGTTTTTTGTAATTATTATCCAGAGTTCTTGGACATTTCACCCAGGTCTTTGATTTTGTATTCAGACATTACTAAAGAAATGATACACACATTTTCATCGTGAAAACTAGAAGTAGGTACAGACATAATAGCGTATAATCAAAAATAAAGGTTTGACTGAAGGTTTACAGGTAAAAGTTTTGAGGACAGTTATCTTCAAAAAATGATTGTAAATTATGTATGCAAAAATATTTAAGTACCTTATATCAATTTTTGTCCTGCTTTTGCACAAAAATCCATCTTGGGGAAAAAAGTTCTCCAATTCTTGGGGATCCATTTTTGCAATATGGAGAAAAAATACATTAATACTTCCGTACAATTAATGGAAATCTGTAAATACCTAGAGCGAATCTGAAAAAAACGTAAAAATAACAAAATGGATAATATGTAAAAGCTTTGAAAACGTTTGAACAAACAAACCTTCTAGAGCCTGTAGAAAATACCTTAATACCCAACAAAACTATCACAATCGACGTCACTAGTTTGGGGTGGATTTTGACGGTGGGCTACATACTCAAATTCTGAACTGTTATACTCCGTTTTTTATTGCATTTTTGTATTTGGATCGAAGGAACATCATTATATACATAAAAAAATTAACCTGTCAAAATAATAGATTATGTTATGATTATGATGTTGACGTTTCAAACTTCAAAGCAACGAACATATGTTTTCTAGGTACTGACAAAAAGAAATTTAACATTGATATCAGCCTATGACTACAGTGGCTGGGAAGATATAAAATAATAAACAAAATTTAAATCTAAAAATAAGTTATACCACAAATAATCTAACCGGATGTACATGACTTAAAATAAATCAATTAAAAATTGAAATCAGAGCTACAATTTTCCTCTTGAAGGTACCAATAGAATCATTGAAAAGATCTACATTACCATTAATATGTAGTATGTTAAACCATGAACAGGCTTGATATAAAGGTGCATTTCTGGCAATGAGAGTAGGACGGTTTTCAAGATAAAGGTGTGAGCGCGTGTTTCTTGGAGGAACAAAAAAATCAAGATTGCTCAATAGATCGGTCGAGTTCACCATATTATTACACAGTTTATAAATAAAGAGTTGGCTAAATCTTGTAAGTAGTAATTGATGATCACATCTCCTTGGGGGGTAGGCGCCATCCTGTTTAAAGCTTAAGTATTTGAGAAATCTGCGCTGAACATATTCAAGCCTGTCCAGGTGGGAGGTGTAATAAAAGTACCATACCAGAGCTGCATATTGAAGTCTTGACTTGATCAATGAGTTAAATAGGGTAATCAAACTCTCAACATTCTTAAAATCCTTAGTTGCTCTGAAGATAAACCCCAAGGTCCTTAAAGATGATTATACAACATCATCAATATGCCTATTGAAATTAAATCTTTTATCTATTATCACTCCTAAATCGCGCACATGATCAACTTTAGGAAGAGCGCTATTTGCCAATTTATAACTGAAGTCAATTTCATGGTGAAGAATGAATATTGACAGACTTACATTTACTGACAATTAGTGGAAGTTTGTTAGTTACACACCAGGTTGATACGGTTTCAATGTCCTCCTGTCAATGCAACTTAAGGCAATCCTGGAAGTCTTTTATGACTCTAAATATTTTAAGGTCATCAGCAAACAACAAGTAATGGGACGAAATATTCAAGGTGATATCATTTATAAATATGTCAAATATAAGAGGAGCAAGGTTGCTGCCCTGAGGGGCACTGCTTGGAACACTAAACTCATTAGATCTGAATCCATTGAATTCAACAAACTGGGATCGACCACTGAGATAGCGAGATAAAAAGTTTAACTAAATCAGTATGAAGTCTCAGCCTAAACATATTCGAAGCAACCAAACCATGATCCAACTTATCAAAGGCCTTTGAAAAGTCTGTGTATACAAAGTCAAGTTGATTTCTTGAGTTAATAGCGTGATAGGCTTTTTGTAAGAAACTAGCAAGATTAGTTACAGTTGACCTTTTTGAAAAGAAGCCATGTTGCATGGGTGAAATTAAGTTCTTTATTTGATGAAACAGTTTGTTATAAATGCAGATCTCAAAGGCTTTCGAGAAGTTGGATAGAATAGAAATTGATCTGTAGTGTGTGATGTTGTTGATCTCTTATAACAATGTTAGGGATGTTATCAACAATATCAAAAATAAACAAAGTAGGGATATATATGATGTAAATGTGAATATGATCAAGCAAATTACTTGAGAAAAACCATCTACTAGAGGAGAACCTTGCTGATTTCCTGAAAGTAAATGACAAGTTGAGCTTTTCTGTCCCCCATTACCCCGCTTGCGCTTCTGCCTTCAATAAAAAGTGCTGCAGTGATATCAACACACCAGTAATAGATCTTGAAAGTTATGACTTCGATATGTCAAATCGCAACTCTGCAGCAAATGCCAGCTCTGCTTCTAACTTTACACCAGACAAAATAAAAGAAAATCAAAATCTAATCTCAAATCTGTTTTTTCCGACCCAGCTATCAAGCAGCGTGGTTGTAAAAGCAGTATTTCGAAGAAATTCACCTACTAACCCAATCCTTTGTGAGTATTACCCATCTATCCTAGTAGAATAATTGTTAAAAAATAATAACAAGTAGCTATATCTATATATTCATTAATTATTAGTTTAAAAGAGGCATAAAATTCTAAAGCTAAGTTAAAGTTAGCCAAAATGGGAGATAAGCCAGGGGGGTCAACGGCCCCCCTCGCTACCTAGTATCAAAAAAGTCAATAAATTTACAGTCACCATGCAAGGAAAACAAGGGCAAAACATCGGAAATTTTCATCCCATGGCGATAGCCAAAGATTTACGTAACATTAATATCCCTCATAAAAAAGATTCCCTTAGAAAAGGGAAAAACAAAATAGTAATTGAATTCAACACATCTGAGACAGCAAATGAATTTTTTGAAAATAAATATTTATTAGAAAAAGGATACGAAATATTCATACCTAATGTAAATGTCACATATGAAGGTATTATTAGAGGTATTTATAAAAAACTCTCTCCTGAGGAACTAGTAATAATTCTCAATGCAATTTTTTGAAATTTTAGAGGTTAAGAGGTTTAATAGAAAAGTAAAAGTAGATGATAAGGTAGAATATGTTGAAACAGCCACGTGTTTATATACTTTACATTTTTATTTACGGTCTTGAGATGAGAGTAGAGCCTTACATCATGAGAGTCACCCAGTGTTACAATTATTTCTTATTTGGACATGTTAAAAGTCAACGTAGCAGTAAACAGAAATGCACTAATTGTGCTAATGTGCATGAGGAATCTTGCACAGCTATAAAGCGTTGTTATCATTGCAATAGTTCAAATTATAAGTCCACGGACAAAAACTGCCCTGAATTCATCCGACCACAACAAATTCATTTGTACATGTCTCTAAATTCAATTTCCTTCCACAAAGCTGACATGCTAGTCCCAAAAATAAAGAAAGGCCCACTTATCAGACAACAAAATGATTTCCCACCCCTACAATCAAAAGATAAAGATATCCAACACTTTACCCCTTCTACACGAAACATCACACAATTAACTCAAGACATATATAACAATGAGTCAATTCCTTCATTTAGCAGAGTCGTATCGAATAAAAGAGCTAAAGCAAGAATGCCCTCCCCCAATCAGGTTATAGCAGGACTGAACGTCAGGCCTGCCTCTTCCCCTGCCCAGCCAGAATACAATCCACCCCAATTGCTATAAGCCCCTTGTCTTCAATAGTACCAGATACCCCCAACAATAATGGAGACAATCCCTCAACAGGAAAAGATTTGGGAAATCCCAAAAACATTAGATATGACCTAGAATATATGGGTTTTCCACCCAGTATTCTAAAATTAACAACTAGTTTGCAAGTATATAGAGTCGTTAATTACTAGTAAGGTAACGAAAGGAGACTTGTGGGAGCCAGCAGGCTCCTTCTATTGATATGACAGAAAGACATAATCTCTCAATCCTTCAATGGAATATAAGAAGTTTATGTGCAAATAGAATTAACCTTCAGATACTCATAAAAGATATCTCCCCTGATATCTATTTGAAACCTGGCTTAATCCAAATATTACTGTCAATTTCCCTAAATATATCTCCTTGAGACAGGAATATGAAATTGATACTTCGTACTTATATGAAAACATACAGATTCAGATCATAAAAATATTTAAACTAAATATGTACCTGGCTAACATGTATATACCCCCAAATGTTCCACTGGATAATAATCAGTGGAGAAGATTAATTGATTCCCTCCAAACCCCATTAATAATCACAGGTGACATGAATGCCAACCACTCACTGTGGGGTAGCTCGATCAGAAGTCGGAATAATAATAATAATAATAATAATAGATGTTTATTTGCCAAATTAATACATTGTCACATTATTAACTTAAAATTATGTAAGACATTTTGACAAAAAGGAGACTGAAAACAATTATAAAAAGATACAAGTTCAGCCTCCTAACACTTCTTAATAATAAATTTAATGTAAAACAGTTCATTCTAAATTAAAAAGAAAATGAAATAAAGTAAAACATAAAAATAGTAGTCCGTATAAAGTTTACCGCAACCATACACTCAAATCAATTACAGTAAATAAAAAATATTAAGAAAGATATTAAGACATTAAGGTGCTTAACCGAATCACTATCTCGCTCGACACGATTCTATCAGCATTTGTTTATATTTATTTTTAAACGCCACTGTCGTTAATGCTTTTAAATTCTCGGGTATCCCATTGTAAATCGCGTAAATATTGTACGAAAAAGATCTCTCATAAAACGTCGTACAATGAGGTGGAGATATATAGCCGCGATGTCTCAAATTGAGCATATGTACATCTGTTCTATATCGAATTTTATTAGTAAGGTACACACATTTAGAATTATGCTATGAAACAAGGTAGCAGAGTGAAGTTTCCTTCGATCTTCCATAGATAGCCAATTTGTTTCCGTTAACTTATAAGAAACAGGTTGTCGGCGACGAATACCGTAAATAAATCTCAAGCATGACTTTTGCACACGTTGAATTCTATCTTTGTCCACTTTATCCAGGCATGGACCATAAACTATATCAGAAAAATTAAAATGGTTAAGTACTAGTGAGTCTGTCAGTTTTATTTTTTGTGTTCTTGATAAAAGGTGTCTGTGCGGGAAGAGTCTTTTTAGATTTGCATAAGCAAGCTGAATACATTTATTTACATGTGGTTTAAATCTTAAAGAAGTATCAAATATTAATCCCAAATTTCGACAAGTATTGGAATGAGAAATTTCACATGCTCCAATTTTCAGTTTCATACTAGGGTATATTTTTTCTCGATTTTTTCCAAATAACAAAAACGTCGATTTTGATGGATTTATTAATAGTTGGTGTTTATCAGAAAACTCAATTAATTGATTTACATCATGATTTATTCTTTCTTCAGCTGCACGAACTTCGCTTGGAAAAAATGAGAGGTACAATTGTGTATCGTCCGCGTAAAGATGACTTTTGCAATAAGTGAGACAGCTAGTTATGTTGCTGGTATGTATAAATAGTAAATAAAGGTGGCCCAAGTATTGATCCTTGGGGCACTCCACAAAGCTGAGGTGACACGGACGACACACCCTTGTATGTTTCAACATACTGCAGCCTGTCGCTCAAGTAATTCAATGGAATTATCATTAGTGAATCTTTGGAATCATTAAATTTACTAATATTAAATAAGGGAAAAGCAACTCGTCTTATCCCCCCAATCAAAATATTTCAGCTGTAGACTTAACTATATCTAGCCCAAATATAGCTACTCACGGTACATGGGAGGTTTTAGAAGATTGTGGAAACAGCCACCACTTTCCAATCCTTATTAATTTCAATAAAGGGGATAATCTTAAATCTAACTATCAATCTGGAAAAAGATGTTTTAAAAAAGCAAAATGGAGTGAATACACCAAAAAGGTTCTATTGGCACTAACTGAAAGAGAGCATGTAAACTATCATGAATTTTTAAATATCATAAATTCTGAAGCGGAAGAGTCTATACCCAGAAGTAAACATAAAATTAATAATAAAACCCTTCCTCCAATCCCTTAGTGGGACGAGGAATGTTCAGATACCCTAAATCGTAGGAGGTTCTTTATACATAGCTACAAATTCAACCCTACCTTGGACAGATACTTAAAAGTTAAAAAAGTCATAGCAGAATCCAGAAGATTCCTACAGCAAAAAAAGAGAATCACCTTTCGTAATTTCTGTGCATCTCTTAATAGACTTTCTCGATTAAAGACCTATGGAGATCCATCAAAAAATTTTCTAATTCCAAATCGCCATATAGTTCAAAACTCCCCTAAGACCAGGTTGCTAATGAAATTTTAGATAACTTATCTATTTGCCAAACAGAGCCTAATTTCACCATGGAACAACCAGTGGAACATTTAGACTATTATTTCACTCAGGAAGAATTACTGAGCACCCTAAATCATAGAAAAGATTCTGCCACTGGACTGGACGAAGTGTCCTACTCCATGTTAAAACATCTGCTGGCCATAGGAATACAAACATTACTAAAAATATATAATAAAAGTATGGAAAGTGGGGAGGTCCAATCAGACTGGAAAAATACTTTAATTCACCCAATACTGAAACCTGACAAGGATAAAAATCTAGCTGCTAGCTACAGACCTATAGCTCTCAATTCTTGTATTGCAAAAACACTAGAGGTAATGATAAAAAACCGAGTAGAATGGCAATTGGAAAACCGAAAAATATTGCCAAATACACTGTTTGGCTTCAGATTAGGCAAAGGATGCTTAGATTGTCTTGCATATGTAATTTCACAAGCCCAATGTGGATTCTCAAAAACGAAGTATCTCTCGCTGTATTCATGGACATCTCAGCAGCTTACGATAATGTAAATCTGAATCTAATATATAAAAAATTAAGAAACTTGGGAATATCAACCTCGCATTCCAATTTAATATATAATCTTCAATATCTTAGGCAAATATATATTAAGGATCAAAACAACAAACTTCATGGACCTAAACAGTCCTCCGTGGGGCTTACTCAAGGATCCCCCCTAAGCCCACTCTTATTTAATATATATACACTGAACCTACATAATATAATCCCCAAACAAATTCACATAGTACAATAACAATACAGATGACCTAGTTATAATGATCTCTCATCACTAATACATCACATAAATGAAGCGCTTACCATTTTTCAGCAGTGGTGCTCAGACCATAACATGTCACTGACCCCTCAAAAATCTAAAGCCATTCTCATTAGACCAGGACAAAGCCCAGCACAACTAAGATCCAATCAGTTATGCCAATAACATCATCCCCTGGATTAAGGAAACAAGATATTTAGGTGTAACTATCAACAATAATCTTAAGTGGGACCAATACATATCTGACATATACATTAAAGCAAAAAAGGGAATTCGTGTTATGAGAGAAGTTAGTAGAGTTTGGTGGGGAGCAGACCCTCTTACCTTAACACACATTTACAAAGGAATAGTCAGATCCCACATGAAATATGCGGCACCACTTATAAAACCTATCTCTAAAAAACTGGAAAAATTGGACTCGCTTTAATATGAAGCCTTAAGAGTAATTACTGGGTGCATGAAATCTACCCCTACCATCACTTTGTTAGCAGAATGTAGTGAGATGTCCTTAGAAACTACAAGAAAAATGTTAGCCCAAAAATATGTCTTAAAAAATATGGCTCTAAATGATAATCCTGTAATCAAAAACATACAAAAACTATCAATTTGTATATTCAACGAAAACAATAAATACTGGCGAAACAAAGAAAAGCCTTATTCAGTACAGGCTTAGAGGTATCTAGAATACCTAAAAAACCTCTTAGAAACAAATGATACCTTACCCTTTTATAAATTTGATTTTCAAACACAATTTCAAACAATTAAACCCATTGACTTGGAATTACATAAACATGATAGCATAAATAATAAGCTATTTATCGAGAAAGCAAATAGAAGGGCCGGTGCTTATACTTGGATATATACAGATGCATCAAAAGACTTGAACACAAACACTGTGGGATATGAAGTGTATTGCCCCTCAAAAAAATTCAAATTCTCGCAAAGACTACCTGCAGACATGCAGATTTGTTCAGCTGAGATTGTTGCGATAAACAGAGCACTCGTGTTCTGTATCGAGAAAAACTTGAAAAGGGCTGTAATTTTCACTGACTCAAAGAGTGCAATCGAAAAAATAAACCAATCCGAAATTACACCAAAACTAGACCACAGTTCATTTTATACCAAACAAATGATCTTAGATGCTAACTCCTCTCATTTCGATATCCGAATATCTTGGATACCTGGATAAATGAAATGGCAGATAAATTAGCAAATGTAGGAAGAGTACTTAACGTCCCCCTAGACATCAAATTAGATAAAAATGAATTTATACCCCTGATAAAGCAACAAATTCAAGACGAATGGAAACATACATGGAAGGAAACAACTCGGAATAAAGGCAGTGGGTACGCATCAATTCAAGAAGTATTCCCTAAAACCCCATGGTACAGAAATATAACATATAGGAGTAGAAGGGCTAATTGAAAATCCATATTGCGAATGTAATGCGGGAATTGCAGACTTAGACCATATTCTATTTAATTGTCCGATTCTAGACCAAGACCTATACCTGGAATTAAAAAAAGAATCGTTACCAGGTCCTATATCTGTTAAAACAATTTTGGCTAACTTTAATGAAAAAATCATTCAAATTATTATAAACATATCAAAATCAATCTTTAGCAATAAATCAATGAATACCCTAAATAGTTATATCTACAATTCTTCCTAACCTTTACAATTTTAGGGTTCTTATTCCGAGGCAACATTTCTGGGTGTGTAACGCTCCCCTGTTGCCCGGAAGCGAGAAAAGTCATTTCCTGTGTTGTGCTATCTGTTTATAACTAACTCCCTCATAGTAAAATTTACAAAATCCGCAAAATACACAAAACGTAACAAAAATAAAAAGAAAAAGATATATGTATATGGATTATGGCTCACGTCAGAAGCCTTTTATGAGGCGGTCCTGAAGACTAAGAAAATAAGATTGATGGGTAAATGCTACACGCGAAGCCCACAACCAAAGCAGCAGCAGCAGCTAACCTCAAATCTCAGCTGTGAAACCGACGATAAACAACAACAACAAATCAAGTGGAAAATTGTATAAACGAAAAATCAGCAAACTAATCATGATAAATACAAAGAAAAAAATGGACTTGTAACATTAAGCCAAGTTAATCGAGCCGTCGAAAATGCCCTCGCTTCTGGCGCTGTCAAGGCAACTTCAGCGCATCCGTCCTTTCTAGAGAACTTTTCAGCCCCGAAATTGCTTGATGTCCAACCCAAACCAAAGTCGGTAAGCCCAGATCCTGTGCTTCAAACCAGCATTAACGAAAATATCATGCTAACGGGTGTTGCAGTTAAAAAATGTTTTTTGTTGGGAGATTTAATAACACGGATTCATGTTTATCTTTACTAAATTATATATATACAAAGAAAAGTTCCCAACTTGACTATTGAACGGATTTTTGTTCAAAATATGTGATCGGGAAGAGACTACAGATCTTTTAAGGTTGGAGTAATTTCTGAATATTTCAAACTTCTCTGCAGCAATTCATTCTGGCCTGAACACATTGAAGTCAATGAATTCCAGTTTACTCGACATAATGGATATCACTTTCGTAATGCAATTAGTAACTGGCCAAAACAAAATCAAAATTTTTACCAAAATCGAAGAGGATCTTGACAAGAACAGTAAGGTCCGATCATCTTATTGCTTATTATCAGAATGTGAATGGTCTCAGAAATAAATTAAATGACTTATGTAATAGTGTCGCAATGTTGCAACCTGTAATTATGTGATTATGTTTACCGAAATATCTCTTAATAATTGTATCTCTGATAATGAACTGGGTTGCTGTGGTAGTCAGGTAGCTTTAAAAAACTATTCTGTTGTGTTTATATTCTCCCAAAAGCCCCTGCTGAATATTATAATATCCACTGTGATGCTGTTGAGGCTGCTATACAGAATTTTCCTACTTATAGCTTATGTGTCGCAGGTGACTACAACTTGCCTCTTCACAGGTGGTCAAATGGCTCTCTTGGTGCATCGACTACTGGTTACTCTGCTGCTGAGTCAGTTGTGGAGACATTTCCAATTCTCAACCTTTTTCAGATAAACAATATCCCTAACTCTAATAATGTATTTCTAGATCTAGTTTTTAGTAATAGTATATATGATAATGTAGAATCTGCAACTGATATCCTTTTAAATTGTGATAGGCATCATCCTGCATTAATTTTGAATTTTAAATGTGATGTTATTGCATATGGAGATGAAATTTATGACTTTGTTTTCATTGGGATTCTATTCTTACTTCTTGCATTGAGAATGATGTTATTAGTTTTTATAGTATTATTAATAATTTAATTCACTTATATACACCTAGGAAAACTGTTAAAAATAATTTTAAATTTTCAATTTGGTTGAGTCCTGAACTTAAAACTTATACAATAGAAAAGAAGATTGCTCATGCTAATTTCAAAAGATCTGAATTGCTGGCCCACTATGATTGTTTCTGTAACCTGAGGTCTCCGTGCAAGACTCAGTTAGAGGAATGTTACTCTAAGTTTGTTGATAAGACCGAGACTGGCATTCGTGAGGATCCGAGAGGCTTTTGAAAGTATATCCATACACTGAACAAAGATAATCAGATACCATCTACCATGAGCTATAAGGGTAGCATGTGTGCAGATGGGAGAGGTGTTGCCGAGTTTTTTGTGGTACACTTCTCATCTGTCTACTTGCCCACAGCAGATGGTGACTGATCAAGACTTTTCAAATTTCCAATTCAAAGATATTGCTGACCTTAATTGTTTGGCATTAAATATCACTGACATCTATAATAATCTAAGTCATATTGATGTGTCTAACGGACCAGGTCCTGATGGTATTGCTTCTATTTTTCTGAAAAACTGTTCCCTTTCCAGGCCTCTGTGGCTTATCTTCAACAAGTCACTTTTGACTGGAATATTTCCGGGGCTTTGGAAGTCCTTGTACGTCACTCCCATTTTTAAAAATCAGGGTAGCAGGTGTGAGGTGGAGAACTACCGTCCCAGAACACTTATTTCTCATATTCCACAAACTTTTGAATCTTTGGTATAGGATTTTTTGACATTTAAATTCAGAAATGTCATCATATCTCCACAGCATGGTTTCACAAGTGACCATTCAGTGACTACTAATCTCTTGGTGTATGAGAGGGCCATATCGAGTGCCTTGGATAGAGGCTGGTCTGTAGACTCTATATATACTGACTTTTCCAAGGCCTTTTAATTTTAAAACTTTCTCAGTATGGTGTGGGTGGCACTCTGCTGTCCTGGTTGAGCTCGTATTTGATTGGAAGACAGACGGTTAGATGAAGTCTTTCTGCTCTCATATTATCGATGTTACCCAATGGCGGCTCTCAGGTGAAAAAGTAAGTGAAGTGCAAATGAAGCAAGAAAATATCTCAATAATTTTTTTCCAAAATTTTGTATACTAAATCAATTCACCTATCCTTCACAGCAGCAAGACAATGAACAAATACAGCCTGCGGTGCGTTTTCCTTTTTTTTTTAAGGCCATTTAGATGGCCAAACATTACACTTGCGCCTTTGTAACATTGCCCTATTAATTTATGTTTATAGTCAAATTGGTCCGAAATTTGATCCAATAGAGAATATAAATTCTCCGACGTTCTTTCGGAGCTGACATTATAAAATCCTAAGAATCTCTCGACTACTGAACCTTCTGAATTAACATATCTTAAAATTATGGAGCACTGGGAGGTTTGTGTAATATCAGTGGTTTCATCCACTTGCACAGAAAAAAACTGTGTGTTTATTATTTCATTTTTTACATGATCATTTAAATAATCAGAAATGCATTCAATTATTTTGTTTTGAATAGTTTTTGAATCACCAGTAAAAACATTTTTAATTTTTTCATGATGATCTTTTAGTTCTTGGGAAGTTCTCGATATTAATAAACCTAAAAACTTTTTAAAATTTCGCCTATTTATTGACTCGCTGCTTTCATCATGGCCGCGAAAGACTAACTCTTGTTTTGTAAGGTGCAAAAATGAGTCAATAATCTATTTAATCGGACGTTTTCGTTAAAATGTATTTTATATAGTTTAGCATTTTCTTTTAAAGTGTCAGCTATTACAGCCTGCGGCGCTTTTTCCTTTTTTTTAAGGCCATTTAGATGGCCAGACATTACACTTGCGCCATCGTAACATTACCCTATTAATTTATGTTTATAGTCAAATTGGTCCGAAATTTGACCCAATAGAGAATATAAATTCTCCGACGTTCTATCGGAGCTGACATTATAAAATCCTAAGAATCTCCGACTACTGAACCTTCTGAATTAACGTATCTTAAAATTATGGAGCACTGGGAGGTTTGTGTAATATCAGTGGTGTCATCCACTTGCACAGAAAAAAAATGTGTGTTCATTATTTCATTTTTTACATGATCATTTAACTAATCAGAAATGCATTCAATTATTTCATTTTGAATAGTTTTCGAGTCACCAGTAAAAACATTTTTAATTTTTTCGTGATAATCTTTTAGTTCTTGGGAAGTTCTCGATATTAATAAACCTAAAAGCTTTTTAAAATTCCGCCTATTTATTGACTCGCTGCTTTCATTATGGCCGCGAAAGAGTAACTCTTGTTTTGTAAGGTACAAAACTGAGTCAATTACCAAGCGAATAAATAATCTATTTAATCGGACATTTTCGTTAAAATATATTTTATATAGTTTAGCATTTTCTTTTAAAGTGTCAGCTATAGTGCTTTGATTTTTTACAAATGTTTTTAGCATTAATTTGCATTTTAAATGCTCCGCCGAGTCATATTTATGTAAAGACCTTCATATATTTAACATACCTGCAAATCCTTCCTTATTCCACACTGAATATTTATTGAAAACTAGTAAACAAGGCCAGCAAAACAATTTTTGTAATATTTGACTACTACTGGTTATGTTGTACGCCGAAAACCAGGATGACGATTAAAACTCTGATCTTGTTCCTTCCATCGATGAAATAGTTTCCAACAAAATGTAAACCACTTCCATGATCGGATTCATCAATAATGTAAATTAATAAACCCAACACCAAATAAAGTTGTAACAACACCAAACTCAAACTCAAAAAAGCTTTATTGTCTAAAATAAAAGCATCATTGACAAAGCCAAATAAAAAATAAAAAAGATAAAAGATATATTAGAACAAACATATACCTAACTGTATTATTGACAACGCTAAATAAAAAAAACTATAAATATAGATGTATTAGCACAAATATATAAATAGATATGACCATGTTTGCTTGCTTCTTTGTATATACTGTAAAATACTAACTTAAAACTAAAGAATTGCATATAAAATTTAAAATAAAAAGAAAAAAGAAGAACAGAAAAAGAGCTTAAAAGCCAATAAATCCAGTGATAACACGCAAAATGTATTGAAAATGTCAGTTAAAAGATAAGACGAACAATACAATTAAAAGTAAAACTATACATAGTCAAAGAAATATGGTAGACAGAAAAAATATTTAGCAAAAATGCACTCAAGATCTATCAGTAAAATATTCGTCAACTGTATAATAGGCCTTCTCAACTAAAAGTTCTTTAACTTGCTTTCTAAATTTTCTCCCACAAGAAATTTTTCTCATATGTAAAGCCAGTTTGTTAAACATTTTCCTTCCATTGTAAATGAATGACTTTTTTATTAGTTCTGATGAAGGAATCGGTAACCTAGATACATGAGTACTTCTTGTGTGAAACATGGGTCCTAGCTTTAGATAAGTACCGAATTGCTAGCGCAAATGTGACTCAATCAAGGCATGATATACACTCTTTGGCACTGATAAATCTAGCTCGCGAGAGACAACTCTTAGGGCATAGCAACCCCTTGCAATCTTAGAATTCACATTCAAAATATGTTTCTCAAATTTTAGCCTATCACCTATGTAGAGACCCAAGAACTTGTTAACACAAACTGTCTATTGGTTGGTCATCCATCCTAACATCACTAATTGAACATTTAAATGAAATAATGTTGGTTTTTGTGATGTTCAGTGTAAGTGAGTATGAGTTACACCAGTCTTTTATTTTTAATATTTGCTTCAATCAATTTAAAGTTAGATATTTTTATTCAGTTGCGAAAAAGCCAAAAAATATTTTTGTTTGTCAGTCTTTTATTATTTCCAAGTCCCTCTTAACAACATGCTCCAACTGTTTGGGATCACGGTGGTGCCATAAAACAGTTGTGTCATCGGCAAACATGGTAAACAAACCTCGTATGTTAATGCTTGACAAATCATTAACATATAGCAAAAAAAGCAATGGTCCCAAAACAGACCCCTGTGGAACACCTGCAGCAATATTTAATTTGCCTGACTGGTCATTTTTAAAACTTACAATTTGACACCGATCAGCCAAGTAGGAACTAAACCAGGCACAAGCTTTCCCCCTAAATCCATAAACTTCAAGCTTGCTGAGAAGTATTCTATGATCCACACAGTCAAATGCCTTAGATAGATCACAGAACACCGCAGCAGCAACCTCTCCATCATTTAGAGGTTCGTATACAGTTTCAAGAAGAGAGAATATGGCGTCATCTGTGGACAATGATGATTGAAATCCAAATTGTCGTGCGTTAAGAATACTGTGTTTTTTGAGAAAGAGTAGCATCCTCTTTTTCATAAGTTTCTCTATAACTTTAGATAAGGTGAGGAGCAGGGAAATTGGCTTAAAATTGGAGGGAACATCAGTTTCACCACCCTTAAAAATTGGAATCACAGTAGCAAATTTCAGATTAGATGGAAATTCTCCCCATGTAAATGACCAATTAATAGCTTCAGCTAAGGTGATCAAAGTGTGATAAGGAAGCCTCAGTAGCACCCTAACAGAAATATTATCCCAACCCGAGGCTTTGAGATTTTTAATATCTTAAAAAACTTCAATCAGTTCTTCTGGATTAGTTGGTAGGATATAGAAGGTGTCATTTATTACAGTACTTTTAAGATATTCAAGTGGATCAAAAAGATATTTTTGGTCAATTTTTCAGCTATAGTGCATAAAAGGAGTTTTATTCCATTGCTGTAATCCAAAGTAGTAAAGTCGTTAACAATTTGCCAACATTCCTTTTGTTTATTGTGGGATTTTACAATTTTTTGTGAAAAATATATCTTTTTTGTCAAGTTAATTGTTGATATGTATATAGAACGGTATTTCCGGTAATAATTCTATGAATACATTACTATCAAATAAAAAGAAGTCGGTGAAAAAAGGATTTTCTGAATTTAAAATTTTATTCCATTGCACAGTTAAACATAACTGAAAAAACCTATCATAATTTTGCTTAGTAAAAAGTCGTTTTAGCTGTTTCCTATTACTGGATTTAGTTTCATTGGCAATCTTAAATTTACAGTGTACAGTATTTAACACAGAACAAGAAACAGCATCGTCTTGCATGTTGGAACACATATAGTCAATCAATGTACCAGAATATTTTGTTTTACGCGTGGGTTCAGTAACATGCATATTTAAGTCAAGTGAGTCAAATAAATTGTCTAACATTTGCGTACCTAAACAAGATTTATCAGCATAATTAACATTTAAGTCACCAACTAAAATAACATTAATGTGTGAAGGAAGTTCAGTTAAAAGACATTCTAATCTAGTTATAAATAAAGATAATTCTGTATTTGGTGGCCTATATAAGCAGACAATAAACAGATCTATCCTAGGAGATTGAACAATGCAAAATTCAAATTCTTTCTCAACCAACATTGCATCCAACTTATCATAATTTAAAAACGAATATTGCGTAAAATTATTATGTACCAAAATCATTGTTCCACCATGCACAGAGATTAGTCTTGCATACTTAGAAACTAATTTATAATTTGAAAGACCAATACATTCATTTTCCTTTAACCAATGCTAAGTAATAACTAAGACATTATTATTAGGATTAGGATTATTGCTACTTTCTAAGAATAGTGACAATTCATCAATTTTATTTCTAATGCATTGAATGTTTAAAAGCATACATGTAAAACTAACAGAATTGTCTATTCTAAAAAATCATTATTGCATACTGAATATGGTTCATTTACAACATTTTCGTTTTCAGAAAGCACAAGGTTGTCACTGTCCAAGTTCAAACAAAAAATGTGCATAGATAAGTATTTACAAATAAGTTTTTTACTGTTATATGATGGGTCTCCATAAGGTGATCTTTCGTAAATATGCATAAAACTATCGAATGACAGAACCTATTATAACTAAATTTGTCCTTTGTGATACTGTTAGCAGTTTTTTATTTCGCTACTTGCAATAGAAATACCCTTATAGGCATTTTCACAGCCTACAAACACAATGAGGTAATCGTTTTTCCCCATTTTTGCACCATAGTCTAAGGATTGTGACACTAAATCGCTGAACAAAATGTTTTTTTTATACTGAGTGTTAATGTCAAATTTTTTATTAGTGTAACTTTTTAGCAGATTAGCACAACCCCTAACACTACATTGGTCCCCAACAACTACAAGTTGAGGCTTATAAACTCGCTTCCGTCTATCAGACTCACTATCCTTTTTTTTTGAGGTCATTAGAGTTCTTCTCCTGGTTTTTACAGTTTAATTCCTCTCTTAATTTAAGTAGTTCCCCAATGTATACATTATTATCCACTTCCAGCGTTCGTATAGTATTTACCATGTCTCTATTTATTTTATGGAGGTCGTCAAGTTGCTGCTTTAGGAGTTTATAATCTGTATTTAAAACTTTAATTTCCTCCTGTAAGATTTTATTGCTCTCCCGAAAATTAATTTTGTTAAGAGCAGCTATTTGTTCTGATATTGGTGTTGGTCAAGTTGGTTTTCCGTTTCAGTGGCGTCATCGGTAAAAGACTGGCTACGTAGTCGCTCCCTGTCCAAGTGAGAATCTTTCGGTTTAATTTCTATCCTCAGTCTACCAATTTTCGCTTTTAAATTAGCAACTTTCGATTTTTGGTGTTCTTGTAGCTCTTCTATTTGGTTTTCATATCCCAAGGATAGCTCTTTATTTTTGGAGTAGAGTGAATAGATACCTTTCTCTTCTTGCTTAAATTTATCACTACATTTTTTGAGCATAATATTTTATGGCGCTCCAGTAGATCAAAAGACAACCTTTCACTGCAACTCTTGTGAAAAACGTTGAAACACGATATGCAGAAATAATTTTCAATTCTCTTAATTTTATTAAGACAACACTTAAATAATGTATCCGAGTCAGCCATATTTATAAAAAAAGATTCGTTGAGAGCACAAAATTAAGCAAAAAAGTTTGTTACAGACCTGCCCAATGTTGATATCACAATGTAAACCAAAATAATATCAAACAATGCAAATGTTAGTAAAGCATGACCTAGGCCAATTCTGTTTATTTACATTTAAAAGTTCAATGAACTCTGCAACATAACAACAATGACACTAAGAAACTTTCATGAAATGAATCTCCAGACCAAAAATATGCATAAATTACTGCCAACACTAGGATTTACTGATAAGAGTATATTCTGTAGTTTTTTGGGTCTAAGTAGTTTAAATGTTTTAATTAACTTTGCTTTGTATTTAAGGGTTTTGAGTCACAAATACTGCACTTCACAACACAAATACTGAATTATTGGACAGCTGATATTTTTCTCTTTAAAAAGACACCACATACACTAATTTAAACACAGTTATACTTCAAAAAATTTTAAAATACTTGGAGTCTATTTAAATGTGTAAGCTGTAACAGAGAATTATAATACGAAAAAAAAATAAAAAAAATGAAATAAAATAATATATATAACACCATAAATAAATAAAACACAAAACAGTCAAGTAAACCACAAAGGAACTAACTGGTTGCAGCGAAATCCGCGAAAATAAAAGTAAACAACCACCCCAAACTGAACAACACGTGGGTGTAGTGTACTGCATTAGCAATTCACCAAGAGCGTTGTATGGCGCTGGTTAACACTAATCTTCCATGCGGTCGACGTCATCGCGAACGCGTTGTCATGGCAACGTAGTACGAAAATCGTAAACTAAACATAGCACCTCCAGCAAAGTTGAAGCGGTTTGGACCATTGTTATAGTTGTTATAATAAAATTCGATTGAAAGTTTTAAAAAGACATGCCGCCAACGGTCAAGTAAAATATTTATTCGAGATGTACAGTTTATTTTTTGCCAATTAGGTGAATAAATGAATGTAAAAACTTAAATTTTAAGAGATATATAATGAATATAGTTAGATGTTTGCTTGATTATTTTTCCTGGTGAAGTAGCACTTCACCTACTTCACCTGAATAGCCGCCTCTGATGTTACCTCTGGTGTACCTCAAGGGCTGTTTAATTTGTTCATCAATGATGTGTATACTTGCTTTCATGCTTCTCAGTTTCTGCTTTATACAGATGATTTAAAGATATTTAACGTTCTTAGTTCCCCAAATGCTTCTAACAGGATGCAGGATGACCTCCGAAGGTTTGAGGATTAGTGCTTTCCGAATGGTATGCCCCTTAATGCCCAGAAGTGCCAATACATTCAGTTTTCTCGTAAATGCCGCCCACAGCTTAATGAATATCGTATAGGTGGAGAAATTGCTGTTAATGCAGATACAGTCAGGGATCTTGGTGTTATATTTGATAAAAAGTCAACATTTGTAAATCATATCGAAATGTGCTGTAATAAGGCACTAAAGATGTTAGGGTTTATAAAACGCCACACTATGGATTTTAAAAATATATCTGCCCTTAAAACATTATATGTTGCCTTTGTTAGAAATCATTTGGAGAACAACTCTTGTATTTGGTCTCCTCATTTCGCAGTGTATATGAATGCATTGGAATGTATACAAAATAAATTTCTTTGTTACATTGGTTTCAAGCTCTCTATACCTAGTGATACCAATGACTATTCTGCAATGAAGAATTTATTGAATATTAAAGCTCTAAATGAAAGACGTAATAATTTTGATGAGATATTTATTTATAAATTACTCCATAACTGTATTCAGTGTGAGGATTTATTGTACCTTATTAATTGAAATGTTCCTGCAAGAAAGTTGCGTAAGGTTCCAACTTTTTCGTTGGAAAGGCATCTTAACCAATTAAAAAAAAAATCATGCCTCTAACCTAAAGTTCAGTGGTCCAGTCTTTTTGAATCTCCTGCGTACCTGGCGACACTCTAGCTGCTTTGGATTTAAGTAGCTGGAGTGGCTTCGGTCACATATAGGTGAGCAGGTCTAATGTAGATTAAGTGTAGTAATGTTAACTTATTGTTTGTTATCAGTTTATTTGTGAAAAAGCTGCCAATTTAAATTTAAACTTAGATTTTTCTTTTATCTGTAATTCGTAAATTTATTTTAATTTTATTTGAAATTTTTAAATTCTAAGAATGTTTTATAATGTAATTTGTTGTTCCTTTTCTTATGTGTATGTATGTATTTGTATATGGTATGTAAGTATTTGTTTTGTATATGTATATTTTATCATTTTAATTAATATAAGTACATTGTACGATTGGGCATGTCCCGTTGATATTGTAATAAATAAATAAATAAAAGTAAAAAAGGTCAACCGATAGCATTTGACAAAGCTCCTTAATCTCTCCATACAACAAAGTCTTTTTTCAGAATGCTTTAAGAGGTCCAAAGTGATCCCAATTTTCAAGAAGGGTTGCAGGAATGATCCTGGGAACTATTGGCCCATTTCTCTAGTACCAGCGTTTGGAAAGCTGCTGGAGGACTTACTAAAGAAGCAAATTTGTGAATTTTTTGAACAACATATTTACTAAGAAACAATATGGTTTTAGGAAGAAATCTAGCATCATTGTGTTGAGGCTTTTGAGGATGGTCAATATGTCGAGGCTACATTCTGCGACCTATCAAAGGCTTATGATTGTGTTAGTCACGAGGAGCTAATATTTACACTAGAATACTATGGGTTCGAAGGGGATGATTAGATCGTACCTTGGAGATAGCAGCGAACATTCTATGCTGGTGAACTTTTAGGGAGTTGTGACATGAAGCACGGGGTTCCTCAGGGCTCGATACTTGGACCTCTTTTTTTCCTGGTCTATATAAATGATATCCTTACTGCTTCTACCAACTTAGCACTACTCTGGTTGAGACTGGATACATCCTTGGAGACGTACGCATGTTGCTCGAGTATAATATACTAGTATTGAATGAGTGGTTTATCGCAAATAAATTATCTTTGAATGCCTCCAAGACAATAACTACGTTTTTTGGATTGACTTTCGGGCCACATGTTGACTGTGTTTCGGCGAAACTTTCTAGAACTGTATTCCTATTAAGGAATCTAGTAAAGGTTTGCCATTTCCAGTCCTGCTGCAGACTTACCATTCAATCTTTCAATCTACTGGTTTATATGGGATCCTTGTGTGGGGTCACACACCAAGTGCAGACCAAATTTTTTAATTGCATAGAAGAGCTGTGAGGGTGATTGTGGGTAAGGGTTGGAGAGATGATGTTAAGCAAACAACTATGATTCTATTACAACATGTCTGAGAAATCATTAGTAAAGAATTCATCCAATGAGTAGAAACAATTTTTAATAAGATATTTTTTAATAATCGTTTTAAAACATTTTAATTTGAGGTGGGAGTAGGTTAAACATTTTAGAGCCAAAGAAAGATATACCTGTTTTTGTTCTGTGATAACTTGTATGTATGTGGTCAATATTTCTAGTATTGTGACTGTGCATGTTTTGGTGTGTGGTATACTTATGACTATTTTCTTTAACATAAATGAGACATTGCAAGATATAAAGACAGAGAACAGTTAAGATGTTTAAACAAATAAAACTTAATTTGCAATCAGCTCTGTACTCCAATTTAACAATTACTCTCACCGCTTTTCACTGAAGGCCAAATATCCTTCTGGTACTTGCTGCATGCTAACAAAGCATATAAGATCCTAGACTCAATGCATGCATAGTATACTGACAAAACAACCCTTTCAGATAACACATTCACCAGGTTCCTCAAAGCATAGACTCCCGAAGCAATCCTTGGACAAAGATGATCTATGTGCGCATTCCAAGTCATTTTTGGATCAATTCGAACCCCCAAGAAATGATCTGACTCACAGTTTACCATTCCCTGCAAGGTACGGAGTGAAAAATAAATCACTTCAGTTTTTGATTGATTCAGATTTAATTGGTTACTGTTAAACCACTCAGATTCAAATTCAAAAGTATTTATTGTCTAACAGGAACAATCCCAATACAAAGACAATTATAAATTAAATTAGCACATAGTAGAGGATAAATTTAGATTTGATACCCATAAATAACTACAAGATCCACATCAAATCACCAAGAAAGAAATAACAAATAATATAAATAACAAAATAGATCAGACTGCATTGACACTTGAGAGTATGCTTTTCTTAAAACTACTTAGACTTAAGTTAAACATATCAGTTTCATTAACTAAATTTACTGAATTTAAATATGAACAGGCTCTATACAGAGGCGCCTTTTTTGCAAGGTTAGTACGACCTAGGGGTTGATAAAATATTTGGTGTCTACGAGTGTTCATTTGAGGTACCAAGAAGCAAAGTTGAGACAACAGTTCAGAGGAATCAATCATGTTGTTACATAATTTATAAATGAATTGCAGACTTGCACAAATAGTGGTATTCCTGAGAGATAAAAATTGGAATCTATGAAGAAGTAGATTGTGATCAAAACCTCTTTCAGGATAGATACCATCCATTTTAAAGACCAGGTACTTGAGGAATTTTCGTTGTACACATTCAAGCCTGTTAACATGGACATTGTAGGTAGGGAACCACACAATGGCCGCGTAAAGCAGCCTGGATTTAACCAGGGAATTGTAGATTGCAATGCGACTAGATAAGTGTGAGAATTCCGATGTACTCGTTATCAAAAATCCCAAGGACCTCAGAGCTGACCGGATAGTCTCATCTATATGCTGACTGAAAGAAAGTTGCTTGTCAACTGTGACACCCAAGTCAACTGAATCACAATCAGGTAGCAACGCGTTACCAAGCGTGTAGTTATGGTGGAATTCAGATCGTCATTTTCTTACATTTTTGTATATTTAGTGGAAGACTGTTTAATATACACCAAACATGAACCCTATCAAGGTCCTGCTGAAGCACCAAGCAGCCATCCTGATTATCGACAATACGAAATAGCTTTATGTCGTCAGCAAAAAGTAGACAGCTGCTGGCAAGATCCTCAGTAATATTATTAATAAAAATGGAAAATATAAAGGAGCCAGATTACTGCCTTGCGGGGCACACTTGTAGCGATATACTCACTTGACTTAAAGCCATAGTAGTTTACAAACTGGATCCTATTTGCCAGATAGGAGACAAAAAAATTGACCAAATCTTGATGAAACCCCATTTTGAGCATTTTTTGCGCACCGTGATCCAACTTATCGAAAGCCTTCGAAAACTCCATATATATGCCGTCAAGCTGCTGTCTTTGATTAATGCCTTGATAGGCGGTTTGAAGAAATGACGTCAAGTTCGTGACAGTTGATCTCGAATGGAAAAAGCCGTGCTGATTTGGAGAGATAAGATATTTTACTTGATGGAAGAGTTTTTCATAGATACAGACTTCAAAGGCCTTTGAAAAGTTGGATAAGATGGAAATTGAACGAAATTCTCAACACATCCCTGATCACCTTTTTTGAGTACTGGACAGATTTTGGAATATTTCCAATGATCAGGGAAAATGCTAGTTCGAATTGACAAGTTAAATAATATAGACAGTGGTGTAATTAAAACTGGGGCACAGTCCCGTAAAATAAACGATTGAACTTTATCGGGTCCAGAAGTTTCTTGGTTTTTTAGTTTTTTTAAACCAGATAGGATGTCATTATTATTAATGGTAAGTAATGTTATATTTTGGGACCCTGCATCAGTATGAGAATTTCCAGAAAATACAGAGGAGTAGGTGTTAAACACTTTTAAAGTAATGGACAAATGCATTTACTATTCCGTTTGGAGATTCAATGATAGAACCATTGTAGGTGACAGAGCCTGGGATACGAGATCTGTTGCGTCTTTGTCGAATAAAGCTCCAGAACTTTTTGGGTCACTTCCAATTGAGTTTTCACTCGTACTAATGAAGACCCTATATGCCATATCAATTTTTAATTTTATTGAAGTTCTTATCCTTTTAAAACCTGAGTAATCACTCAAAGAGTTAGAACATTTCCATCTTTTGTGCAGCCTTGACTTAGCTATTGACTTAGGTCATCAACTCATCCAAGACGAGTTATCTCATTTTCCATAAAAAGAAAGAGACTCAGAATCTGGTGCTGGTCCTCAATGGGGAAAAGATTGCCAAAGAGCCATCACTGAAGTTTCTGGGATGTATGTTAGATGAGCATTTAGATTGGTTGACTCACAGCAGCTAGATTGAATTCCGCTTATTTCGCAATACGAATTCTAAAAAGAATTTTTGACATGAGTCAACTAACCAACATTTACTATGCTCTAGCTTATCCCCATTTAAAATACTTAATTATATTTTGGTGCCAATCTACCGAACGGGAAAGGATATTCGTTCTTCAAAAACGTCTGATCCGATTAATATTCGAACTAGCGCCAGGAGAAAGCTGCAGGAGCTCTTTCCAGAAAAAGCGAATCCTGACCTTCCCATCAATGGCCAAACTAGAGGCAGCGATGTTTGTGAAGAAGCATTCTCACCTCTTCCACACAAATGCTGCCCATGAACATAACACCAGGTTTAAAACCAATATCCTGATTGAGTCGCACCGCTTAACTGTATATAAAAAGGGGTCCAAAGTATCTTTGCACCGCAGTCTATAACCACCCTCCCCAAAATTTGAGAAGTCTCCCAATAAGACAGTTCAAGAAGAAACTTATTGCCTTTCTAGTGGAAAGAACGTATTACTCTGTAAAGGAATTCTTGGATGGTTGATTTGATACTTTACTATTTTACATTATTTATAATTTGTTTAAGACATGTTAAATCCAATGTATATTGGCTTTTTTAATAAATATATTGATTGATTGAATGTCATTAATTAAATCCCTTGTATACAAGGGAGGGTAAGAATAATTATGTTTACGGGGAGAAAACAATGGAACTGATTGGTTAAAAATGGAATAAATTTTATTATAAAAGAGGTCTACTGGGATATTAATATCTGAAACTCCATTAAGAAAATCGCAGTCGGTTTCACACAAAATTTGGTAAAGTAGTTGAAAGTTAGCTTTGCGGAAGTTGTAGTCTCTATTAGGGGAATCGTTCGAAAAGTCGACACTATTACCTTCCAAAGTACCTTCCTGGTACAAGCGATATGTCATTTTTTACAACGGTGCAAAGAAAGTTTGAAAGAACCAGATCAAGTATGCCATTGTAATAGTTTGTGACATTGCTGAAGTGAGTTAAATCAAGATATGAAAGAAAATCTTTTAATAAACTTAACTTTTGGTGTTGGCCATGATCTGCTTGGAAATATTGAATATTAAAATCTCCTAGTAATAATATCTTATTATTTTGAATAAAGTCTAGAGTAGATAAATAATCGAATAATGTTTGGTAAACATCTAGTGAGGTTGGGTTGAATGTAAACTATAAAAATATACACATTGGCTGAATTCATAACCATCCTACACCCAAGAATATCAACCTCGGGAATGAGTTCTTCCAGCTGAGTTAGGTTAACTTTAGTTGAGAGAATATCCTATTGATTCCCCAAAAGTGTACCACCACCTTTAGATACATTCATGGCTTGGAGGTTTCTATCCTTGCGATAGACTTGGTAGTTATTGTTGAACAATTCAGAGTCGTGCACTCCGTCCTGGATCCAGGTCTCGGTTACCGCAGCCAGATGATAGTCAGCCTCAGAAACAGCTTTGAAAAACTCATGGGTTTTGATGTTAAGGCCTCGGACATTCTGGTACAGAATGGAAATGTCCCCATTAGACAACTCATCCAGTTTAAATGCTAACCTTTAGTGGATATGATCTTGGGTAAGTCGTTGCTGTACACCATCTTTATATCTGATTCTCCAGCTTGTAATCGCTCATTCAGTTCATTTTTGACCTTGCGGTGAAGCTGCAACTGCTGAAGAGTTTTGTCATCACTAATTGACAAGTGGTTCAAATTGGAGTTTGATTTAGGTTTTTTGGAATTCTTTTTAATAGCAATGGCTGTTTCTGCTGAATTGCATGTTACCCTCACTGGCCTATGTTTGTCTTCGGTTCGTTTACCCAGTCGAATGACATCGATACTGCTTTCAGTGATATTAAGGTCAGGCGCACAGCATTCAATAACCTTTAAAGCTGTTGTCTTGGTAATATTCAAGTCAGTTTCGGGGCAGTTAAAGATCATAAAGTTCTTTTTTCTGTTTTCTCTATCATTTCTCATAAATGAAGCAAAGACCGAAGTAATGATATCATCTACTAGGGATTTGAGCACCGTTGAAGGTAATCCAGAGTCGGTTGGATATCTGGGAGTCACTCTCGATCCTAGCTTAAGGTGGGACCGACATGGCGATGCAGTTGGTGCGCGGTTGTGTGGAGGTATCTATGCACTTAGACAGCTGGCTAACAGAGTGTCCACTACTGTCTTGAGGGTGGCCTATTTTGCTCTATTCCAGTCTAGGCTTACATATGCGATTGTGTCCTGGGGCCATTCTCCTATTCAACACCGCCTATTTGGTCTTCAGCGAAAAGCCATAAGAATACTGGGAGGTCTTAATTATCGAGACGAGTGCAGGGATGCCTTTGTGCAGCTGGGTGTGCTAACCTTGCCTTGCCTTTATGCTCTTGAATGTGTCATGTACATTAAATATAACACAACTCAATATGATAATCACTCCGATCATAACTACGATACTAGACACAGGAACAACTTATTAACAACATACACCCGACTAACACGAGGACAAACTGGCATAAACTATTATGGAATAAAATTTTATAACCTGCTTCCAGTTAACATCAGGCTTCTGGCACCTAAGCAGCTGAAACTTAGGTTAAAAGCTGTATTCCTGGGTCGTGCCTTTTTTTCGTTAGAAGAAATAGCTGAAGGTTTACCTAACTCTTTTAGAACTCTACAAGACTGACCATAGATTTTCATTATCCTGTAAAATTTGTGTTGTTTGTCATTTACTTAGTTGGTATTTATTCTATATATTTATTGTAATTTTGTATATTTATTTAAATTTAGTTAGTGTTTATATTCGTTTAAATTAAGCATAGTTTGTCTTTTTATGTATTGTAATTATTTTATATTATTGATTTAAATTTAATTATTATCATTTTTGTAAAATTATGTATTTCTAAATTTATTAATTTTAATTCTCCTTATGACGTGTGAAAAGTGTAATAGCTGTCTTCATTAATAAATTCTATTCTATTCTATTCTATTCATTGTACTCTCTAAAATGCTCTCAAAGTCAGTGTTACTTGCAGCAGAGCTTGCACTTGTCACAGCTGCATTTTTATTTCCAAGATCATTTCCAAGTAAAGCAACGGTTTTTGACAAGAGATTGTTATTGCTCTTTAACAGCTCGTTCTTTTCCTCAAGTTCGACTAATAACTTTTTCAAGTACAGAATTTCAACGTGAAGTACATCTGCGCTTGACCCAACATGTTTCGGAGCATCATTTTGACTGGTTGTAGCCTGCTCAAGATTGGTTGTTGCTTTTTCCTTTAATTTTGTTATATTTGATTCTTTACATTCAGGACACCACAATATACTAGCGCGATTCTGCAGTAGAACAGCTCGAATTCTCCATAACAGTTTTGACTCCAGAACAGTTTCGAGAGACTGAACGTGCACAGAAGTCACATGGATTGCCAAACAACTATTGCTTATCCTCCTTAGCCATGCATAATGTGTGTTACACATATAACAATGCATTACATCAGCTTGACTCATTTTAATTTCCAAATGATAAGGTTCAAAAGAAAATAAATTTATAAAACCAGTCGAACTTCGCCCTTTAAGACCTAGAATTTTAACAGTTCGAGGACGTTTGTTCACCTCGCCGACTTGGTAACGTCGGAATCAGGTCTTTCAATTACCCGGTGATATCGATATTGTTTGGCAACGTTGTTGGAAACTTTGAGAGTTGACACTGACAGTATTGACGGTTGACAGGAAAATCACATGTGATTTGGAGGTTATGTTTGCCCTTGAAAATAAAAACCTTACAAAGGATTTTATTTGAAAAGTATCCAAAGTTAGGGCTTGCAAACACTTTCAGAGGTATTTCCGACCTTATATTACACGTTTCGCACGATTTACTGGATTAACTCACAATTGAACAATAAATAATACACAAGTTAAAAACAACAAATTTTATTTATTTGTTTATTTATTTATTTATTTACGGGCTATGCCCAATTTAGTTAACATTTAAGTACAATATAATATGTTGCGTTAAATACAATCTTAAATGTTCATCTAATACATCATCCTTAAAGTTATTAATTAATTTGAAGAGTTTTGAGCTGCCTTTCAAAGTGAGACATACTACCAAAAAAATTTAGTTCCGGATACACATTTGCCAATCTCGGTACACGCGACAAAAAGGTATTTGTTCCATAGTTAGTTCTACTCCGAGTTACTGAAAACGTCGCCGTCAATCTGGTATCTCTAGTGGGGGCACGAAGTCCCACCCGAGACAGAAGATGACTGCAGTCCACATAATAATTAAGAATCTTATACAACATTTTAAGGTCCCTTTTGTCACGCCTGACAGACAGTGGCTCAAGATTGAAAACAGAGTACAAAGTATCATAATCAACAACGTAGTTCTCAGAAAGGGGAATGTTGGATTTATAGCAAAGATAGCGGACAAATTTACGTTGCACCTGTTCGAGAGCTTTTATGTGTACCGCATACTGGGGGCTCCAGACCGAGGAACAGTACTCCAAAAGTGGTCTAACCAAGGCACAGTACAACATTCTAATTGAGGCAACATTATTGAAATCCCTAGTGCGCCGCTTAATGAAACCAAGCATTTTCAGAGACCTCGGGACTATCTGTGACAGGTGTGGTATAAATGTCAGAGAAGAATCAAAAGTGACACCCAGATCACCGAATTCAGTCAACGTCTCAAGGTATGTCTTGTCAATATGGTAATTATACCCGATGGGGTTGTGAACTCTTGAGAAACAAACCACTTTACACTTAGAAGCATTAAGCTCCATGCCATTTAGCCTACACCACCCAATGAGCCTATCAAGATCCGCTTGTAAACCCTGGCACTGGTTTGTTGATGATACCTCGACAAAGAATTTCAAGTCATCGGCAAAACAAAGAAAGGTGCTGTTTGAAAAGCAATCTGAAATATCGTTTAGAAATAAATTGAAAAGCAGGGGTCCCAGATGCGACCCTTGGGGGACACCAGAAGGAATTTTGATTTGCATAGAGTGATTGTTATTTACCTTAATCACTTGAAAAAAAAAAAAAAAAAAAAAAAAAAATATTTATTAGTCATTAAAATACTGGGTATCTGTTGACAAGTCATACGAGAGTACAGGTTACTTTGTCTTAGTTTCAATAATAGAATTTAAAAGAGAATACAAACATTATAATAGGTTACGAACAATAATTACATATTACACTAATTAGATTAAATTACATTACAAAACAATTAAATTAACATAAAACACAAGTTCATTTAAAATTTAAAATTTATGGCGACATTCTCACAAAAATCATACATAGTGGTGTCAAAATCTAAACTCAAATAAAATCTAATCTAATCTAAAGGAAAGCATCTCTGTTTTCAATCACCAAAAAGTAGTCTCCAAAACCATACAAGGGATAAGCAGTCAGAACTTCCCGCATCTTGCTCTGAAACTTTTTAAAGCTTAAATCTTTTACAGCCTGAGGGAGAGCATTATATAAATGAATGTCATCATTTCTGTATCTGCTTAACCTGCTACAGGGGGGGACCAGATTATTCTTAGATCTAGTATCATGCATATGTATATCTGATGCCACTCTGTAAGCTTGAATATTTTTTTTCAAATAATACAATTTGTTAGTTATTATTATGGCATACAATGTCATGATTTTCAATGACTTAAAGAGTGGCTTACAGGACACATCAGACCTCACGCCAACAATTGATCTGACCGCCATTTTCTGTACTCTGAACACCCTGTCCAGATTCGTAGTTGCTGCTGAGCTCCAGGCCAAGATACCGTATTTCATTACCGATTCAAACAAACTATAATAGGTTATTTTTGCAGCAGTCTGACCCACTGCAGAACGTATTCTCTTAATTGCATATATTTTCTGGCTCAATCTACTACACAGTTGATTTATGTGGTTATTCCATAACAGATTATTATCCATCATAACTCCTAAAAATTTAGTGCCCGTTGTATTGGTTTTTGCAATTGATTTTGTACTAAACAGAAGAGACGTAGTTTTATTTTCATTCAGAGCAAGCCTATTTGCCCCGAACCAACGTTTAGCCCTATCCAGCATGTACTCGAGGATAGGAGTACTGTCCACTCCCCTATCCACTGCAGCCCCGAAATTAGCGTCGTCAGCATATAATATATTCATGGTGTCATTCTCGAACGCATTAGGAAGATCGTTTATGTAAATTATGAAGAGAAGTGGGCCTAATACTGAGCCCTGAGGGACACCAGTCTCTACAAGCATAGGCTCACTTCTCTTCCCGTCAAATTCTACTACCTGATACCGATTGGTCAAATATGATCTTATCAATTTTAATGCTACACCCCTAATGCCATAAAATTCCAATTTATTTAGTAAAATGTCCCTATCTACGCAGTCAAAGGCCGCAGTGAGATCAGAAAATAGTGCCAAAAAGTCTTTTTTATTTTCAAAAGCGTTTATTATTGCTTCCGTCAAGGCCATTAGTGCATTCGTAGTAGACAAGCCCTTTCTAAACCCAAACTGTTGTGGAACAATTATTTCATTTTTTCCAAAAAAATCTATGAGCCGATTATACATAAGTGTTTCCAGTAACTTCGATAAAACTGGCAAAATTGAGACCTGACGAAAGTTCTCAGAAAGACCACTTTCCCCCTTTTTATATATGGGGCATATTTTAGATATCTTAAGTTGAGATGGAAAACAGCCCTCCTGAAAACAAGTATTCATCATGTTAATGACTGGTTCAAGTAAAGATCCCGACACCTGCTTCAAAACATAAATGCTTACTCCATAGAAGTCTTCAGTCTTCTTGTTCTTAAACCTACCAATCACCGAAGCCACCTCGTACACATCAACTGGTCCAAAAAACATGGAATTCGCTTGACTCGGACCAGCTCGCATGAAATCGGCTGATTTGTCCTGAGAATATGCAATGCTACTCACTATGTTTTTAGGATGACTAACATAAAAGGTGTTAAGATCATTGGGAGTCAAATTTTCAGGTAGAACTCGGTTACTTGTCCTACCCGTCTCAAAATTAATAATATTCCACACAGTTCTGCTATAGTTATCCGTATTTTCTAGTTTGTTTTTATAGTGATTTATTTTAGATTTCCTTAAAATATTATTGTAGTTTTTCTTACACTCCCTGTATAGCTCAATATTACGCTGCGTAGGATATTTCAACTTCCACTCATAGCACAACATAAGGCCCTGCTTGGCCAATCTTACCTCCGGAGTCACCCAAGAATTTCCCTCACCCTGAACTCTATTGCGAGTCTGCAATGGAAAACTTAAATTATAGTAATAATGAAAGGTAGTATGGAAACAATTATACTTTGATTCAGCATAGTCAGCAGTACAGACATCAAACCAGGTCTCTCGGGACAAGTAAGATAAAAAAGATTCCACTCCATGTGAACTCAGTTTTCTTTGAAACCGGACATCATCTCTAGTCGGTTCACAAACATCAACTTCAACTAATTGAGCAGTGTGGTCAGAGAACCCTACTGGAAAGTTGGTCACACCACTTGCAAAGCAATTTAAAAATATGTTATCTAAACAGTTACCTTTTTCATGGGTGGACTCGTAGATGTACTGCTCGAGACCGTAGGCGAGAAACAGCTGAGATATTCTCTGGGCATTGTTGTCGTTAACATCATTAAAATGCACGTTAAAGTCTCCGGCAACGAGAATTCGAACCTTAGAATCAATTTCAACAACAATATCCAGAGCCTGAGATATTAAACCAATTGCCTCCTCAATGGAGTTGAATTGGGGTGACCTATACACTGAAATTATAGCCAGACTAAATTGTTTAATGTAACAGGCAGACATCTCGCATTTACACTCTTGCGAAATGCCTGCGACACGCAACAGATCTTTAACCGAAATGCTATTGTGTACAAAAATACATGTACCCCCATTTTTATACTCTTTCCTACAATAGTAACTTACCATCTTAAAACCTGGTAATACAAAGCACTCAGCTTGTTCCTGCCTGAGCCAGTGTTCACAAATACACAAAATTTTAATATTAGATTTAACTAGCAGGATTGATTCCAATTCAAGAACCTTACTAGACAGGGACTGAACATTAATATGCATAACAGAGATACTTTCCCTTTTATTATTTATTTCTACTGGCGTCCCTTGGGATATCTTCCTCGATGAAAATTCATTTGGTGGCTCCAACCATCTCTCCTCATAAAATTGTTGTTGTTGCGTAAAATAAAGTCTCTCACATCGACAAACTGTGGCCAAAAGGAGGCCCGTCCAAGAGTGGTAGCATAGGCTGGGAACGATTAGACAAATAGTCAGCAATCCACAGGAGAAGGGTGCCAGAAATTCCATAACTGTACAGCTTGTTCACTAAAACACGATGATTTACCCTGTCAAAGGCCTTGGAGAAGTCGGTGTAGATTGAATGAACCACACCACCTCTCTCCATCGTGCTAGAGAGATAATCGCTGTAAGTAAGCAAATTAAGCTCTGTCGAACGACCAGGACGGAAGCCAAACTGTTGATTCATTAGAACACCATTTAAATGAGCTGTCAAATGCCTGGTAACCAGGCATTCAGACAGTTTTGGTATACAACTCAGGTTACATATGGGTCTGTAATTGGTGACGTCGTCCTTTTTGCCCTTTTTATGAATTGGTATGACATAACTAACCTTCCAGAATTCTGGAAAAATTCCTGTCTGAAGGGAAGCCCCAAAGATGAAACACAATGGACGTGATAGTACAAAGCTACAATTTCGGAGAAGACGAGGAGGAATGTCATCCGGTCCAGGTCCTTTAAAGATGTTCAGACTATTCAATTCCATAAAGATATCGGAAATTGGTATTTCGCAATTATGGATATTCAAGTTGCTCAGGGATGTTATTGGTGGAACATTACAGGTTTCATTAGAATAAACAGTCTGAAAGTACTCGGCAAATAAATTGGCCATCTCTACACCTCCGTACGCTATTTCACCGTCTTAAGACACTTGGGAAGGCAGCTCGTTCTCCGTGCGTTTAGTATTAACAAAGTTCTAAAATTTTTTGATATTATTATGGGTTAGAAGCGATGATTCAGACTCGTGAACAAAGTCCATGTAAGATTCACGTGATGCCCTTTTGCATTGAGCTCGGAGTTCAGAAAACTGGATATAATCTGTAGGTAAACCGCTTTTCTTCCATCTACAATGTGCCATCTTCTTCTGAAACACCAAGTTTTTTAAGTGTGCAGAAAACCATCTCGGGAACTTTCTGCTTGATATTTTCTTTTTTGGAACCAATGCGTCAATTGCAGTATACAGTATGTCATAGAAAACATTGATCATATTTTGTACAGGTAAGGAGTCAAGCAATCGATCCCAATCGACAAAACCAAGATATTCAGATAAGGCATTATAGTTAGCAGAATTGAAGTCGTAATAGTATAATTCAGGCTGGGATGAAGCGGAATGAAAATGACCTGATGAGTTCTTGATATGAATAGTCAATGGAGGGTGGAAAACATCTGGAGGGATGATGGAATCTTCAGTATGCAATACAAAATTACTTAATTACATCTGTCGAAGCTGGCCAACAGATTGATGCTGTTTACACGGACACATCCAAGGCTTTTGATAGTGTTTGTCATCAGCTTTTATTATTAAAATTGCAGCAAATTGGTCTTTCTGGAAGTTATTTGAAGTGGATCAGATCTTATTTGTTTAATCGTCGACAACAGGTCAACATTTGTGGTTCAGTTTCTAGGGAGGTTATTGTGACATCGGGTGTCCCACAGGGTTCACATATTGGTCCAGTGCTCTTTCTACTTTTTATAAATGACATAGTATCTTGCTTTAGAGCGTCCAAATGTCTTTTGTATGCAGACGATTTAAAATTTTTTGCTCCCGTTTACACTGACTCAAATGCACTGCAATCTGACATTGGAAGGCTCGTCAACTGGTGCAGCACTAATTATCTCCATCTTAACATATCCAAGTGTAAAGTGCTCCGTTTTCATAAACGCATTAATCCTGTTCTCTCCTCCTACTTCATAAATGATGTAACACTAGAGGTTGTTAGTTCTTACACTGACCTAGGTGTTATTTTTGATGACAAACTAACATTTAATCTGCATATTGACAGCATTGTACTCAAGGGTTTTAGATTGTTGGGCTTTATAAAAAGGAATACAAGGCATGTGATGGACACCAAAGCAATTGTCTGTCTGTATTACTCACTGGTACGGAGTGTTTTGGAGTATTGTTCAACAATATGGAGTCCATCATACCAGTGCCATAACAATAGAGTTGAAAAAGTACAAAATAGATTTGCGAAATACCTCTTATTTAAATTTAATTTTCCATATCAGGATTTATCGTATAACACTAGAGCTCTTCTATGCGGCCTTCAAACCCTTGAGTTTCGGAGACGTAAGGCACTTCTTGTTTTTCTACACAAGCTAATAAACGGAGACATTGATTGTGAAATATTGTTGGGGTCGGTCTCATTTTTGGTACCTATTAGGAGAACAAGACAACCTCAGCTATTCTTTGAAAGATACCACCGTACAAATTATGGGTCTGGCGCATTTATTGACCGACTAGTGTGTAATTACAATCGTCATTTCGCAGAATATGACATCTTTAGACTTAGCACTTTGCAGCTAAAAAGGCAGCTAAATGGATTGCTTTTGTGAGGTTTTTTACACTTCGTATTCATATGGATTTATGTATTCCTTTGTAATTTTTTTTTTGTCAGTAAATGTGTATTTGTGTATCAATTTTTTTTTTCTCTATTTTAAATGTTTGATGTAGTTACTGTTTTTATTGGGTCTCTCGATTTTGACTTTTTTATTTTGACCTTGTTTACGAATCCGTACCATTTAGAATGTTTAGCATTCTGTAGTGTACGTTTCAGAAGGACCACTTGTCCGATGCGTGCATCGGCTACGTCCTTCCTTAAAAAACAAAAAAACAAAACAAAAAACAACATGATTTGCACTGTGTGAGAAAACCAAATCCAATATTGAGCCCTGATGATTAATAATGGTGTTGATTTGGAATAAATTGTGAAAAGCGCACATATTGGAGATAGTTTGTACAGCTTCAGATTCGTGAGATTGTGCATCACGGCTCGGAATGGAGGTCGAGCTGATGTTATCGGACTCCCAAGAAGCATTTGGTAGGTTAAAGTTTCCAAGCAAAAACACATCATGGTCTTTATATTTTTCAGAGATTCTATCCACGTTTTCAGAAAATTGTAGATACTTTTCAACGGGCGATCTCGGTGGTAGGTAGACGGCACCAATGATTAGTTTCGTTGACCCTGAACCAACAGCCACAAATAATTGTTCGATATCCGTCGACGACTCACACAAAGTGGAATTGATACCTTGTTGAACCGCCACCAGAACTCCGCCGCCCCTTTCAGCAATGCTTGTTCGGCGAGAACGGTCTCGTCGATAAACAGTGTAGTTGAACAGTCCAAGTTCCGAGTTAAGAATGTGATCCGATAGCCAAGTCTCGGTGAACACGAGGATCTGAAATGAGCTTACAGCAACTGCACTGGCCAGAGAATCAAGCTTTGTACGCAGTCCTCTCACATTTTGGTAGTATACCTCCAGCCCATTAATATTTGGGAGAGAGTACAGCCCCGCATTTAGTTTTTTTGAATTATGCGTGGTATTCCATCTTTGTAGCCGAGACGAATATCCTTCTCACCCGAAGCTAAGCGCCCGCGACGCTTAAGTTCTTCACGCACCTTTTTATCCGTTTCTCTTTGGTTGAAAGTCATATCCTGACCGACAAATATATTAGTTCCCTTCAATTTATGACGATTCCCAATCAGGGTGAACACATTAAATGGGGATTGTAGAGTTATCTTTAAAGGTCGTGCATTATTGCGGTTACCCTTTCCAACTCGAGAAAACTTCACTATGCCAGGTTCATTATTAGTTAACTTATTCAGGACAGATCGAATTTTGGTTAAATCATCGTTTTCATTATCTTCAGTGAGATTATACATCATTATATTATTCGATCTCCTCTAATTGTTTTCTACCAGTCAAATAAGACAAAATAAGGTTCTTGGCTGTTTTTATTAATGTTATATTGTTTTAACTTTACTGTTAACAACTTGAAGGAGACACAATCAAGGGCCTTACTAAGGTCACAAAATAAAGCCCCAGCATAATCCCCATTTTCAAAAGCATTATTTACAATTTCTACAAGTTTATTTATCGCCATTGTAGTTGAATGAGAGCTCCTAAAGCCAAGCTGCTCTGGATAAAATAAATTGTTTGTTTATCAGTTTTGTAAGTGGTAATACTATCTCATGTATGATGCTTTTGATCATTTTACTATTAAATCCAAAATAATCACGACTATTTTTGTTTTTTTAAACCTTTTAATAAATCCTTAATTTCATTAAATGTTACTTCCGCAACAGAAAATGACAAATCCCTCACTGTAGGCAAACGAGCGGTAATGAATGAGTTTACATAGTCTTCTGATGAAATAATGCACAGAGGTAAATTTTCAACAAGCTTGCGTGAAATATCTATGAAGAACTCATTCACTAGACTCGGCACCAGGTCAGTATTGGCTTTAGTTTTTTTACTACCCAAATTCGACTGGCTCTTGACTGTATCCCACATAGCTTTAGGAGTATACTTATGGTCTATTAAATAGTTGTCATTTGCATGTTTTTTGGCATTTGCTATCTAGAATGATAAAATTTTGTATACTGTTAAGCAGTAATAGAGAACTCACAGATTTAGATATTTTTGCCAGTTCTCTATATATTTATATTTATATATTTATATATATATATATATATATATATATATATATATATATATATATATATATATATATATATATATATATATATATATATATATATATATATATATATATATATATATATATATATATATATATATATATATATATATATATATATATATATATATATATATATATATATATATATATATATATATATATATATATATATATATATATATATATATATATAAGGTTTCCTATTTAGCTCTAAGTCCTTCAGTGAACCGGGAAACAAGTGGTTTATTTTTTTTATGCTTAAAGTTCTTTTCTGGGAAAGCTGAATCAGCACAATTTTTTTAAAAACATTATAAACATCTCAAACCTATTCTCAACACTAATAGCATGGTTATTGATAAAGTCCCAGCAAATGTTACTAACCAGAAGCCGAAAATAGGCTAGGCCCTGCAGAGTGATGGGTCTATACTTAGTAATTACTTGTTTTTCTTTAATGGAAAAAGGCAAATTAAATCTGGTTGTTACACCTAAGTGATCAGAAAAACCAATATCCCTTATTTGACTTTCACACTCACAAACATTTGTGAATACATTGTCTAAGCATGCATTTCCTCTAGTATTCTCATTCACCATGATTTCTAGACCGTAAGAGAAAATGAGGTCAGACAAAGTTTTCAGTTGAGCACTATCACCTGTGAAATTTATATTAAAATCCCCCGTAATGAAAAGTGAATATCTCAATTTAACTCCAGTATCTAGAATTCTATTTAAAACATCAATAAAGATATTAAAATTGCCTGCTGGGGCCTATAAATATTGATAATCATGATTTCTAAAGTGTTCGATTGAAGGGCACAAATCTCGCAATCCATCTCCACAGATAGACTCTGCAAGTCATCCCTGGGGAAAAACTGGTCGGCCAGTGAATCAAGTGTAGCCAGTGCTACTCCCCCCTGACACTGAAACCTCCGCAAGAATTGTGCTTTTATTGTATAATTAGCAATTTTTACTTGGTTTATTTTATTTTGCCTCAACCAGTGCTCACTAAAGCAAAGGATATCATATTTAAAATTAAGCTTCTATTTGTAAAATTTTGTTTCTCAGACATTGTGTATTAATGTGTAATAAACCCTACCTCAACATGATTTAGATTAAAAAATTGTTTGCAGTCAAAAATTCTTTATGTTTTTCGAAACTGAAATGTTTTATACCTACGTTGCTTGGCCAAAAACAAGGAGCCACTATAACAAATCTTTCCAAGTATTCAGGGCTCGAAGGAATTTCTTTAACCAAATTTTTTTCATTTTTCAAGCCATCTTTCGTTTTGAGATAACTATGTACAGTCTCGGAATCTGCAGATCTCTTGACTCAATATATATAAATCCACAAACGCCGCTCTTCACCAATGAAACTGTCGTCGTTTTCCTCTGCTTTACCTTTCCCGAGGCTTTTGCGATAACCCCTATGCTTAAGGCGTTGGAAACCATCGTTGTCCTGTTCGGATGAGGCCGGGAATGATTCTTGGCGATCATAGAATCCCATATGTCAATGGTTATGGGAAGTTGGGGCATCTGGGTGTCGGGAGGCATTATTTGACCGGTGATGATGGTACTCATTGTTTACAGGAGCACGTGAATTTGTCTCAACACTGTTAATGTCAATAACGTCAAAGCCAGCTGATGCAGCTTATCTATTGCCACTCCCATCCAGGCTCTTACAATCAGAATAATATCTATCATGAATACCAAACTAGACAGGGATTAGATATCAAAATACAGTTTTTGAGATTGCAAAGATTGCGATTTTCCATTAATTATTATGCGCTTGTCTTTTATAACAAGATGCCTCTAAATTTTAAACAAATGTCGTTGGCCAATTTCAACTCGTCTGTGCGAAATCTTCTGCTAAAGGGAGCTTTTTATAGTTTTAATGAATTTTTAACTTGCAACTTCCAATTTTATTTAAATTTTATTGCATATGTTGTACTTATATGGATTATAATACTTGGTCTTAACTGTTGACTGTATGCCGGATATGAAATATTTTTTTTTAAAGCTAAATTGTATTATTAGGTGAAGTAGAGACTGTGTAGTATACTTAAATAAATATTATTTTATTATTGTAAATGTTACTTGTGGTGTATTTTAATGCTATGGTATAAACCCCCTAAGACGCAAGGAATGATATTGTTGTATCAAGTACCTGGATAAAAAATTTGTAATAGTAGCTAGATCGTTAATATATAGGAGAAACAATCAGTGGCCCAAGACAGAACCTTGTGGAATGCCTTGCGTGATATTCATCACCTTAGACATTCCATCCCCACTCCTCACTAGTTCTTTCCTGCATTTTAAATAGGATGAAAACCACTCGAGCACCATTCCCGTAAAACCATAAAAAGACAGTTTTCCCAGCAGAGTCACATGACTGCTAGGTCGCCCTGATTGAGCCCCAGATACAGGCACTCCAAGAAATGAAACACAGGTTCAGTTGTATTTTTATTATTTTGAAACCCAAATTGTGACTATTGTAAGACATTGTGACGATTGAGGAAGTTTATCCTTCTCTCCTTTACAAGTTTTTCAACTATCTTGGATAGTGTTGGCAGAAGGGAGATGGGACGATAGTTTCCTGGGTCACCTAGATCACCTTCTTTATATATCAGTTGGACAATAGGTACTTTTAGACACTCGGGGAAGAAATCACTGTCAAAAGATGCATTAATAGAATGAACAAGAGCCAAATGACAATTGTCAGGTAAAGATTCAAAAATTCTACTGATATTCCATCAGTTCCTGAAGAATTTTTGTTTTTTATATTTTTTGTTATGGCTTTGATCTCTGTGATGTCAGTGTGATAAAAGACAAATGAATCAGATATAGAAGTTTTAACAAATGACAGACGATCAAGCTGTGAATTTAAGTTAGCCTCTGACCTATAGAACAACGCTAAGAGTTCAGAGTACTAACGTCTAAATCAGACCCCTGTGTTAAAATATGTGTCTTGCCTCTTAGTTCATTGACTATTGCCCAGTGTTCCTTGCTCTCATTGCGAGCGTTGTGGACTCTATTATTGTAATATTTCAGCTTAGCAGATTTTAAAACTTCTTGATGGATGAGAACTCCTTGACTAAAAAAATAATTAACTCAATTCAGTTCTCTATTATGGATCTGAAGTTTTTTTTTTGTAAAAACACTTGTATTTTAGAAAATTGTTACCCAGATTTGTGCCAATATTGGCATACAAACCGAATTTGAATTAATTTTTGATTCCACCATTGACACCAGAAATACATTGTGTCAACCTACATATATCAACAGAAATGAAGTCCACATAAAAAGTAAAAGAAAGTTATTGATTGTAAGAGGCGAATCTGCCAGAGGCAGTGGGTTTTTATTCACAAGTGAAACACAAAACAGCTTTGACAGAAACTGTCAATTTAATTCAACATCACTCTTCTCCAAAGTCGTCAAAGACTCAGAAGTACTATGTAGGAATTTTAGCAAGGAAGACTATGTCATAGTTTTTGTCCCTACTTTTAATGTGCTATGTGGAATTAAAATAACGGAAGGTGATATTAATCTCTTATTAGCCTACACAAACAGACCTGTTCTAAACAGTTTCATACATCAGCAGAACAAATTCAAGGTATCCTATCTGACTGCAAGAATGCTACTTTTATCCCAATTACATACCATACATACCGTAGAGGAAATCTTAACTTAGAAACCAAAAATGAATTAATAGCTTTTATCGTTAAAAATTATATGTCTGACAGTGTCCAGTCTAATGAAAATTTTGTCCTCTGCTAAAGCCCAATCAGTCATCCTTAACACATCAAACACAATCAAATGACGGATATTATCCAAATACTGGAGGTCTAATTCAAATTGAAATTCAAAACTCATTTATTGTACACAAAATATAAAATAAAATTAACAGAGTACACTTAAAACCAGTGGTATCAAAACTAAGTCCCAACCAAAAATAAATAATACAGTAAGAGTAAATATTAGGCACTAAAACAAACTAAAATTAAAATTAAATTTGAAGGTCTATGCAGAATTTCACTCTTCAGATTTCTCTTTAATGAATCTTTAGATGTCTCTTTTGGGAACAAGCTCGAGATCTGATTGAAAACAAAGAGAGCTAAGTAAGAGAAGCTTGAATGGAACGCTACACTCCGAGTACCCGGAACGTCAAGACTACTTGCTGGAACTGTCTGATGTGTACATCACTTCTTCACCCCAGCTTATCAGCCAAGTATTTAGGGATCCTAGTATTAATGACGTTAACCACAAAGCAGTCAAAATGGATAAATCTCATTTCATTAAGTTTTAGCAGATTGAGTTGCCTATAAAAAGGGTTGATGTGATGGAAACATGCAACCTTAGTGGTGAAATGAATGCAGTGGTTCTGCATTTTCTGTAGCCTCTTGCAGCTCTCACCCATCAAACAGAGCCCATCGACCACATCAGCATAGTGAAAATTGGAGAATACCAAGGAGTTTACAAGCATTTTTAGTGGTTTTTGTCCAGGAATTTTTTAAATCGAAATAAAGATTTAAGACTGATAAAACTTTTTGGCATACCTCCGAAATGTGTTTCTCAAACTTGAGATTAGCATCAATGATTAGGCCCAGGTTTTTTATACTCTCAAGGATATCAAGATCTTTAACATATTGGTCAAGAATGATCGTCTTTAATACACTGTTACTACCTCATTTTAGTTCGTCCATACTGTTTTTAGCAAACAAAAATGAAATTAATAGGTGTCAAAAATAGCAAAACAGAGCAATTGGATTGCTTCCTGTTGAAAAATTCCTTCAATACCAGACTACGATCCTCGTATTTAAAATTATGAATGGTTTAACTCTAGAGTACCTTACAGATAAATTGACCACTTATGATGTTATTCACTCATATCCAACTAGGAACAAGCACAGTTTTTATGTTACTGCCAAGAATAAAAGAAGCTCTGAAAATGCTATTTTTCATAGGGGCCTAATAAGTTTTAGCTCTTTACCATTAGAATTAAAAAATATAAAAACCCTTAGTCTATTTAAAACCAGGGGAATGATTCAAAAGTGGTACAGCTGGGAAATCTTTAACTTTTAGTATAGTAGGACTAGATGTATGTATTTGTTTTTATATGTTTATACAGTTTTTAAAATTCTAGTTTCCTTGATTTCTAAAGATTGTTTATGTGTTTTTACACTTTTAACTGAAAATGTGTTATTAGTAATAACAGTAGTTAGAGACTTGAGTTTTGTTGACATTTATGGAAATAAGCCTACTCATTTCATTTAGTTTAATTCTTGTTTGCAGTTCTATATTTTATATTGAGATTGACTACAAATGTATTTGCAAATTGATGTATTAGCCAAGTGCTAAATAAAAGATTATTAATTTAATGATGTATTGTTAAATTTTAGCAGTTTAATTCTAATATGAGCATTTTGTTTTTAATACTAATTAGGTTTTTATGATGCCGTTTATTTAAAAACATGATGATGTATTTTTATAAATATAGAGATTTTTGACTTTCATTTATTTGCATTGAAAATTTGATATATTTACTCTTGTATTTATTAATTTATTTAAATAAAAATATTTTTGTTTTTTCAATATGTTTATTTATGAAAAAGATATACATTGATGCAGCACAAAATATTAAACACACAAGGCTGGATTGTTTATAAAAAAAATAACTTAAATTAACTTGTATATACATAATTTAAATTTAGCAACTAAATAAATTACAATGTCCATATTTGTCATTCGAAAAATGGTTTTGGAACTACACTACATTTAGTATCATTCACAACAAAGGATCTATATTTTCAGTTGTAGAAATCTTTTGTTAATATTGTTACCAACTTTTACGTTTTCACTTTGGAGCTTCAAGAAATATCCACTCGTAATAACTGTTAGGGGGATTAAGGCAAACACACTATTATAAAAATATATATATATATTGTCATAGGATATGACAGATTAACAAAAACCCATCGATTGCCTAAATTACCACAAACACAAAACAAAACAATCAAAAGTCTAGGTTTTTGCCAACCCTGATTATTGTAACTGTATTCTTCAATAAAAAAATAAGGAGGGAGGATAATCTACTTAAAATTTTTGAGGTCATGTAATCTGTAATTTGTGAATATTTATTTGTTTTGGTGTTAGAGTTACCCCCAATTTTTTCCCCTTTGGGATTCTTTGAAATCCCCAGTCTAAATAAATAATAACATTTTCTCTCTAAAAGTTCATTATTTATTTTGCACTAATAATGAATTAGTGATTTAATAATTTTTCCAAGATTTTCTCCAATGTAAAAGAAAAAATTAAATAACATTGCAAAAAATAAAAAATATGTTAAACAGCTATTTCTTACTTAAGAAAAATATCATAATAATAAGAGTATAAAAATCTTTTTTTAAGAGTTTTATAAAAAAATTTCTTTCAAAACATCTGGACTATAAACTTGTTTTCATTTTGAATGATGTGGTTGAAAAATTATTTCAAAAACTTGTGCACCAGAAATGATTATTTTTATACCTACTACCAAACAAACATATTGGTTCATTTATTGTTTGAAAGTGGTGTGGCGTAGGAAACGTGTTAATTTTATATAAAATAAGAATATATAACAAATAATAAATGCAGGTATGTACGTTAATATCATTGAAATGTGGTTCTATCTTGGGACAATCAGAATTGTGGAAATTTGTAAACATGTCTATTAATATCTAATGATTCAAAATGTGTGGGAACATGAACAATAAAACAGGAAATAGGCATTTTTTTCTTTTTAAGTATGATGGGATGCATGGGCATAATGTTACTAAAACAAAATAAATAAAACCTGTTTGAATTAATTACACTATATTAGGAAAGCATTATTTAGAAAATACTAAATTTTCATAATTGCTAGGTAAACGCAATTGTTGGACCATTAGGTATCGATTTTTTTTAAATTGCAGTCAAAATGGCTTCTAGTGCCCTAAATAAATTAAAAATTCTTACCAAAAATATGATGTTCAATAAAACGAACAAAACTTTTAAACATGAATAACACCCCATTTTTGGCACAAATGAAATTCAGACTCCTTAATATTCCTCAGATTACATAAATGCCGATATGAAAATCACGTAAACTCAGAATCACTCGAAACAAGCACCAAACCAAATTTAGACCGACACCGACCTTTTGCTGGGGATTTCTGAAGTTCTGAGTACAAGTGTTTCAAGAATCGACTCACAGTGGGCGGAGCATGCGCTTTAAATTCAAATCCAAATCCAGTAAATTACGTTCATTATTCTTATCAAAATTTTGAAGAGGGCTAGCTATTTTCAATAACTTATTTTATTACATTATTAAAATATATACATCTAGGTACACTGTTCTTTTCGTACATGACACTTAACACGTACTCTAAGGTATTAAATCTTTAAAAGCATTTTTCCAATTTTGTTTTTATATTTTGTAAGGTTCTCCTGAGTGTACGCGTGCCTGAACCGTAGTTCTGTCGTAGAAGGTCCCTAGCCGAATTTTAAAATACTTCACGACTATTTTTATCCTTTGTTAACCTGTGGATTCAGTGAGCAATAGCGATATCTGACGGACAAATAAAAATAAATTAATATGTTTATGCTTTTTTGCATTGCGGAGAGCAGGGGATAAAATGTCATTGCTGTCATATTTGTGTTACGCGGTTTGTGTATGGCGAATGCGGTAACGCTAAGTGAAAACGGAAAAATGCTAAGTGTTATTATTTCATCTGTAAAAAATCATTTCACTGAAACGTCTGACTTAATAAAACATTTAAATTGTTTATATTTTTACTTTAGTTGCCTGATTTGAAAGACCTACATAAGTATTGAGATACACACTGTTTTTGTTTGGTTTCATTTAGGCAAAACAGCTAAACATGGAAGAGGAGGAGGAACAAGAACAATCCCTCTTGGATTATAGAACTCCAAAAGGGAAGCTAATTAAGCTGTTGGAACAAAAAGTCAAGAAGCCCGAGATAGATGACAGTCTGGGGAAGGCAAGTTGTTAACATATTTTTGTAAACTAATGTAATAAGTAGGATATTATGTCCACTTTCACTTTTGCTTTTACCCTTGATACCTAATTAATAAAATACAATATGTAATAATTTTTACAATTATAGTCCTTATAACTATGATATAAAATTTAGTACCTAAGACTGCCAGTCAGACAATATTGCTAAATAAATTGTCAAACTATGTGTTTAAAGAGCAGTCCTTTCTATGGTTACAATCATTTGTCATAAACAGCAACCAATATGTACTATAAGTAGAGATGGCAACGACATATCGATATTTTGAATATATCAATATATTACTTTTATAAGCAATAATGCCAGACATACATATTATACACATGTATGTATTTCATATCTGGGGACCTGTGGTGTAACCTCCTTCCAACACAAAGTTCTAAAGATTTTATTTGATCTTAGTTATTTTATGCCTTCTAGAGATCTTTATGGTATGCTAAGTGTTCAACCACTTACCCTTATTTTGAAATTTAAACAGTCAAAATTGATTTATTGAATAATCTCTGACTAAACAAAAATACAATACCTCAATAGTACATGCTAACCAACTTCATGACCATAACATAAGAACTTGTCAGATTCACAATGTCAGGATTAACATTCATTACATAACCCCATGAGTGAAACATCTTTTAATAAATTTACAATAAAACTTAAAAAAGAGTTATTTAAATTTAATTAAAACAAATTACATTTTAATATAAATTATGTAGGCCTTACAGGTTTGGGAATATTTTGTCTAATTCTCCTATACCAATACTTAAAAGTATTGCTTAGGAGATTTCCTGGGGTTCAAATAATAATTAAGACTATTAACAAAAATAAAAAAATATATATAAAAGTAAGATGAATGTACTTTCATATTAATACTTGAATAAAGGAATAATTTGTTTTTTATATTGTTACCGATATATAGAAAAAATATTGATACATTGTTTTGATAAATCGTTTACCATATATCAATTAAAAATCCATTTAACTGCCAGCTTTTAAGGAATCATGAAAATTCTGTAAACTGTAAGCTCAATATTTTGGGGAGAGTTCCCATTCGATATATGCCATTCAAATTCAAAATTCAAAAAATATTTATTGTGTAAAATTCAACATAGGAAACATACAATAAGAAAGCACAAATATACACCAAAGGACAAGGAACACTGTCTCCAGTGATCTCTATAACCTTGCCCTGCTTTTAAAGTCACCAATTATAAACTAGATATATACGCAAAAAATAGTCATTAAAACAAATTAAAATCAAAATCACGACTTATTATCAAAGGCAACAGAATTTCCTGCTTCAATCTTGCTTTAAAGTAGCAAAAGCGTGGAACATGAACTATAAAATGTACACACTGATTCTGCATCTTTTGGAGTTTAGAGCGACTTTCATTTGTTAAACATGGGCCATAAACCACATCAGCATAATTAAAATGAGAAAAAAACGAGGGATCTAACAAGCATTTTTTTAGTGTCTATCCAGCAAGTTCTTAAAAGGATAAAGTCTCTTCAAGCTTAGATAGACCTTGTGACAGGCATCCGAAACATGACTCTCAAATTTAAATCTTGAATCAATCGTCAGCCCAGATTCTTAATAGACTGGCTGAATTCAATCACCTGTCCATCCACCAGTAGCTCAAGATCACCGACCTTTTCGAGGTGATAGCTTGAACCTATCAACATGTGCTGACTCTTCGATGCATTCAACACTAGTCCGTTATCCCTTATCCTTTGTTTAACATTGTGAAGATCTTCATTAATTATATTTCTTGCCCGATCCTTTCCATTAGGTAAAAAATCAAATGAGAGCTGAACATCATCAGCATAAAGAGTTTAAGTTTATTAGTCTGAAGAAAAAATACATTTTCATAGATAGGTCAAAAAGGAATTCAATAAAATAAAATACGTTACATAGAAGAAATACTTAACATAATAATACATATTAGACTTAAAACATACAAGTATCAACTACAAAACATTGAATTAAAATACCATTAAATCTACACTAATAGTAAGTTGATCTCCTTATTCTCTCTTATGGCACTTTGAAAATCAGTCACTGAATAAGGAGTAATGGCTGTTAAATATTTTTTTAATTGAGTTCTGAACCGTAATGAATTCAGTTGCCTGAAAGCAAGAGGCAATAGATTGTATAGATCTATGCCAACAGTGTTATTCCTATGAAGCCTGTTCTGTGGTTTTAAAATATTTCCCTTGTGTCGGGTATCATGGTCATGAATGTCTGAATGAGTGGTGTGTTGATGAATGTACTTTTTTAGGTAACATATATTCTCAAGAACTATCTGACCAAAGAGAGTCAGTATAGAGTGTCGAAGAAAAAGAGGTTTACAACTCTCTGTGGATTTCATGTTAAAAATTATTCTGATGGCTTGTTTTTGCTTCATAAATACTCTCAGCAGGTTAGTGTGCGCTGCATCACCCCAAGCCAATATTCCATAGCTCATTCTTGAGTGGAATAAGCCATGGTAAGCTATCAAAGCAGCATGTTGACCAGCTGTAAAACGTACCCTACGCAGTGCATATAGGCAAGAAGAGAGTCTATTACAGAGAGTATTAATATGTTCATTCCAAGATAAAGCAGGATCCAGCTGCAAACCCAAAAACTTCAGTGACACATCAGCTCTACCACCGGTTAATCTGAACTTCATGTCTAATGTTTTAGACTCATTTAATAGGAACTTATTTGTAGCAAACCACAATCTAGCCTCATCAAACATCCTCCGAGATACATCAGACAGAATATGATCTCTATTACATCTTATAATAAAACTGGCATCATCTGCGTAGAGCAAGGTCAAACACTGACTGTATGTTATTGAACCTGGGAGGTCATTAATGAAGATAAGAAAAAGTAGGGGTCCTAGTATAGACCCCTAAGGTACACTTCTCTTTATTTGTAAGGATGAGCTCAGCTTACCGTTGATGAAAACTTGCTGGTGTCGATTACTAAGGTAAGACTTAAATAGGTCCAGAGTTATCCCTCTAACACCATAGTGCTCCATTTTACTGAGCAGAATGCTGTGGTCGACACAGTCGAAGGCAGAGGTGAGGTCTGTCAACAAGCATTCACTATCAAGACCCGCTTCAAAAGATTCCCACACATACTCCGACAGCCTACACATTGCATCAGATGTAGACAGGCCCCCACGGAAACCATATTGACCATCTGAAAAAATGCTATGTTGATCAAAGAAAGAAAATACACTCTCACACATAATGACTTCGAAAATTTTAGAGAAAATGGGTAGAATTGATATTTGCCTATAGTTACTCATATCATTGTAATCCCCTTTTTTGTATATAGGGACGACCCTAGCCACCTTCAATGCATCTGGGAAACGCCCTTCAAGCAAGCAGGCATTTATTGTGTCAGCAAGGGGTTCAGTGATATACCGACTGCATGCCCTAACAACAAAGGAGTTAACTGGATATCCTCAGTTTTTTTGTTCTTTAATTTTTGTATTATGATCTTAATATCATCTGGGGTTACTGGCCTTATAAAAACAGAGTGTTGTTGCTTATGATTTTTACTGTTCAATACCACAATGGGATCAGCAGGAGTCACTGTTAAGGATTGTAGAATGTTTTCAGCATTGTTAACAAAAAAAGAGTTAAACTGATCAGGGCTTACATTGTCAGGTAATATTTTTGATTTTGTATGACCAGTCTCATAGTTAATTATACCCCATATGCACTTACTTTTATTTTCAGATTGATGTATTTTACTACTGTAAAATGTTTCTCTAGCTTTCGGAAGTTGCTTACGATATATTTTACTATATTCTGTATATACATTTTTATTAATTTCGGTAGGATATTGTTTATAATATTCATAGAAAAATAACTTTAAGTCTTTGGATCTTTTAATTTCCGGAGTGACCCAGGCAGACGCATCAGGGTTTTGATTTTTAACCTGCTTGGGGAAGAAGTGTAAATTATAATAATAGGTGAAGGTAGTCAAGAAACAATCTAGTTTTTTTACAGCAGAGTCAGCAGTATAAACATCCTTCCACTGTTCACTACTAAGTGAAGCATTGAAGGCAACTACACTGCTTGCACTGTAAACCCTTCTATAAACAATATCACTGCATGCAGAGTCATCCGGATGATCAAAGTTAAGCTGCACAAGTTGAGCCAGATGGTCTGACATACCTAAGTCCAGGGTGAGTCCTGGACCTGAAATGACAAAGCTAACAAATATATTATCCAAACCACTGAACCGTTCACCCTGATGCCTAGTGTGGGAATATATGGTTTGGGTAAGACCAAAGGAGTTAAAAAGTTCAAGAAGCGTATTCTTTTCCCTGTTATCCCCAAGAAGGTCCACATTAAAGTCACCCCCCACCAATATGTTATGTCTGTGCTTCAATCTACTGCCATGTTCGAGCACTGTTTGCAGAGTGGAGGAAAATATATCTAAATTTGAGTTTGGTGGTCTGTAAATTGCCACAGACAGAAGATTGATACTTTTTGAATAACAAGCAGCCACCTCACAAGCCACCTCACACCTCGACATTATTTAGCATCCCTCTAGCATAGATGCAAGCACCACCATTTTTGGCATTCTCACGGCAAAAGCAGCTGACAAGTTCAAACCCCAGAATAGGGAAGCATGATTTTTCTCGAGTGTTAAGCCAGTGTTCAGTGATAAGTATTATATTAATGTGTGGATTATCAATAAGAAATATTTCAAGTTCATGTATTTTGTTACGAATATATTGGATATTAATGTGTAAAACTGATTTCAATCTAATGTCTATTTCTGGAATAATGAAAAAAATTGTAAGGTCTGATTACTATATCTTTTGGCCATGTATCTGAGTTGAAAAGTTCATTTTTTAGTTCAAAATTGGCTGTTACTTTAAAAGACTTATAGGTTGGATATATGTAGCAAGATCTAGGAACAGACTGTACGTCAGCAATGCAAAGAAAAAAAAGTAAAGGGACCCAGGACTGAGCCCTGCGGGACATCAGAGTCAATTGACCTTAAATTAGATTCGGCTATAGTAGTATGTGAATTGAATATAACTTTTTGTTGGTGACCAAGAAGATAACCTCGCAACCAGTCATACTTACAACCACGCATTCCGTAATAATTCAACTTAGCCATAAGACAGTCGAGATCTATTGAGTCAAATGGCTTCGACATAAATGCAGTTCAAAGAGGTGACTCGCTGTCGGTCAATAGCACCCAAGCAATTATCAAGAACGTTGCACAAAGCACCTATCACATAAATATGAACTAAGCAAGGACACCAAGTTATTCCTCACATTCATTTGTTTTTAAAGACTTGATGACAACACTATGTTTTATTTTATCAAACGCTTTCTCAAGATCTGTGAAGATTACATCTACCTGATTTTTCTTATTGAAAGCTTCATGCAAGTATTGAACAAAAGCCGTAAGATTTGTCATTGTGGACCTGTTTGGTAAAAAGCCATGCTGATGGGCAGAAATACAATACTTCACCTCATCATAAAGCCTATTGAATATCCCTATCTCATATACCTTAGAGATGGCATTTATTATAGATATAGGCCTGTAATTTGCTAGTTGTTCTTTTGAAGGCCGCTATTACTTTAGCGGTCTTCCAAATACTAGGATATGTTGTAGTTCGAAGACTTACATTAAATATATGAGATAGTGGCTTTAGCAAGAATTCCTTACAGCCCTTGATGACATATCCAGGCACCCCATCAGGCCCTATGTGTCTATTCCCCTTTACTTTATTAACTGCCTCTAGAACCTCACCACCAATTCCACCGCGGAGAAAACAGAACTGAAGAATACAGAAAAACCATTCACTATGTCTTTAGTACCCTTGAAAGAAAAATTCTCAGAGTACATCTCATCAGGCATATCATTATCACTCTTTTGCGATTTTATGTAGGACCAAAAATATTTTGGATCCACATACAAACTACCGGCCACACGCTCTATGTATTGATTGTAGGCAGCCCTGATCTTAGATTTAACAAGACGTCGAGTATTCTTATATTTATTCAACCAATATGCCGACTTGGTTTTCCTGTATCTTTGTAGGTTTTGTCCCTTTTTCTTTATTAATTTTATTATCTTACTGCTATACCATACCGGAAATGTTCTACCCACTTGCATTGACAAAGGAACACACTCCTTAAACACCACATTAAGAATATGATAGAACATGTCGACCGCTTCAGTGACTTCCCTACATGCATAAAGCATCTGCCATTCTTGGGCTCTTATTAATGGATACATTAAATTAAAATCAGCTTTTTTGAAATTAAATTTTGTGTTAACTATCTGTTCACACTCATTATATTTATATTTATAATAGAAACTTATTTCCAATGCTGGGTGATGTTGATCAATAAGCAATAGTTCATCATCTATATCCACCATGCACCCCTGCAAATGAGAACTCACACATTTCTAATATTATTAATCTGTACAAAACTTGTAAACAATAAAATAAAATCACAAATACGTTCACTGGGAGCATTAGATACATAGTCGCGATGGTTAAAATCTCCTAAAATAATACAATCACCTTTTAAAAGATTATTTTCAATACAAGAATAAAATCTTCTATATACATCCAAGCCAGTGTCTGGCGGAAAATAGACAATTACAATATATATTTTTCTTTGGCCAAATTTCAAAATTACACTCAAAGTTTCAAGATCATTGTCAAACATATCATATGCAGTTGCCAATATATTGTTCTTCACAGCCAATAGCACTCCACCTCCTTGCCTGTTTCCCGTCAAATTAACACTCCTATCTTTTCTAAAAATTGTTCTATCACTAAATTCAGAATTGTAAACAGAACTATTCAACCAAGTTTCGGAAATAGCGACTATATCCGCGTCCTTATTCAACATACCAAGCTTTAATTTTTGTAGTTTTGTTTTGATACCCCTACAGTTTTGATATGATATCACAATTTGACTTAAGTTAGCCCTGGCTGATATATTGCCAACTGAAAATTTGGTCAACCTGACTGAATGTTCTCAATTGTATCGCTAATACTGCTTGCCGTCGGCGAAGTGCTTACCTCAAATATCTCACCTTCTACACATGTGTTAATAAAAATTAAATTACTCTTACTTATACTATTTACACTAGATGACATAGCATCATACACTTTTTTAAAAATAGTTTCTTGATTACATTTATTGCCTCTCTCTGAATTAGAATCTATGAACATTATCTTCCCCTGTGCAAATCTAGAGAGCCTATCTACAAGAAGCCACAATTTTTCATTATATTTAAGTATTAGGTCATTTCGAGAGGTTTCACCCCTTGCATAGGGCACCGATAATATTATAACATTTGTTCTATTACAGCAATGTCTCAACTTGGAAAGTAAAAACTTAAAGGATGGGAGTCGGTGGTTAGCTATATCATTAGAGCCTACACCCAGAATTAAAAAATCTTTAAAGTCAAAGTTATCTGTTAACTTATTAATATCCTTGAGGACATTATAACTAAGTGCATCAGGTTTAAAAAAATTTTAAAAAATATAATTATGGGCAGTTACACGATCTAAAAATGAAACAAATTGATTGTCGAAAATGCGGCCATAATCATCTCCCAAAACTAACACTTTAGTCTTTAATATGTCGTTTTGAGTGTTTAAGTTCTGGCAAGTGGAGTTCCTGTTTGAAGATTGCCTGTAACATTCTTCGGTCCCCTTCTCTGGCAAAAGTTTGTCACTAATTCCCACGTTTGCATCAACTATTAGTGATCTACCAGCGGTCTCATTTGTAATAGAAGAGTTTTTATAACTTTTTGCAAGGGTTTCCTGGTCAAAATTTTCCAGATCCAGTTCAGTTGTCGGGTGAAGGTTGTCTGAATCTTGTAGCAGGCTCTTCAGTTTTTCAATTTCCAAAATATATGTCTTGTTTTCACTTTCTAAACAACGGATGGAACAAATTATACTTTTGTTAAGCTCAGTCAGTTCCTTGATGTCATCTTTTAGGGTCTTGTATTTGTCTAAATAATCTGATATACTTTCCTGTAATGACATTATTTGATTCAACAACACATCTCGCTCTTCTTTAACCTTTAACAGTTCCTCACGTTTATTATTTAAATTGTCAACCTACTTTTTTTCAGATTCATAAACATCCTCTTCAAAGTCCTGAGTCTTTTTTCGTCGTCTCTTATACTGTAACTTTATATCTTTAATTTCTTTTTTTATATTTAAAGCTTCCTTTTGAAGATCAGTTATTGTATCATTTTTTCATTCAATAAGAATTTAAAAGTATTTTTTTCCTCTTGGATCTTCCGTTTTAATTCATAGTTTTCTTCTCGATATAATTCACCTTCCTTCTGCAACTCAGCTAGCTCTAAATTAGTAGATGGAGTAGCTTCCTTACATTCTATGGAACAATAAATTCTATGTTTCCCTAATTTAATGTGGTTCTTAAAGTCGCGCTCCAGACATATGATGACTGATGATATAGTGTAATAGTGTAAAGGACTGCCAAAAAAAAACATAAAAAAAGTGCAGTAACTGTGTAAATACGAACAATAAGTATAAACTTAACCACAATGTTGGACATGCAGCAAGTGACACCAAATGCCCTTCTTATTAGTACCTTCTTAATGTACTGAAAGGTAAAATAGACTATGGTAATGGCTGCTAATCATCAGCAAATCACTGTACTACAAGAGCTTGACTTGATGCAATCCGATATTTATCAGGAAACCATTGACTGTGCTATACTTAATGATAAACTTGATTTAAACCATAAGTTAATTAAGATCTTACATCTTAATATATGCAGCATTCACAAAAATTTTGATGCATTTTTAACTTTCCTCGAGGCATATAAATTTAATTATTGTGATATTATGGTTTTGAGTGAATGTTGGCAAATTTATGATGATAATTATAGCATTTCTGGTTATAGCATGTTTTACAATCAGGTCAATCTTAATAGGAATGACGGGGTGGTTGTCTTTGTCAAAACAGAGTTAAATTCAAAGAAACAATACATTGAACTAAATAAGTCCGGAGTAACTCTTACAAATATTAGTTTTAAAATAAAAAAATAAATTATCTGCTTGTGTAGGCCTCCTTCTACAAATGTTCAATTTTTTCTTGAAGACATTAATATGTTTTTATCAGATATTGATGCAAGTCAAATCGATATAATAGGTGATATAAATATAGATTTATGTAATTAGAATGATACGCAGGTTAACTCATATGTATAATTATTGAATCATGTTGTCTGGATCATATATTTATTAGAAGAAAACTAAGAACTGATTGTCTAAACTACTCTTTTTTTATCTTAATGATCACTGATCATTACCCAGTAATGGTTAATATAAACAAATGTAATACATTAAAAAATCAACAAACAGCTTCTAAATATGTTACTCACATGAAAGTAAAAATAAATTATCACATTTTTGGAGAATTAATAAAAAATCAAAACTGCTCTATACTCACTGATTCAAATCATCCTGAAACTGCACTGCAATTTTTTTTATAAATTAATTTTGGAAGTTAGAGATAGGTCTATGGAAGAGAATGTAATAAAGGTAAGGGAGTATAATAAAATAAAACTGTGGATTACAAACGGCATACTTAATTTATTCTATTAAACATAGGGATAAAATGAAAAAAAATTGCTCCTAAACTACAATGAAACAGATAATTCTAACTATAAAGTATATCGCAACAATCTTAATAAAATAATTAAAAAATCCAAATATGAATATTATAAAACACGAATAGAAAATAATGGTAATAACCTAAAAAAAGATATATAAAATAATTGCGGAAGCTACTGATGCAAATAACTCTAGAGGAAGTGTGGATCTGGAAATCAAGAATAATGACATAATGTTTCAAAATGCAAAAGAGATGGCAAATTTCTGTAATGATCTGTAGCTAAAACAATGATAAATCATGTTAACCAGTTAACAAAAATGAAATTATTAAACACATAAACTCCCTTAATTTACAGAATAAATTTGATTGATTACTTAATTTAATCCCTTAATTTACAGAATAAATTTGATCATTAAAACCAGAATAATACAAAGGATGTTTAAAACCTCAGTTGTCACCCCTGTCTATAAAGCTATAAAACCAACATTAATAACTATCGACCCATAAGTGTAATAGGTAATTTCTCTAAGATCTTTGAAGAAGGATAGATTAGTAAGTTTCCTTCAAAATAATAACATACTCTCAAAAAATCAATTTGCTTTTACAAACGGCATGGGCACTGAGAATGCTATATATGAACTGACCAAACAGATAGCTAGAAGTTTGGATAACAACAGGAAGTGCCTTGCAGTCTTCCTAGATTTTGCGAAGGCATTTGACACTGTGCCTCATGATTCGCTCTTGAATGTTCTTAACACTTATGGAGTGAGGGGCACCGTGTTGAAGGTTTTTGAAAGTTATCTTACTGACAGACAACAATTACTTAAAATAAAAGATACACATAGTGATCCATTAAATATTAAAATAGGAATACCCCAGGGAACTGTCCTGGGGTCTATTCTTTTTATTACATACATTAATTCTTTGACTAGTCTTATAACAAAAAATGGTACAGTAATATCTTATACTGATGACACTGCCGTTATATTTTCAGGAGACACATGGACACAAGTTAAAAATTCTACTGTAAATGGTATTTCAATAATAAAAAATTGGTTAGACTCTTTCAAATTAACCTTAAATGTCTCTAAGACCAACTATATTGCCTTTTCCCTTTCTTCATATGGTCATTCTGATTTTGATAGGTTGGCAATTGGGAATCCCGATTTTGTGATCCATAAGGTGGACTCTATAAAATACTTGGGGATAATCATAGACAATAATTTAAAGTGGGGGCCACATGTTATGAAACTAACGAAAAATATTAGACAGTTGATTCATAAGTTTTACATATTAAGAGAGATTTTCAGAAAACAACTCTTGATATCTGTATATAAAGCACTGATAGAGTGACTGCTTAGGAATGGTATAATTATGCGGGGAGGCCTGTACAAAAATGCTTTGCAACCTCTAAATGTTGCTCAAAATTTTATATTGAAAGTCATATATAAAAAAAGTAAACGTTACTCCACTCACTTACTGTATTCGGCCGAAATTTTCAATATTAGATCAATCTACCTTTTGTATGCATCTTTATTTGTACATAAGACTGCTCAATTGAAGAACTATGTGAATCACTCACATGAAACCCGAAATAACATAAACAGACACCTTGTAATTCCTAAATTCCAGCAATCTTAGATACATCAGTTACCTTGCACCAAAAATTTACAATACTTTGCCCATAATAGTAAGAAAAATAACAAAATACTCTTTTAGTCTTACTCAATATACCTTGATCTAGCACTTTTTTGTTATACTATAGTTGAAAACTGTAATAGATTTAGAATACTTTTTAATTTTTTTTTAAGTCCTACTTAATGTACTGTGATCTCACACTAGTTTGTTTAAACTCTTAATATAGCACATATGGAGGTTTAGTTCTCTAGGTGCTAAAATAAAAGTGTATAGATGGAAAATCAAAAAGTACTTAAGATTGATATTGTAAACAGTGAATTGTAATTTCTGCAATACTGGTAATATATTATATATATTTATTATTATTTATTATATGTGTCAGCTGAGCCGCTACATAGTTTAGTGACAAAATAAAAAACAATTTCGAAACCTCTCAAACAACACATTTGAAATGATAAATTATAATATTTTAACTGTCGATTGGGCAAGTGTAATGAACTCAGTCAATATAAATTTTATTATCTCTACTATTGTTCTTAAATGCACTGAAATAATTGATACAGTAGCACCAATTAAAATTATGTCCGTTCGATCAAATGACCTGCCATGGTATGACTTAGAATTAAAAAGAGCCAGTGAGAAAAAGAATGAAGCATATTTAGACTTTAAAAGATATATATTTTATGACAAAGTTGTTAAATGGGAAGAGTATAAGCGATGTTGAAATCATTTTGTGACACTTTCTAAACAAAAAAAAGACCATTATTATTATAATAAAATGGACCTAAATCGCAACAATCGTAAACTAAAGTGGAAAACTTTAAAAAGATTGGTTAATGGTAAAGGATTTGGTCATACTTGTATACATTTTGAATCTCAGAATAACTTTAAACTTGTAAATGGGGATATTAACATTGCAAATGCATTTAACCATTTCTTTGCTGATAGTATTATTGATATACATGGGACCATTTCTGTAGTTGAAAAGTGGTCTGATAGTAATCTCCCAAAAATACAAACAACTCTGGAAGCTTTTCAACCCTTATCTGTGCAACAACCTAAAACAATTATAAGTTCTCTTGATAATAAATGTAATATAAATGATGTGCTAAATGCAAAAACTTTAAAAAGTGTTTTAAGTGTGATGGGCCACATTCTATTGCATTTAGTTAATACATCATTGGAGCCGGGCACATTCCCTGAGCAATTGAAATGCTCTACTACTACCCCAATCCCTAAAGCATCGAATACTATAAATGCTATTGACTTTCGTCCCATAAACACCCTTCCAGCTCTTGAAAAAGTCATAGAAATAGCTGTTCACAAACAGGTGACAGATTATTTCAAAACAAACGGTTTACTCTTCTCAAATCAATCTGGCTTTAGAAAACATCATTCTTGTGAGTTGGCCTTACAACTTACAATGGCTACGTGGAGTAAATTAATTGATTATGATAAATTTGTAGTAGCAATATTCTTGGATTTTAAATGTGCATTCGAAAAAGTTGATCATGAAATATTATTATCCAAACTTCATTATTATGGCATTAAGGGTGGAGTTCTTAAATGGTTTGCATGGACCTAAAAAATAGAAAACAAATTACAAAAATGAATCAGAGTTTTTCTGAGAAAATTGACGTTCATTATGGAGTACCGCAAGGGAGCGTTTTAGGATCCTTGCTTTTCGTTATTTATCTGAATGATTTAAGTCACTTCATTTAACATGATTTTTTAAATTTATTTGTGGACAATTCTCTAATTTCTTGTAGCCATAAGAATCCTCAGACTGCTATCACCAATATAAATAAAGAACTATTAAAAGTAGAAAAATATTTAAATGTAAATAAATTAAAATTAAATATCAGTAAGACTAAGGTAATGATTTTAACAACAAAGTATAAATATTCAACTATAAACAATGTGAATACTGAAATATATGGATCTCAGCTAGAGCTGGTGAGAGAAGTTAAATATTTGAGTTTTTTATAGACAATTTTTTATCATTTAAAAGTCACTTTGAATACATTAATAAAAAAATTTCAAAGAAATTATTCTTTTTTTCAAGGATAGCAAAACATTTGAGCATAAATTCCAGGATTATGGTATATAATACTATAATACAGCCGCATTTTGACTATTGTCCCAGTTTGCTTTTTCTTTTTGATAGTAATAGTAGGGCACCACTGCAAAAATTACAAAACGGGGGAATGCCTATTTTACTGGTGTGCAATCGATATACACCTATCAAACTTATGTTCTCCTGTTTGGAATGGATGGCAGTTGAAAAAAGAATTAAGTTTTTTACAATGATTTTTATATATAAGATATTAAACAATTTATTGCCAGCATATCTTTGTGAATATATTATCTATAATAGAGATGTACATGACTACCCAACCCAGAATAGAAATGACTTTCAAATTAAAAAAACTAACACTGGTAGAGCCATGAATTCTTTATTCTTTAAAGGTCTAAACAAGTATAATGAGTTACCGGTAGAGGTAAAGGATTGTAGATCACTTGGTGTTGTTAAAAGACAACTGAGTATTTTACTTAGGTCATAACATTATTCTCCCCTATTGCAGTGAGGCCTTTCTTGATCCTTGAGCTGTGTGCATTTCTCTTAAAACTTATAATGTAAATGTTAGTAATATATCAGTTAGTATTAGTATAAGTGTATACATATTATAAGTATGATTCATTACATTAGTATTTGTTTAAGTTGAACTTATATAACAGTCATGATTTGTAAATTTTTTTTTCGTTATATTAGGATTGGCCTAGCTTGCAAATAAATAAATAAAAAAAAAAAACTGAAGCATCTTAACAGAAATACCATCAGCACCAATGGTATGTGGCTTTTGCTTGAGAATAAGTGATTTGATCAAATCAAACTGAGAATCTGAGAATGTCCCACACTTAAAACTGTTCAAGTACGTCGGGTCAGCAGGAAGACGTTTTACTGAATCAATAAAAAAGTTAATAATTTTATTCGGATTACAAAGAAGGGAAGGTAGTAGTTGGCCAGCTTCGTGAATATCCCACTTACGCAAATAGGACCATAGTAATTTGGGACTGTTTCTACATGCCCTGAGAGTTTGAGAAAAATATGTTCTTTGTTCTGTTCTAAGAGCGGTGTTATAAGATTTCCTTAAAGAACAGAAATATACCTTGTAACAGATCTTTTATACCTAAGCCATGCTCTTTCCTTAAGGGTCTTTATCCTGGCCAGGGTATCAGTAAACCAGGGCTTTTTACGCTTCCTAGGGTTGTCCCTTATGCAAATAAGGGGAGCGTACTTATCGAAGAAGTGAAGTATATGCGTTTGAAAGTATAAAAATTTGATATTTATATGCCTAATTTTGTACATTTCAGACCAGTCAATCAAACCAATCTCATGATAGATAGATAGAACAGTTTCATTAAAATTTTTAAAATCACGGACAAACTTAGCTACGTTTTTAGGTTTTTCAAAAGACATATCTATAGTGCTTTGGATGTTATGGTCAGCAAGAGAAAAGTAAGAACTGTCTTCGCTAACAACTAACATCAAGACGCATTTGTAACAATCACATCAATAAGAGATTAAGAAAAAGCAGTAATATGTGTCGGAAATTGAGTATGCTGTATACAAAGGTGAGAATACATCAGAGAATTAAAATATTTTGACATAGGTGTGTCAGTAAGAAGATTAATATTTACATCACCCAGAAGGACAAAGTTCTCAATACCTAGGTTGGTCAAATAGACTACGATATCAAATAAAGTGGAGACATTAGTATAATTTTGATCAGGAGGCCTGTAGAACACTCCCAAGGCACAAGTTGTAACATTTAATTTAACCTTTAAGACAAGATATTCAAGGTGATTGCCACCATCAACTCGCACATGCAGTACTGAGAAACTTATACCTCTGCTAATGTACAGGCAGACGCCACCACCCCTTGCAGCACGATCCCTACGAACAACAGAATAACCCGGGATATCCACCATAAAATCGGGGATATCCGAATTAAGCCAGGTCTCACTAAGAGCCAATGCAGAAAGGGGCACTGATGACTGCGTCACATGAGCTCTTAAGTCGCTAATCTTACTTACAAAGAACGAACATTAATATGACACAGGCAAATCAATCCAGATGATCTGATACAGTTAGATTGCGCTTGACTGCAGCCGACGTGTACGGAGAAACTTCCTCTTATCGTTGGCCCTTACTGAACCACCGGCAGTCAAAGGAACTCTGGGATCAACATTCAGAATAGAAAGTGATTTTTCCTGTGGGCAAGGTTTGGATGTAGGGTCCAGTGACAATTGATTGCTGGCTATATCGCTATTTAACAGATTGTCAATTCTTTGCTGATAATGCATGGAGATTTCATTGTCAATATTCTCATCTACGATACATTCTATTTTGGAACTTGTCAGACCAACCAACCTCATAACACCAGTATGACCTACCTTAAGCATTCGTCCAGGTGACACATAAAAGTCAGATATCCTTAGCTCCCTGCTCAGATCTATAACACCAATTTGATAGGAACACAAACTGTTAGAAGGTACTATTTAATATCCGTTAATTTATCTCTCCCACTAATTTATTCAGAACTGGTCTATTATTTCACTTTGGAACTATCATTAATATGAGATTTGTAAGAATTCCAGTACATAAGAGTTGGGTAATTAAACTTTCAGATGGGTAAGAACCTTTCAAAGCATTCATGAGACCTCCATGAACAATAACGAAGTCTTCTCTTGTAAAGTCATAGCTCAAGCTAGAAATGTCACGAAACACGTCAAAGTGCATTGACACCAATTCATAAAGCAGGTAATAAAAGTTTAGTTAGTAACGATCAATCCATTAGTATTATCTTCAACTTGTCTAAAGTATTTGAAAAAACCCTTAAGAAATGTAAAGGTAGAAAATGTCCTAAGTGAACCAGAAACTGTTAAATTAGGAGTGCCACAAGGCACAGTGTTGAGACCTTTATTATTTAATGCATATTAATTCACTGTTTCACCTTGACAGGGGGGGTAACATAGTAGCATACGCTGATGATATGGTACTTATTTTTAGGGGGGAAGCATGAAATGAAGTCAAACAAAAATTGACAACAGCACTTGAAAGAGTTATAAGATTTCTTGATTCATTTAAACTATCTCTTAATATTCAAAAAAAAAAACTATATTGCTTTCTCCATTACTGAGGCAAATAGACCTAACTTCACTATATGTGACTGACTATAAAAATTGATAACTTCTGAGGAGGTACAAAGTCCAAAACAGCATGTGTCATACTTGTGCAACAAGATGTGACACCGTATACATAAATTTTATATCCTTAGAGAATTCTTACATCAAAAACTTTTAATAATGGTTTACAAAGCACTGGCGGAACAACTTTTTAGATATGGTTTATTGGTATGGGGTGATCTGTACAAAAAAAGCATTGGAACCTCTCTAGATAATTTATAACAGTATTGTTTGAGTTATGTTACAAAAACCTAGACTGTTCAACCACTCTATTGTATTCCTGAGACTTTTGTAGTATTGTCAATTTGTTCACAAAAAAACATTGAAAATAATTTTGTACAGAATCCCTTTGGAACCAGAGGTCAAACTCATCACTTGTTAACTATTCCTCCTGGTAGGAAATATGTTAATCAGAGATTTGTAAATTATCTAGAACCAACATTATATAGGTAACCTTACCTTAAAAATACACAATATAAGGACACAAAAAAATGTAAAGTTGAAATTTTTATTTCTGATAGACGTAATATTGAATGTACTTATGTAATATTTCAATCAGCATACAACATAAGTTACATATCTGCACATACAGGAGTATTGCACCTAGGTAGAATATTAAAGCCCTAGAAATATGTTATAGTGTTATGTATGTTTTAATGTATGTAATATATTTTTTTTGAATAATATATGTAAAAAAATTGTAATCTTCAAATTCAAGTTTTTAATCAATTTGGAGTGCTTGAAATTTTGTAACAGATTTAGTTACTATTTGTTTCTTATCTAGGCTAAGGTCATACACTAATATTATGGGGGAAGGAAGACTTAAATTATTTTCTAACCAATATAATTCAATAAATTAATACAGGACCCAGGGGTTTAATGAATCCAGTTCCAAAATTAATGGACTTCAAAAAGGGGCTATTATTAAACTCATTTTTTTCTATATCTAAGCTAAGGTTGTTTGTAACACTGGTTCTTAGGTGTCCAGGTACAGTACAGTACCTCATTAACATTCATATTTTTGTAGGTATCAAAAAAAAAAGTTGAATACAATAGTTTTGGTGATAAGTTTTTCTGAAATCAACATCAACTTTGATTTCTTAAATGTACCTCTCTGTATTTTATAGGTCCATCAAATGGGTCTCTTCTTGCTGATTATAAGTATACTAGGTTTGATACCTTTATATTTAGAGACACATGAGGTATTTGAGGAAAACCCTGCCTTAAGTAGCAGTATATTCCTATTAAGTTCCACTATATTGAATGTTTTCCGTCTTCCTGTCATACATCACCTCTTAGGACAGGGTTTTTATAAAATTCCTCGGGTATCTTTAACGCTAAAACTATCATACTTGGTATATTTAAAAGCTGCAAAAAAGAGACCAAGGTTGATGTTGATTTCAGTATAATAAAGTAATTTAAGTAAAATTTAAAATGACTCCTGCATCAAAACGGTGTCCTTTGAAACTAGCATTTTACTATACTATTATGAGAGAAGCTCAAAGTCATTTGCTAATGAAGTTGCAAGAGTAGAGGAGTATCATTTTAGGGAAACTGACAAATTTTGCAGAATGAATGGTGAGCTGCGAAACAAGCTTGATGAAATGCTTTGATAAGCTTCAGCACACAAACAACAAACATTTGTTACCACCGATATATACAAACAGGTTGTGAGACTAATGTCTCCAGAACTGATGATACCTAGACCGAGTTACTCGATGTTTTGTATAACAAGTGTAAAACCAAGAGTGAGGTGGAGAATGCCACTGTATTGTTGCTAGATTGGAAGGGGATCACGATGAACTACTCGAATGGAATAAGAAACTAAAGACCTGACTTGAAACACTCAGAAAATAATGTGTATGTAGATGAAATGAAACAGTTTAGGAAAGAATTACATATTTTTTTTGTGTTTTATATACTGCTAACTTAGAAATTTTTATTACTTTCACTCTGTTTGTTTCTTAGTTTAAATGTTGCATGAGCTTAAGCCCCTGCTCAAACAATGGTGTTATGTGTGTTAGTGTTATATTTTTGCTGCTGCTTCAGAGGTATTTTTTGTTTTGTTTTTTCTTAATCAAAGCCATTTATTTGTTATTTTAAAAAGTAAAAGAACATACTCACAGTATGGGAAACTTTTATAATGGATTTAAAAAAAAATCATTTACTGTTGTAAAAAAGTTTATTTGCATGTAAATTTGGTTTGAGTTTTGATACTCATAAATAGGTTCTCATACTACACCAACTTTTATCAATACTAATTTTTTTTTGAGAAATTAAAAATAAAAATATTTATATTTGTTATTTACATTTTTGAACCCATTAGAGAAAAGTACCCTATTATTCGATATATATAAATATATATATATATATATATATATATATATATATATATATATATATATATATATATATAACATTGGATGGATGATCTACTCAAAGTATTATCTGTAACTTCCCTACTTATATATAAATATATCAAATTTTTTGGTCTGTTGTAAAAAAAACTTGCTGTTATTAAAATCATTTGCTAAAAATACACCACAACGAAATATATTTGCTCTTTCAATTCCAAAAACATAAACTATGCTTTTAAGGTGAAGAACAAGCTATTTACCAATAGATGGTAGAATATGTATGCCTCTTATAGAAAAACATAGGTATTTAATATTAATATTATGCTAATTTCATGTATAAACACATGTTTCTTTGTTAATTAGATGATTTATTAGAGATGGTGTAAATTTTAATTATAAAAATAAAAGTGTGTTTAAATATAATTTTTTTTGTTTTAATATGTTTGAAATTGTGGTAAAACATATTTCCAAGGGTACTAATTGTATGTTCACTAGTATTTTCATCAATTTGTTGCTAGAGCAAGTTAAAATAGTTAGAGGCACAGTGAAAATAAATTAGTACCTTCCTTTTATACTGAAAAAGGTGTTACAGTTACATATAAAACAGGAAGTGAGACTTTTTTGTGTTAAGTTTCCTGTAATTATTGATCTTTTTGCTAGTCATTTCCAAAAAACATATAAACCAGTCATTGCTAACTGCTAAATACCATTGATTTGCATGATTTCAAATTTTCAACGGACCTGAGGGAGTACCATAAATTCTACTTAAAAATTGTGTATATTCCCTATCTAAACCTCTTTGAATATTGTTTAATGAATCTTTAAAAAATCTTATATTTCCTGAATAATGAAAACAGCTTTATAACTCCTGTTTTTAAATCAGGTGATAGTTCCAATATTTGTAACTATAGACTGATAAATAAAATACTCAATAAAAAAATTAATTTAATTCCAAAACTTTGAAAAAATGATTTGTGACCAGTTGGGCATATTTTTTCCTCCATAATATCTCCTCGGCAGCATGGTTGTTATTAAGGCCGATCAACCACCACTAATATGCTTATTTATATCCAATATGTGCTTAAGGCTTTGGAGATTCGGGGTCAGGTTAATTCTATTTACACTGATTTCTCTAGGACCTTTGACACTGCATTTTGAGATCCTGAAATCTTTGGATGTTGGGGTAACTTTCTGTCATGGATGAGGAAGTTATTTGAAAGGGAAGAGGCAGTATGTCCATATTAAAGGTTCATATATATATATATATATATATATATATATATATATATATATATATATATATATATATATCGGGTGACAATGAAACTACTACCCATTTGAAAACTAGATAAAAATATGGAATTTGGTGTGTTGTTAGGGTTGAATATTGTGAATTTGTAACATAAAAACAATTGAATATCGTTTCCTGTTCCCTGTATATTTTATGTTTTTTGAACTCGTTTAACAATTCTAAACAACTCTTGTATTATAACATAATCTATGTCTAAAATGTATAGTTTTCCAAATAAAGTCACTTAAAAATGTACCATAAATCCCACTTAATTAATGTTATGGAAAAACGGAGTAGGCCAGTATAAAAACAGTCAAGGTTTTTTATACACTTTTTTAAAGCCTTCATCCAACAAAATGTAAAAAAAAATGTTCCAAGTTTTAAAAAAAAAATGTTTTTTTGCAAATCGATTTTTCAAGTTTTGATCAGACCCTGTACCATAATGGGTCAACTGACTGTTTTTCGCTTTGGATAAATATTAACATCATAAAATTAGAGTACTTAATTTTCAATTTTATAGTTGTTTATGAAAGTTAAGTTAATGATAACTTAACCTAGTGTGATAACTACTTTATACTACCTATAAACAAAGTTTTGCTAAATTTAAAATAATCATATTAGCCTTGACAATATGATTTTTGACAAGTAACTTTTATCACTTGTGGGCTTTGCAAATTGTTGCACTTTTTTAAATTCTCGTGCTTTATTTCGTGTCTGTATTGGTTCTTCTTAGTTCTTTGAAATCTCTTTAAAATAGCGAGTTTTGCAAGGGCTGAACAAATAGATATGCTTCTCGTTTATACCAAGTGCTTGCAAAATAAAAAGCAGACTCAAACACTCTACGCAGAGCGATAGTCCAACAGAAACCAACCCTGCTTTGCCTATTTTCCGTGGCTAGTACAACATTTGAAAACAGTTCCCCAAAATGAAAATGAAGGAAAGTTCATTACTAGTGAAGAATAAATGTTCTGGCGTATGTGAATGCTGATCCAAGTATTTCTACTTGCCAAATTGAAAGTGAAGTTGGTGTTAACAGAAAAAGTCCTAAGAACATTTTGAAGGTTGTTAATGACTTTGCTCGGCGAGTTGAATATTGCCGATGGTTTATGGAAAATTCTAACCAAAATAATAACTTTAATAGATTAATATTATTTTCGGATGAGTCTCGCTTCACGAATCTGAGAATGTTCAACAGAAACAAAGTAAGATATTGGGCAAATGAAAATCAACATTTATTTAGAGAAGAATCTTTCCAAAAACGCTTTGGTGTTAATGTGTGGCTAGGTGTTTTAGGAATGAGAATTGTGGGCCCAATATTTTTTAATGAGCCCCTTACAGCACAAACTTATTTGAACTTTCTAGAAACAACAGTTACCGATTTTTTGGACAATTTACCTCTTGCAGAAATTTCCAACATATACTTTCAACAAGATGGTGCACCGGCATGCAGGTTTGAACCTGTAAGGTGGCTAGCACGTTCGCCTGATTTGACACCTCTAGATTTTTTTCTTCTGGGGTTATATCAAAGAAATAGTCTATTTAACTCAAACTGAAAATTGACATTTTAAGAAATTGAATTATTAGTGCTATTAATAATATTAGTATAACACCCAAAGAAAATGTATTATGGAAAATTGTTGAAAAATGTGAGACATGTATTGAACAAGAAGGTCGTATTTTTTAAAATGTTAATTATGATTAAGTATATTCTTTTTTCTATTTCTTTTATTATTAGTTAATATTAATCATGTCTAGGTATAATAAAGTTCAGTTGTTTTCACCGTATTATATTCGTTTCTTTTTTTGATCCATGGCCAACTGTATTATATTCGTTTCTTTTTTTGATCCATGGCCAACTGTTCCGGTGGTTTAATTAAATAATTGCTAGTAATATTGATTTTCGCTTTAGATGAGCATTAACAAAACGAAAATAGGGTATCAAATTTTCAAGTTTGCAACAGTCTATGGAAGTTAAATTTGTCATATGTGGATAAAGGATAAAAAAAGTAAAATTTGGTAGTGAAGGTTTTGTTCCAGTCAGTTGACCCGTTATGGTACAGGGTCGGATCAAAACTTGAAAAACCGATTTGTGAAAAACAGATTTTTTTAAAACTCGGAACATTTTCTTTTTTGACATTTTGTTGGATGAAGGCTTGAATAAAGAGTAAATAACTGTGATTGTCCTGGCCTACTCCGTTTTTCCATAAAATACAAATAAGTGGGAATTATGGCACATTTTTAAGTAGCTTTATTTGGAAAACTATACATTTCAGACATAGGTTATGTTATTCAAAAGTTTAGAATTTTTAAGAGAGTGTTCCATTTAAAATATTGAGGTCGCGGTCATTTCCGGGGAAACCGGAAACGATATTCAATTGTTTTCATGTTACAAATATTTACAATATTCAACCCTATCAACACACCAAATTCCATATTTTTATCTCTAGCCGTTGTCAAATGGCGCTCTAGATAGTGGTTTCATTATCACCCGGTATATATATTAATGACCTACCTAATAAAATTAAGTCCGAACACCTTTTATATGCTGATGATTTAAGCTATTTTAACTTACAAAATCTTTGGATGATTGTGTAGCCCTACAAAATGATCTTGATATTTGATATATAAATAATTAGTGCTGTAGAAGCAGATTGGATTAAAATATTGGTAAATGTAAATTAATTAACTTTTCCAGAATAACAAATTTAATCAATTTTAATTATTAATATTAGTGAAGAATTAGAGAGGGTAAATTCAATTTCTGATTTTGGTATAATATTGGACAATAAACTTAGCTTTGATTTACATTATTATCATATAATTAATAAATCGCTAAAACTTCTAGGCTTTAATAGCAGATTATTCCAAGAGTTTTTAGCTGTTAAACCAATGAACTTTCTGCACAAAAATTTGGTCTGTTCTTATTATATTAGTACATGTATCAAATATTGAAATTATATTGAAACAGTACAAAATAAATATTGCTAGCTTTTAGTGTAGAGTTTCCCCTTACTTTCTCTAACTATAGTGAGGCAAGAATTAAGTTTGGTGTGGAGCCTTTAAAATCTATAAGGGTAAAATTAGACATCTACTTTCTTTTTAAGTTGATTAATGGTTTCATCGACTGTTCAGAATTATTGATTGATTTACAGGTCCCTGCTTGGGCTGTGGGATTATTTGCGATTGATTTTTATCACTGAAGTTATGGGGTATTCTCACTATTGTCTAGAATTGCAGCCAATGGTAATAAAGTGAATAGATTTTTTTTGAATTCTCTTGAATGTTTTAAAAGAAAAGTTTACAAAATTAGTTTTAATTACTCATAAGACATGTAATGTTGATATTTAGTGTAAGTATATAAAACTAATTTATTTGTGTATATGTATGTGGTTTAATGTGTATTTATACCCATAAATAAATAAATAAATAATATAAAATTGAATAAATTAAATCATCGTAGTTCTTGTTGAGCTCATGGTCTTCATGGATTAGAACTCTTCCTTATAATGCAAAGAGGTCTTTGGTTTGAGCCCAGCAAAAACAAGTTAATTTTTTCAATTTTAGTTTATCAGAAATGCAATTAAAATAATTATGAGAAGTTTATAATCAAAATACAGACATTCAAAAACAACAACAATTTCTTTATTTAATTTAGAAAATAGAATTTCTGATTGTGTTTTGGTCTATAAATTGAATTTAAACACTAAAACACATCTAAGTGTTTTCAAATAGTAGGTTTTATTTGAAGTTTGATAAAGAAATTCTTGCATTTGTCAAGAATTGTAAGAATAGAGACACAAGAGTTTTGCAAACAAATATTTCCGAAGTAAATTTAAAAAAACACGTTGTTAAGCAAAAAAATTGATATTTAGATGGATATAAAATTATAAAACGTTTAAGTCATGGACAATTAATTAAAATAAATAAAATTACCTTTTAAAGCTATGTACATTCTATGACATATTTAGCACATAGTGTTTATCATGCATTGTTTACTACTAGGCTAGTTGGATTCACTTCTTAAAATCGAACGTATTTTGTGTTTTTTTGTATCTTTTTTCCCTATTTTATTTTCTATAATATTGTAAATAATTTATATTAATTTTTTTTTATAAAAATCACATTTAGGGTTGTTCGAGTCACAAAATTTTGTTTATCATTTGTATTTTTTTAGTATTTTCTTTGTTTTTATACAAACTTTGTTGCATCTTTTAATAGCTTATAGAAAGTCAACAAAAATCCATTGTTAATTAGCATTAATATTAATTTTTTTTTAAATAAACTATCTCTGGCATTAAATTAAATTTTGTCAGTTATGTCTTCAAAAATTAAATCTCTAGAATTTTTATCTCTAGTCAGAATTAGAGGTATCGGACATATGAACAAAATGACTGGATGATCATAATGGTCATTTTGTCATATATCATTTTCATTACGATATTTGCGTAGATACTATAAACAATCTCTATTTTTTAAAGAAATGATTTTGTTTGTTTTTCTTTATGCATTATACTATTTCTTATTTTGATATCAATATGAATTAATGCTATGATTCTGGAAGAAAATGTATGCCTCTTGTCAGTTTACATCAGCATAACAATTTACATCTGACATTCTCAAATTTTACATTTATAGGTTGATGCAAACATATAGATACAGAGGCATACATTCTGTTTTAAATCCGGGGCGGCAGTAGATTTAATTATTGTGAAAACGAAAATGTATTTTTATTATTTATCAGATATGTAATAGTATATAATAATAAAACGTTGGTAATTATCATACTGTTTTTTTCTTGTTTTTAAAGAATTTAAAATACGAGGATTAAAACAGCTTATAGAATTTATTTAACATAGAATGAAAGCTTTTAGGTCAATTTCAGAAATTAAAGTTATTGTGATTAGACCATATCAAACTGAAATCGCTTGCTGCTGAGATGAAATAGTCTTCGATTGTACGAGACAGGGCTCTTTACTTCACATGATTGGAACACTGAATGAGCTAGGAGAGATTTGGGATGGCATTTTATACCTGACCTGGGTTCACTGAACCGTGTGTCAGTGTAATGATCGCTTTTGAAGTATGATGTAGACTGTAGTCCGTATCTTTATTTATTTATTTATTCATTATAAGGCATCTACAGCATATATTTGCCAATTACTGACACCACTACCTAAATATTTACAAAATAACTGTACATTCTTACTCTAAATACTAATACAGTATAAAAACTAACTAAGTTTGTTCCTGAGTTGCCAATAATTTAATCTCTATGGCCGCCCTATACTGTTTCAAACTGAGAGTAGCTAGGTCCAAATCACTTGCAAATCTATTAAACAAGTCACACATTCTGTAGACTGGTGAGTTCTTATAAAGTTGCGTCCTGGGGAATTGCAGGTAGAATGTATTTCTATTTCTTGTATATCCAAGAGTAACCAAAAATGGCAGCTAAGATATTATATCAGCATTATCTACATGATTTTTCAATAATTTGTAGAAATGCACCAAACATATTTTTATTCTACGTTTCTCGAGTGATAGTCTATCAAACATAGACAATAATTGATTGTGACTATACCCTTGAGGAGGATAATAGCCATATCTTTTGTAAAATAGGTATTTAAGAAATTTTCTCTGAATTCTTTCAATGGACTTAATCCAGATTTCATATTGGGGGGACCATATTATGCAGCCATAATCGAGTTTAGGCAATACAAGGCTATCAAAGAGCTTAAGGCATACATTTACATGCAAGCACCTGGTGGATCGGACAATGAAACCCATTACTTTATGTGCCTCATTGATTTTTGTCACTATGTGTTCGGTAAAATTAAGTGTGTTATCTAAAGAAACACCTAAATCCTTTTGCATATTACAAGGTTGTAATAAAACATTATTAATCTTGTATTCAGAATTGACAACATTCTTGTTTAATGAAAATGTCATTTTTGTACATTTTTTTGCATTTAATTTAAATCTATTTTCATTACACCAAAAACACACATTATCGAGGTCATCTTGTAATCGATCACAATCATCATCATTTATAATCTCTAAAAAAATCTTAAAATCATCCACGAATAATAATGCTCTTGCATTCTTAACAACTTGGCACAAGGCATTAATAGAAATTACAAATAAGAGCAGACCCAAATTTGAGCCTTGAGGAACTCCAGACGTACTACTGTACATTTCAGATATTGCACCCCTTATTTCAACATATTGTTTCCTGTCACATAAATATGAACTAAGCAAGGACACCAAGTTATTCCTCACATTCATTTGTTTTAAAGACTTGTTGACAACACTATGTTTTATTTTATCAAACGCTTTCTCAAGATCTGTGAAGATTACATCTACCTGATTTTTCTTATTGAAAGCTTCATGCAAGTATTGAACAAAAGCCGTAAGATTTGTCATTGTGGACGTGTTTGGTAAAAAGCCATGCTGATGGGCAGAAATACAATACTTCACCTCATCATAAAGCCTAATGAATATCACTATCTCATATACCTTAGAGATGGCATTTATTCTAGATATAGGCCTGTAATTTGCTAGTTGTTCTTTTGAACCACTTTTGAAGGATGGCATTACTTTAGCGGTCTTCCAAATACTAGGATATATGGTAGTTCGAAGACTTACATTAAAAATATGAGATAGTGGCAAGAATTCCTTACAGCCCTTGATGACATATCCAGGCACCCCATCAGTTTATTACACCCCTTTAGTTTATTAACTGCCTCTAGAACCTCATGCTCAGTGATAGGTAGTTCACAAAAATAATCTTTTACGTGACAAGGTTTTGTCGGCAATTGTTCCGCCGCGGAGAAAACAGAACTGAAGAATACAGAAAAACCATCCACTATGTCTTTAGTACCCCTTAAAAGAAACAATCTCATAGTACATCTCATTAGGCATATCATTATCACTCTTTTGCCATTTTATGTAGGACCAAAAATATTTTGGATCCACATACAAACTACCGGCCACACGCTCCATGTATTGATTGTAGGCATCCCTGATCTTAGATTTAACAAGACGTCGAGTATTCTTATATTTATTCCACCAATATGCCGACTTGGTTTTCCTGTATCTTTGTAGGTCTTGTTCCTTTTTCTTTATTGATTTTATTATCTTACCGCTATACCATACCGGAAATGTTCTACCCACTTGCATTGACAAAGGAACACACTCCTTAAACACCACATTAAGAATATGATAGAACATATCGACCGCTTGAGTGACTTCCCTACATGCATAAAGCATTTGCCATTCTTGGGTTCTTATTAATTGATACATTAAATTAAAATCAGCTTTTTTGAAATTAAATTTTGTGTTAACTACGTGTTCACACTCATTATATTCAATATCTTTATTCAAATTATTAGGTTCAGATATGTAGATAATATTTGTCATTTAGCCGCATAATCTAGAAAATCTACCCGTATGTCTTGATCATTGGAAATTGAATTAGAGGGCTCGATTTCCTGTTCTTGTACAAAGAAAAGAGAATGGTTCCTTAGATCACTCTGTTAGTTCATCATACATCACAAAAGCAATTGGTTATTAATTCTTTGGTTTATACACAAATTGTAACAAAAATTCTTTACAATGGGACACAAGAAACTAATTCAAGCTTTAAGAAAGAATGAAAATATAATAATCCTACTCCATGTCAGAGTAGGAAACTAATAAGGAGTAACTGATAGGAAATGTACTTCTTCCCGTTATACACAGAACTACAAGATTGCAAGCTTACTTTTCCACTCCAACGTACATACAATTCTAAACATGTGCAAGAAAACAAGAAATGTTTGCAATTGCAAAAGGGCATTACATCTTTTCAAACAAAAGGAGTATGTGCAATTCCTTGTTCTTGTGGTGATGTCTATTTTGGAGCGACTGGACGATCCATATCCACTAGACTTTAGGAACTTTAACAGTTTATTAGAAAGAAACAAATTGTACAGACTGTATCGGAATACCAGCCCTTCACTGGACATGGTGGGTTTCTATAAAGCAAAATTAGAGAATCTAATGAAATTTGTGTAAGTATCTGAATAATTTTAATCGACATGCGGGCTACATTCTAAATATCAGGTAGAAACCGCTGGTTACACCGGGTCACGGTTAGGTGAACACATGTATTAAAAGCTGACCCCACTCTCTCTCAGTTTATTCAGTGTTCTAATCTTGTGAGATAAAGATGCCTGAAGATGCCTCGTGCAATCGAAGGTGAAAAGGTTTCTTAATTAATTTATTTTTTAGAAACTAATTTTTAGGGTTTTGCTGTTGTTAAGGCACTTGATTTTAACAGAGCTCTGTCTGTCCGCAACATAACTTAAAAACAATTGGACTAATTGAGCTGTGGAATGTTATGGTTGATTGATTGAAGCTTTGTTTTGTATGTGAAAATTTACATAATGGTATTGGTCAGAATATCTGATTAATTTAAAATGTACACTTACATTTTAGTCTAAGCAATCATAAAATTAAAATTAATTTAACCTCACAGTCACAAACTTTAGACAAAAAATAAATATTCAGTACATTGAACACAGGTTAATCACGTTACGACCCAAAACTTTTTGGACAGTTTTAATCCTCAGTGACTGAAAAAAGTAATATTTTTTGGATCCTAAACGTTTACTCCTCTTCATAATAATAACCCATGTAATATATTATTAATGTACTATACGGGCTATATTATAGGAGTATTGTAAATCTTTAAAAAATATAAATTACGATGTTAGAGTACCAAGAACACGAAAAACGTATTTAAAATAATATATGTGTGTCTGTACGGATTTGTGTTAAGTCTGCCTGTAAACAAAATTTGCGCGCATGGTAATTTCAGAACGATTAATTTAAAACTTGTATCAGAAATAGTTTAACTCAATGCCTTGTGTGAACTATATTTGGGAATAGATCTTTGGTATTTTTTTAGGAATATAGAAATGAAAAAATCATATTTTTATGTCTTTAAAAGCTGGAAGACTTCATACTCGTTCTATTTTTTTGTATGTAAATCAAAAACAGTTCTTCAAAGGTAAAACTATTTTCTTATTTCACAAACGATTAATATTTTTAGCAGGGGACAAAACACTTTAAGTTTATTTTATTTCTTGATAAAACCATATTAAGGGGAAGTACTAAGTTTACCAAAACACTTTTTTTATCTTAGTATCTGTTTTTTTTTATTTAGCAGTTTTTGATTCAAACTGTTTTTTTTTATTTAGATATTCTTTAAGTAGGAATATACATATTCGTTATGAGTAAATGGAAGATAATGTTTGCTGCTCATTAGCTGATTACGAAAAATTGGGTTCCATACTTGTCTCTTTGAATAAACATTCATTTACCACTCTAATCTGTATGTCAACAAAATAATTTAATTTTTTTTTCAACTATAGAATAGAATTTTTAAAATATTACAGGTTTTGGACCAATTTTCCCAAATAACACATGAGCAGTCAGCTTTCTTGGACAATGGAATTTTCTATATGAATTTTGCAGAAGATGCACTTTTGCTTCAAAGTTGTGGACAGTATTACGCCAAACGAGTAGATAAGTTGTGGGATGAATTGTTACAATTTCATACTCGTATGGTTAAATATGATGAAACTACAGCCAAACATTGGACCGACAGGTAAGCAATAATATGTGAAATAGGATTGTAATTTACATGTAGGATCGAAAATGTCCAAATAAAAAAAATTACTTGCATCATTTAAAAAAATGTTATTAACTATATTTAATGCTTAACGGATAATTATGTAAATACATGGAAACATTTTAAGGGATATTGGTGGAAAGTTGGAAAAACATTATTTGTCTTTACCGAAACGTATTATTCATGGGTGTAACACTTAAAAATTCAACTTTAAAAATTGACTATTCCTACGTTGTTTTCATGTGTCTATGATACTCTCCTAAGAACCTTCTAAAAAAATGTCATAATAAGTGGAAACTTCAAGTTATTTATTATTCTCTCTCTTATAAAATATTAGTGGCAAAAGAGAAGCTCGAAAGGAAGAGATAGCAAGACTTGAAGAAAGACTAAACCGAGGGAAAAGAAAAAAGATAGTTTTAGCAGAACCAGAATTAGGAGATATTCCAACAGATGGTAACTGTTTTTTAATCGATATTGATCAGGAAGATCATTCAGATGTGCTGCTTGGTCCAAATTTTTTACTACCAGAAGAAGAAGAAAATGAGAAAGGAGAAGATGAAGATAAGGAAGAGCCTGTGGAACCTTTTGAGTACAATTTTGATCTGTTTGATGAATGGCCTGAAGTTCGTCGTATTGGTAAGACCATATTTTAAATTTCTTTAGTTAAATTTGAAATTAAACCTGCTATATCTAGAATTTTGGCTTCACTTGATGTTGATGTCACTCCACTATTTAACAAGAAAAACGAGTTGTGCAAACGTTTTGGATAATATCCCTTTTATTGATTTTCGGTTTTTCTTAAGTGTATTGAGTCAAACCAATCAATTAGGGGAGGAGCTGAAAAAGTTTTGCAAATCTTCATGTATCTTCAGTAAAAATTGTCTAGGGTGCTTTTAAAAAAAAACAATTAAAAAATGGAATTTCTGAAAAAAAAAATATATATATATATATATATATATATATATATATATATATAAAATAAACAACTTTTCTTAATAACACTTTCATATTATAGCAAATAAACTATGTTTCTGAGGTTCTCATAGAAAATGTCAATTTTGTCTCGAGGCAGTTTTGAATAAGCCATTTTTTTGATATTTAGTTAAATTATAACAAAGTTACCTAATAAATAAATCACTAAATTTTCTTTACCTGGAATATCCCTCGTAATGAATCATACCTTTTATTAGGAATTGTGAATTCTGATTCTATTTAGTTTCTCACATTAACACATAAATACTATCTTTTCAAACGTTTTCATTGGGCGCCATTTTGTTCCACCATATTGGATTCGTGCTAAACAGTTTCTACCTATGTTAAACTCGATTTTTTAAGCTGATTTTTTTAAGGCCGCCAGTTTTTTCCGTCATGTTGAATTCATACCAGTTTATCCCTATATCACCTTTAATTTTTGTGCCAAATTTGAAGTCTATTTAATAAGAAGATAATTTTTGCCTTGATTTTATTTGACCCCCATTTTGTTTCACCATCTTGAATTCATTCCGCAATTTTATCAGTTTATCTCTATATCGCACTTAATGCTTGCACAAAATTTGAAATCAATATAATAAGTATATAAGGCTGATTTTTAAAATATTTTATTAGTTTACCATTTTCTTTTGTTATCTTGGAGTCATACCAAAATGTTACCAGTTCAGTTCTATGTAACACTTAATTTTTTGCAAAATTAAGGGTCAACACATAATTTTTAACCAGTGAACAAGTGAATCGGGTAAGTAGTTTATTAGCAATGCTGGGGAATGACAGACAGACAGACCATGGAATTGAGAAAATATGTTTTTTGGAATCTAGGGACTGTGGAAATATGTAAAACCTAGGGGGGTGATTATTTCACGACTACAAACATTTTATTTGGCCGCCATCTCGAATTAGTACCACCTTTTTACCAGCTCATCTTTATATCATACTTAATTCTTGCACAAAATTTGAAATCAATCTAATAGGTAGTTTTTCAGGGTGATTTTTTAAATATTTTATTAGGCTGCATTTTTGTTTCGCCATCTTGTATTTGTGATTTCTACACAATACTTTATTTTTCTGTAAAACTTGAAATAAATTGGATAATTAGTTTTTTAGTAATATTTGTTTAACATTTTACTGGGCCGCCATTTCGTTCTGTCTTATTGGATTTTTACCAAAATATTAACAGGTCATCACTATATATATATCACCACACCAGTTTCTCTCTGTCACTTTTCATTCTTGCACATAATTTGAAATCGATCTAATAAGTAGTTTTTCTTTTCAAGCTGATTTTTTAAATATTTTATTAGACTGCCATTTTGTTTTACCACCTTGCATTCGTACCAAAATTTTACCCCTATTTCACATTTAATTTTTGTGCAAAATTTGAGGTAAATTGGGTATCTGTTTTTTTAGTAGTAATTTTTTTACATTTCTCTAGGTCGCCATTTTATTCCGCCATATTGGATTTTCACTAAAATATTTCTAAATTATTATCATATGAACTATAATTTTCTACCAAAATTTGAAGTCAATGGGTAAGGAGTTTTTTAGCTTTGCCGCGAACAGACAGACAGACCGACGGAATTGAGAAAACATGTTTTTCGGCATCTAGGGACCCTGAATATGAAGATCTGCGAAAATCTTGATGGTGATTTTTTTACGATTACAATACTTCCCGTTTATGAGAGATATAAAAGAGGGGGGGCGGGGGCAAGATAAAAAACATCATATTGTAGGTTAAGTAGGAAAATTTTATTTTCCTTTTGGCATTCGTCTAGACCGAAAGTGAAATTTAAAACTAATTATATAAAAATTTTTCTTACAGACAAAAACAAGACAAACATTTCAAAAATTCACTGTTTAGTTATATATTTTGTTACATATTGTTCCTTTGTTTTTTTAGTGTCATATTAACCCAGTCTCGCCCTAAAGCAACTCATTTTTTTTTAAACAGACGATAATAGATTATTAAAATATACTTTCCCATAATATTTATGAATGGAGACATACGTTTTTTTCTTAATTGGTTAATAAGACATTGAAAAGTCGATGCGTTTTAAAGTTACTTCGATATTCTCTTAAAACACACGAACCTTGTCTTGAAATACTGAATCTTAGTATAGAAATCGAACTATATTCATAAAAATTTAAGTGCTGCTTTTTGCATAGGTAGCATTGTTGGAAATACGTTGTTGTTTTTGCCCATACCACACAGTCAGACACTAAGCTAAATTTTGCTATTGGATCATATATATTAAACCATATTGGTTCATGGGACATCTGGTCAAATGTAAGTAATTGATATAATTTGAGCAGGGACGTCGTTAGATTCTATCACTCGACGATGACTAAAAAAAAGGTCAGGCCTTCTGTATTACAGTAATTTTGGTATAGATAGAGATTCTACTAGTTTCCAAATGTGTCCCATAATTTGCCAACTCAACTACAACTTGGCCAACTGCTCAAGATAATAGGGGTGGACTTCACTCCGCTCCTTTAATGACGCCCCTGAGAAAAAAAACAGGATTTCTCCTTATACCACATTTAAACTGGTCTATCGAGATGTCAAGAAACCATGATCACCTTCCCATAGTGGTAGTGGTCAATAAAAATGATGAATGTTGACTAATAATTTGTTAGAAATATGTACATTTATAAATTCATTTTGAAAGAAACTTCGGTGATTGGGTAAAACTGATCTCAAAAGGAATTTAACTGTTAATGTATCCTTTTCCGAAGAAGTGAAAGGTAACACGATTTGTATATGTATTACTAAATAACTATTTGCAGAACTGAACGGCCATATTTCACTATCATTCATTTATAACACCAAAGAAGATTATATGCTACGCCTGCCCTCTCAAACTTGTGATATAACATGTCATGATTCATAACATCCAATGCTTTGGTCAAATCGAAATAAATTCCAAGTGTTGAGTTGCCTTTATCTAAGGATTTTAGTATTTTATCAATTTGGCTAAACAAGGCTTTCTGCGTGGAGCGGTTTTTCAGAAAGCCATGTTGGCAACTGGTAAAGGCATGCATAACCCAAACAAATGTTTTTAGTTAAGAAGTTCAATATTCTGTTATACATAGCTTTTTCAAAAATTTTTGAAAATTCAGAACACACAGCTACTGGTCTGTAATTGTTGACTTCAAGAGGGTTTCCTTTTTTAAAAATAGGAATTTTTTTTGAGGTCTTTAATTGACTTGAAAACTGGCCTTCAACAAATGAGTTATTTATGATAGTGACAAGCGGTTTAGCTAGTAACTTTGCCGCAGTAGCTATGATATTGCAAGGAACTTCGTCCAATCCAGAGGATTTCTTTTTTCAAAATCCCTAATTATGCCAATAACTTCTTTTTCATCAGTTGGGCTTAAAAATATTGAATAGTGGATTTGTCGTTCAACATGCGCATTAATGATACCTATATTTCGACCATCATCATCGGTCGGCCTCAATATTTGAGAGCTTCCTACAAAAAAACTATTAAAAATATTACCTTGTTGTTCAGAATCAGTGGTTTCTACTCCGTCATGGGCTATTCTCATTTTACGAGAAGATTACTTTTTTCCTGTAATCTCTTTCAAAATATTCCATCCTCACCTACTAGGATTATTAGCCAGTAGCATTCTATTTTCATAGTAGTTTGATTTTTCATTTTGAATTGCTTTTCTATACTGATTTTTTATAGTGTTATATTTTATGTGTAATTCCTCTTTGTTGCAGTGTGTTTTTAACCAATACAATTTTTTCATTTCATTTGACAATCTTTCTATTTCTGTATTAGTTACATGTTTAGTTTTAGACTTAGTATGGTATTTATTTTTTTCTGGGAATGCTACATAGAAATAATGTTTAACAGTTTTATAAAATACTTCAAAACTATACCGAGTTTCGTTACTATTTACGACTTCACTACTTTTATTAAATACTTTTTATTAGGCTTTGAAAAATTATGAGTAATTGTTTTTTTTGTGTAGTATTAGAATCTGTTGGTATTTTAAACGTTGCTTGTATTCCTAAATGGTCAAAATTTATTACGGAGCTTTCTGTTTCAACTTCAAAATTAATAAGAAGTTACCTATCACCGATCCAGATCCATTTTGATAACGTGTCGGTTTACTAATTAAATGCTTAAAATTAAATAAATTGAAGAGGTCTAGTAGTTATTTCCTACATCTATATTAAAATCACCTATAACTATAACATTTATATAGCGTTTACAAATTACATCTAAATGGTAGTTTTAGTTTGACTAAGAAGATATTAATATCTGCTTTTGGAGATCAATATAAAAAGATTAATACAGTTTTTATAGTGTTAAGTGAAAATAATGAAATACAATGTTCGAATACGTGCCTCCACCACGGTGTTCCTTCCTGCAGAACATACTTGATATTGTATACCCGTCAAGAGAATATACTTCACTTTCATCAGTTGATAATGGCGATTGGTTAATGGCTTCGTCAACTAGGACATCTAGCCAAAACTAGTTTTATAATTCTTTGGGAGCACTTTATGTGCATCTGAGATTGTACCCATTCCCATTGTAACCATATGTAAAAAGGGTGTCAGTTAGACAGATAGCACAACAAAGTAATTGACTCTTCTCATTCCCCGGCAACAGGAGCATTACACAATGGAAGTGTTACCTCAGATTAGGAGGATAGGTTTTAACAGTATGAATCGTGTTAATAAGGTTTTTTTTAATTGTTTGAAATTTGGTTTATTTAACAAAGTTATTGTGATTTGGAGTTATTTCTGACCAATATTTCATATAGGTTGGGGTTTCTGTTGTTGCATTCAACTAGGATGTGTCTCAGAGAGCCTGTCTCCTCACATCCACACTTTGGGGAGTCCAAAACTCCCATTCTTTGAGGTGTTGTGGGGTTGGAGAGTTTCCAGTACGCATTTCTATCACTGTTGTAATATGCCTTCGTTAGGTATCAGTTTATAATCTCTACCTCTTTCCAGTGTCTCTCTTCAGTATCTCTTCCATCTTTTATTGTAGTCTTATTAAAGTTTCATTATATATTCTTTTTTATCCAGACATAAATGATAAGGGTTTTTTTAGTATTCTTCCTATATTTGCAAGCTGATCTATTTTCATTACCTTTTATTCCAGAGAGCCTAGGAAATTCAGCCCATTCTTATGTACTCGTTATTGTTATTTGATAATACTATGATTTTTTTTGTGTTGATAATAATGTGGTAAATGCCTTTAGATTTTATTTGTTGGCATATTTTTTTATAGCACACTTTGAGTCACCGAATATGATTACCTTATCTATATTATTTTCCAAGCATACGCTGATTGCCTTAAGTATTACCACTGTCTCTACGGTACAGAATTGCGTGTGATTCGGTAGTTGTGAGGAAAACCTCTATTTAATTTCTGGGCAGTATACTCTAAGTCCTGCTTTATTTGTTGTATTCTATTCAGGCATCTGTATGTATGTTGAGGTAATAATTGTTATATTTTTGATTTATTATGTCAAGGAATTTCTATTTGGTATTGGTTTCATGTCTTTTAATTTCAAGATTGATTATTGGTACTTATGCCTTTCATATTTTCTCTTATGTGTAAATCTCGGATGTTTTTCATATTTTTCTATCCCTTCTTACTGCTGTATTTCTTCCAAAGCATTCATAAATATATGGTTCTTCACTTGTTCCAAAATAACCCCTTGTTTTGTTTATGTTCCTGATCTCATTTATTAGGCTAATTGTTTAGTTTTTTACAGAGGTATATGTTTTTAATTATAACTTTTTTTAACCAAATTCTTCTATATTTCATAGATGTCTTTCCAGTTTCTGCACACAATAGGTTTAAGGGTATAGTTTAATACAGCCCAGAACTCTTCTGAGGGCTTGGAATTGGACTGCATCTAGTTTTTATTTGTTTCCTTGCTTTTGGATTTAAGAGTTGGCATCCGTAATCAGAGTGGGACCTCACAATTGCTTTGTATAGTGTGCTTAATATTTTTGGATTTGCTTTCGACCATACTTTTTTTAAGAATTTAAGGACATTGATGCCCTTCTTCGCACTGTATGCCATTTTTCCGATTTGCTTATTCCAGTTGAGAGTGCCCGTAAAGATGATACCAAGATACTGATTTTTTTTTGAAAGTTCTTTTGTATCTTGAGCGTGAGTAATGTGAGATTTTTCAAGCATCCTTGACCTCTTCTAAATCCTATTTGGTTATGATTATCATTATCTAGAATCATTTTCTACTTCTGATAATAACTTCAAATATTTTGCCAACACACACTGTGGATCCTCTGGGTTTTTATTTGCTTTAATATTAGGGTATAACAGTGTTCTTTTCCATTGTTGGAGTACCTGATTTGCTAATAAACATTGGTTAAATATTTTAATTGTTTCTTCTTTTGCTACCTCAGTTAAATTTCGAATCGTAGAGTAGTTTATGTTATCCATTCCTGGGGCTGAATCTCTTTTTTCCTGTATTATCCAATTAAATTCTTGTAGTGTTATTGGAGGAACCTTATTTGGGACCAATTTCCTGAACCCTGAATTCTAATTTATATATTGAGGTTATTTAGTATACTGTGAGCAATATCTTCTGTAGGTACCTTATTAGATAATCTCATTCTTGTATTGTTAAATGTTTTAATTGTTTTCCGTATATTTTCCATTTGTGTGGTTCTGTGGAAATTTGCACAATATTTTTGTATACCCTGTCATTTTTTCCTTGAAAATTTTCTTTGGAAATATTCTTTGTGGAAACCTGCTTTTTTTTTGTTGCAAAATTATGGATAATTTGGAATATAGGCAATATGTTTAAAAGTTCCGACTTGAGAAAATAGAGACAGTGTCGTGGCGGGACAAAAATTTTGCTTGCGACAAAGAAGAACGAAGGTGATTTTTAATTCGCTAAAGATTAGGTAAAAGATTTACCTTCGGCGTTAGTGATTTTACTCATTTATCCTACCGAAAATTGATAAATAGATCAGCAGTTTAATGTTCACATTAGGAAAACTGTCCAGCAAAATTAACATAAAGAAGTAAATGTCTGCCCTGAGGATCAAACTTAGCACTTATGCAGTTTTTATCGGCAAACATCTAAAATAAATGCCTTTGTCGGGCATGTACATTTAACATTTATTAATGTATTTTAACTACTTAACCCGATTTATTTATTTTAATCTGATATACATCTTTAGCAAATGCAATATTTTCACACAAAAAACAATCAAATTATTTGTTCATAAAATACGAAAGTTTGTGATTTAAGATTATGTTTATTTTAAGTAACCAGAGTTTATTTTTAGTCATTGATATATCAATCAGTCAATTTTTTATTTGTTGTAATAGTTACAAAAGCATTGTCACAAGTCAAAAAAATCTACAAGTCAAAATATGATCTAAAGTTAATGAGTAGTCGGCAACTTTAGCTTATATAATACATACAAATCAAAATCAAAACCTAAAGATGAAGCCTAAATTTGAATATCTCATGACTTATTCTAGCAATTTACAATAACAGGTTTATCACAATACAGTTTTCTATTGTTATATATCAAAAATACAAGGGTTTAAAATCATTATATTACATAAGACTTTTGTAGGAAGACATCGAATTTTTTCAGGGAGCACATTATAGAACTGTATACAAAAATAGTTCTGTCCATCTCTATTTCTTTCAGTGCGAGGGTGTTGTTCTACCAAGTGGTTTTTGTTCCTGGTACTCTACCCATGAAGGTTATAGTTGGTAGAGTATTCAGTATGAGTTTTGTTTACATGCCGGAGGCATGATAATATAATTGTGCATTGTATCGTTGAAATCTTGATGCGTGGGCAGAATGTTCCTAACATAGTATGACATAGGAGATGAGTGTGAAAATAGCCATAGTATGCGCTCATTAGGACAGGATCCGAGACCATATTTTTTAGGTTTCGAATAACTAAAACAGTTCTATTTACTTTCCTTGAAAGGATGGTTCATTGTTCTTTCCATGTGAGGCCAGCATCAAAATATACACCTAGGTATTTTACATGGTCTTTATTGGAAGTTATTGGGCGTAATGAGCAGTTCAATATTTTCGTTTTAGCATCATGTACATTAAGTCTATTAGATGTGAACCACTCATATATGCACGACTGTGCTTTTAATGTTCTTGCTTCTAAACTGTGTTCATCATCGGCGCTCTCAAAGGCGACTGTATCATCTGCAAAAAGACGAAGGTTTCTAGATGGAAGACGGACAACATTCAGACATTGATGTATAGAAGAAATAATACTGGCCCCAGTACTGATCCCTGGGGTACTCCAGATTTGACTGAATGAAGAGAAAATATATTCCCCAGATAGTGCAATACTGAAGTTTAGCTAAGAGGTATGATTTCAAGAGACAAACACAGTCTGGACCCATATTATACTCGCCTAGTTTGGCAAGCAGGAGTTCGTGAGATATACAATTAAACGCCTTCCTCAAGCCAAAAAATGATGCTTGAGCTTTCGTTTTATTTTCGAAACAATCCTGGATGTACTTGGCTACTAAACTGATGACTGTTGTGGTAGAAACGCGAACTCGGAATCCAAATTGTCGTTTGATTAAAAGGTTGTTGGAGCCAATTCAACGATTTGTTCTTTGTTTTCTTGTTTGTTTCAAAAATACTGGTATTATAGAGATAGGCCTATAATTTCCCACATCATCACAGTCACCATGTTTATATATCGGAACTGTGTGTGACAATTTAAATACATTTGGAAAAATACTTTCCTTAATACATAGGTTCATGATTTTACACAAAGGATAAACGATAATCTCCTTAAGTGTTTTTCCTATTTTTGAATTAATATGTATCCTTGCTTGGGATATTTTTTAGGCTGTTAATGGTATTTCTTAGCTCATTATAGGAGATCTCGTGCAATTTAAATTGCTTTTGAATGTTTATTCTCATTTTTTTGACATATGAAATAGGTTTTATTGTGGATGGAGAAAGATTCTTTGCTAAGTGTTCTGCAATGTTGGAACAATAATTATTAAAGTAATTTGCATTTAATTTATTTGAAGTTACTTGGACTTTAGTTGGGTTATTATTTCTGATGACGACGTCCCAAGCAGCTTTTTGTTTATTAGACGTCTGAAGTATAAAAAACCTATGATCACCTTAACGCGGTTCTGTATTCCAGTGTTCAAAAAAAAAAAAAATTAAAGAACTTCAGATAACAATCGATTTTTGTTCTTTTATAAATATATTTTGGAATATATGCATTTTTTTATAGGAAAGGTAAAAAAAACTAAAAATTGAAAACAATCATGCAAGAAGAAAATATATAACTAAAGATTGTTACATAAATTTTCGAAACACTATTGAAAACAAAACTAATAAAAAAATGTGTTTTGACAAATATAGTAGTTCCCACGTACGTAGGTCAGCTTGAAGTTTATATGAAAAAATATATTAAATATACCGCATTTTGTCATTTCCGAAAATGTTTTCGGTTTAAAACTTAGGTTTTCATCTTCCTAAGACCACTGTGCAGTCGATAAAAAAATATAATTTTAATTTTATTTGTGGGTTGCTGTATCACCAGCCTTTAAAAATAAAAAAACGCCTTTATATAAAAAAAAAACAAGAAATAATTTTGACGTGTTTTACCGTTTTTAAAAAAGGCTAAGCGTGTGAAAATATCTATTTTTGTTTTTTGTCGTCCTAGGGCTACTCTGTATAGTGGAAAAAATATTTTCTATATGAAGAACATGTAACTCAGTTTTTTGTTTCAGTAGGCTAACCGCTTTAAAATGTATTTATGTACAAAAAAGAAATTTGTTTTTCGAAATATTGTATTTATATTTTCTTGAATACCTACACAATTTACGCGAATAAAATTTCTTTGTCAGCGTTTAAAAATAAACGTAAAATTTTATTTTTGTTTTTATTTCCAAAAGGGTTAAAGAAAGCGTGACTTTAATAATTTTTTTTTAAGTTAATCGCTATTGAAATAAAAAAATATTTTCGATTTTGGGGGGTCTGTTTTATTCTCCTGCGGCTACGCTGTAGTATTGGAAAAAATGTTTATTACTCATTTTTAAAAACCTAAATGCTTCTGGAAGAAGTAGTCTCGTTTTTGGGTTTGTGTCATTCCCCTGTCACCCCCTATAGTGAAAAAATACATTTTTATATGTAATAAGATAATAGAAATTTGACGGGTTTCGCCGTTTTTTTAAATACTTATATATGTCAACTTCTGCAGTTTTGTGATGTTTTTCATGTTCTAGAGTATTCTTTAGTTTGTATAGCTTTTATTGTCAATTTAGCCTAAGTTAATTAAATGTACTAGATTATATATTAAAACAACAGGATCATAATACTCATCTTTACAGATTTATTGTTGTCTTAGAAAACATAAACAAACAAAACATAATTTAACCAGGAAGAATTAGGGGATATATCTTACTTAACCCGAAATAATTTTCAATGTGAATGATCCTTTGAAAACGAATTTATTGATTGAGGCATATGATGATGTGATTTTACAGATCGAGCATCCATTTACAGTGCTAAAATTTAATGCTGAATAATAATTGTATTCGCATAGCATATAATCTTTGAAAACACATATGTTTTTTTAACAGCTAAGAATATAATGATTTTGACTTTTCTAATATACATGGACATATAAAAACTACTTAATGAATAAGTGTAATTTGATAATGATGATAATGATAATGTTTGCAAATATTTGACTAGCCTTATAATTTGTGCATTTTGTATTAAATGTATTGGTGAATAAAAGTATTTTGTATTTGTATTGGTATTATAATTAATAATTGTCAAAGATTGAATCTCTATTTATGACTAGTTTTAGTCTTTTTTCATGCATTTTTATTTTGTATCATGTAAACAATTCAGGTTATATGTTGTTCAATGCTGTAATTAAATATTTTTTCTTAGATGAGGAGGAGACAATTGGAAATTGGAATTCTGTTCTCGTGGATCAGTACCAAAGGTTAAGATATAGCTTTAAACACTATTATACTCCAAGTGCAGAAGAAGTGGTATATGACTTAGATGATCCAGAAGAATTTAATACAAGAGTTGGCAAGCTTATCTCTTTTCATCATATAAAACATACATTTGATTACAATGATAAATGTCTATTGCCAGATGAAGATTTTACAATTGCTAGATTAAGGTACATTGGTTGTTATATTTATAAAAACAGCTATGAAATTGATAGTAAAATAATTTGTATTTTATAGTCTATTTCCATCTTTACCGAAGTTAATAATATTAATAATCATCATAATAAGAAAACTGCATTGCTTGTTTTTAATTACCAACTTTTTTAAAGTTTTTAGCAAACAATCCATTTAATTACTTTTTAACTTACTAGAAATATTTTGAAATAAGCCTTTTCCTTGTTTTAGTTTTTTTTTATAGTACTTTCCTTTGATCAGTCAATAAACAAAGAAATATAGACTTTCAGCCACTGCTGTATGGCTGGTATCCTTCGAAAAGTATTTTGTTAAAAATGTCTGTTAGATCGGCCCTACTAAAGGGATACATAGAATCCCTGATAATATTCCACAACTTCATGGGGCATATTTTGTTATATTTATTCACGGATATACAATATGACCAGGAAAGTCTGCATCGTATGTGTTTTTTTTATTTATTGACATAAGTAAAATTTGATTGGACAGAAAGTGTTTGCTTGAAAAATAATGCAAAGTGATAAAAAAAAGTTAGGCATGTAATTTATCTCTTGCCAAATGTGACTTTTTTTAACTGGTAAAAAACTACATTTGCTCTCGACATTTGAAAAAACGGTAAAGGAAAAAGTTTTGTTTTTGATTTTATTGCTATGTATCAAATTTCAGTACTAATGGTTGACTTCAAACTTTTCTAATTTTGTTTAACTTAATTTTGATAAATTCATGGCGTAAATGCGTTTTTGTATACATTTTGTGGATGAAAGCATAAACAGGTCCAAAAAAATTCGCCCGACTTAATGCAAAGTTTATCTATTTTCCACAATTTACTGTACAATATTTTTAAGTTATTGAAAAGTTATTATTACAAAACTGAGAAATCCCTTTTTTCAATTTTATATCGTGCATTCTAAAAATATATAGAATATTTTTATTAAATTATTGAGATATCCAAATAAAGATTTTATCATTAACAGTGCAGTGATAGTTTAATTCATGTTTGCATACATTTGGTTACCTAGGTAAAAAGCATTAAGTTAAAAAAAATGAGAAACATTTTATGTCGACCTATAGAATTGAAATACGGTATATGGATATGAAATCAAAAAAGGAACATAATTTTCTCTTACCACTGACCTTAGTACAATTTGAGTCTGCAGAAAGGGTTTGCTTGAAAAATAATGCAAAATGACAATAAAATAGTTAAGTCACGCGATTCATATTACATCTTTGAAAAAATAACAAAAACACTACCTTTTTTTCAAAATTTTGAAAAATTCCTTTTTTGATTTGATATCTATTTAACGAATTTCAATTCTATCGGTTGACTTAAAATTTATCTAATTTTTTTAACGTAATGATTTTTTACCTAGGTAACCAAATGTATGCAAACCTGAATTAAACTATCACTGCACTATTAGTAAAGCAATAATTTAGTTTTTATTTGGTTATTTCAATAATTTAATAAAAATATTCTGTTTATTTTTAGAAAGGACAATATAAAATAGAAAATAGGGTTTTCTCAGTTTTTTTTTATTGAAAAGTAAATAGATATGTATTAGCTTAATAAATAACTCATTTAAAAATGTTGTGTGAAATTGTCGAAACTGGATAAACTTTATGTTTTCATCAACAACTGGCGCTTAAAATGAAATATTAATTAAGAAAATGAATTTATGCATTGATTTTACCAAAAATAAGTAGATTAATACAGGTTTGCTTACATTCGATAAAGTAACAAATCGAGTTTAAAAAAATTAAAAAAATTGAGGTTAACGGATAACGCTAAAATTTGGTAAATTGCTATAAAATCAAAAAATAAAGAACTTTTCCATTTACCATTTTTCAAAATTTTGAGAAAAAAATATTTTTTTGCAATTAAAAAATTTGATGATTAACTTATTTATTGTCATTTTACATTATTTTTCAAGCAAAAACTTTATGCCTGCTCATATTTCACTTAAGTCAATAATTAAAAAAAGTCCCATATGCGGACTGTAACTGGTTATACTGTATAAATTGATATTTGAATAAGTATATATAGTTTTTAAATTTAATTTTAAAATTTAATCATCAATAGAAACATGTTCTTTTTTATCCAAAAAATGTATACTCCACAATTACACATGTTGAAATAATAAATGCAATTATCTATAATTTTTTGTGTTACTGCATAATCCATTGTAAATTTACAGTTAAAACAGAAAATATTTGGTCTTTATTTGCGTCATATTTCGACAGTTCTATTATTTTTTTATTAGGATCTCTTATGAGAAGAAGAAAAAATGGTTTCAGAAATATAAGATAGATCCAAATGCCCCTTATGAGACTTACAAAGAGGAGTGGGAAAAATATCAGCAAGATTTTTTTGTAAATGAAAAAAAGAAGATACAAAATATGCCTCAGAGGAATTCAGAAGAATTATTGAGATTTTATAAGGCACTAGTAAGGAAAGAACAACTAGCAAGACAGGTCAGAAAATATTGTATTAGTAAATAACGTGGTATCTTTTATTCTTAAATAGTTAGGCTATTTAAGCTCTTCATATGTGCTTTATAAACATGTATCATGATGTGTAAACAATTTATGAATCGGTTAACAATTAATAAAGTCGAATATTTTATTTTGGTGTTTTTACAAGATTGTGGATTTTCAGATAAATTGTAACTAAGTTAAAGTCCTATTCTAACAGTGCATACCTTTATGTAAAAAAATTATTTTTTTCTTATATATTCAATGCCTTGTTTATTAAGAAAGAAACATACTTGATGGTAAATATTTTACACAAACTCATTAAAATGCTTTCGAAATCGGTGTGGTAATCGTAGTTTTTCAAGTAATTATGGAAGCTAAAAAGCAGAGATTTTAATCCTATATTTTATTCAATTGAACTTTGATTATTGAAACTATTATATTCTTTAAATTTAATTTAATTATAAATAGCTTATTAGCATTTTTCTTTCTTATTAATACAAACAAGCAAAATAGGAAAACTTTTTCCTGAGCAAAACAGTTTGAGGAAGATATGAACTCATTTTTAACAATCCCCAAAGGAACATAAATTATGCTAAATAAAACTGATTTTATAAAGTACCCTTAGGTATATATTATCAAGTCTTTTCCACATAAAACAACTTTTGTCAATTAATAATTTCACAAAAAACTTTCCCAGGTCACTACTAAGTATTGTGGAAATATTTTTTTACTGAACTCTTATTAAGCACTAAATCATTATTTCTTATTAAATTTTTTCAATTAGAATAGGTTCAAGTTTTTCACAAGACTGTTACTTTTATTTTTAAATTAAATACGTGGGAATAGTCACACAATAATAAAGTAATAGAAGCGTTTTGCCTAAGACACCGAGCTTTTATTCTATACAAGGTGTGCAAAATGTTAAGGGACCCTAAGTAGGTAAGAGGGGTAAACAAAAAAATAATTTTTATTTAAATAAAGTAGAAATGAAAGCGCGATTTCAGTGAAACTGTGCTTAATCCCATTTTAAAAAAGTAATTAAAGTTAAAATAATCGTGGTGAAAAAAAAGTTATTTTGGTATCTAGGGCAGTTGCTTCTTTAATAAATATTTGTTAAACATCTTTATAGAAACTTTTGTATTTTAGCTAGACAAATTTACTCTAGAATGTTGGCAGTTAATTCCCGAACACCCTTTATAGTTGGCAACATTACTAATTTTTATCAGAATTAAGATTTTAACAATTGTATATTCAATTATGTTAGAGCATGTTCCTTTATTGAAAAAGATATTTATAACTTATAGCTGAAGTAGGCGTCTCATATGTTATGAAAAGTTCCTAACACCTTTTTAATTGGCAACATTACTCTTTTTTATCTGAATTAAGATTTTAATAATTGTATATATAACTTATGGCTCAAGTGGGGGTCTGTCTTCTGTATTATGAGAAGTTCCTTAGAGGGGGTAGAGGGATGTTTAAGTTAAAATAGATCTACATACTTAAGGATTACCGATCGTGAAACATGTTTAGTCTTTTAAATTTTACTTGTATTTTAATTTGGATGTGTTCAATTCGTCTGTTATTTATTCAGAAATTGGAAGAATTGCAAGCAATTGGGGTGCAAAATTTGCCTACCATAAGCTTTGAGAATGTTATTGTGGCACCAGTAAAGGAGGGATATGATGGAATTTTTGATCCTTACATTCCTGAAGATTTTGAAAACCCTGCTCCATCTCCAGGTAAGAATATCAGCATGCATATAATGATTTAATAAATTAAATCTAGGTTTAATACCATTATTGTATAATATAGTATGCATTTCCTAAGAGCCATTCAAGACTACATTATTTAATTTGTTTTAATTTTTAAGATACAAAATAACGTCTAAAAGTTAAACAAAAACGTATTCATCTGTGATTACTATTTAATATATGTGTATTTTTTTTATTATATTGGTGGCTTTCTTAAGAGTGTCACAAAGTTAACTAATCTTTGGATTCAAAAGTTAGCAGTTCTTGTGAAAACAGCAAATCTGTCCACTTCATTTGAAAAAAAATTAAAAGAACTTTTTTTATGTATTTTAATATTAAAGTTTTCCAAAAAAAAAAGGTAAATTCAAAAATTCAGTACAACAGAATCGTGGTGAAAGGATTTTTATTATTATTATGTTCATATTAACATCCTTTCAATTAAACCAATAACTTTAACTGTTTTGACACGAATCGTTTAGGTCCAAGCCTCTGCAGCGGTTTTAGGAAACTACCGGATCTTTTCTGTAACTTTCGATGTATATTTATGTGAAGTTTATAATATTTTTTGTTTTCTTATAAAATCACAACACCATGTGAATTCTTAGTGTGCTTCATATTGACATAAACAATATAGATTATTACTATTGCATTAAATCTTTTTCTATAAATCATTTTAAGATGCCCAATTTGAAAAAATTGTCTCTTCTTACGGCGACATAAATAGGTTGAATTAATTTTTTAAAACATTTTAACATTTATTTAATGTACTTTTTCTTGAAGTTGTAGATATTTCGAAGGATTCCATAGATGGTGATCTCGAAGCAGAACTAGGAACCTTGCTTGCAAATATGCCAGAATCTTCAGGTAATGAAAATCTTAGAAAAAATGGTTTTATGCATATTTATATATTCCACTTTTTATTAAATCTATAGTATATATGCTCAAAATAAAAAAAAACACTTTTTTGTAATATGTATAATACGTTTTGTTTAACCAGTATTAAATTTGAACAACCAACTACAAATAAAATAAGACTTGAAACTAAAAAATAATGTACAGGTTTGTTCGAAACGCCTGCGTCCTAGAACGGTTTATATAAGCATTTATTTTTAACTCTGCAAATCGTTTAAGTCTTTTTGATATGGATTTTTTAAATTTTAATGTGTGTTATTAGTCCCCAAATTGTTTTTATACTATTACATTTACTCCTTGTAATTAATTGTAGTATAGAGATGAACTGGTAAAACTATGGTACGAATTCAAGATGGCGGAACAAAATGGCGACCAAATAAAATTTTTGTATCGTGAAAAAAAATCACCCTGTACAAGTTTTACATATCGTTTTATCGGCCGTCACTAGATGTCAAAAATATGTTCTCAATTCCGTCTCTTTGTCAGTTCGCGGCGCATCTAAAAAACTACTTATCCGATTGAAGTCAATTTTTACCAAAAATTAAGGGTATTCTGGTAAAAATCCAATATGGAGGAACAAACTAGCGCCCTAGTGAAACGTTAAAAAAATATTACTAAAAAACTAATTATCTACCTCAAACTGGTAACATTTTGGCACGAATCCAAGAAAGCAAAACAAAATGGCCGCTGACTAAAATGTTTAAAAATTAGTCTGAAGACTACTTATTAGATTAAGGTGATCTTAAAAAGAATCAATGTAACAACTACTTATTCAATTCATTTTAAATAATGGCCAAAAATCAAGTGGCGTAGGTAGAAACTGGTAAAATATCAGTATGAATTCAACATGATGAAACAAATTAGCGTCCAATAAAAATATTTGAAAAAACATTAAATTTCTTTATTATAATAGTATTGACAAGGTTTTTTTTTGTAACATATTAAAAACTATTTGCCCAGGCGGCCCAAGGAAATTCTATTCGTTGGTAAAACCAAAGATCAATTATACACCGAATAGACAATCCCATCAGGCTCTTTTTATATATTTTAGGGGTTCGCCAAACCGCGGTTGATCCAGTTGGTCGGACGTCGCCGTGGGTTAGCAACCCTGGCCGCCGAAAACTCTCGATGAACCCCAAGAATACTGACAAAATGTGAAGTTGGTGTGTTTTTTTTTTGGAAGATCCTTTATTTTTCGTGTGCTGGATTGCCTATTCGGAGTATGATTGTTTTTTTGGTAAAACACACATTTGTACGAAATATACATTTTGCTATTCGTTTATACTCATATTTTTGCTAGACCCAAGCGCCCAGAAACCTGATAAACCAAGATCTGACTCTGGATATTTTGATGGTGGTTTTGAAGCTGATGACTCGGATCACGAAGAATGCTCTGAAAGAGCAGTTACTGGAAGTGACACTCCTTTTGAATTTGATAACGAAAACACTGAGAATAAAGGTGGGTTACAAAGTCTAAAACAGTTATTTATTGAGTTTTGGAAGTATGCTTAGCATGGCTCTTGTATAAATTGTGCAATACTTAACCAGAAGGTGGTAGTAAAACAGCTAGAGATGCAAAAATGTACGACGTGTGTGTATTGTTTATTTTACTTCCAGAACTAAAACTGTTGGTTTTAGACTTTTTAAATTAAATTGGAAAAATTAACATAACATTATTGGATTCTCACTAATTTAGAAAACAAATGTTGAAAGCAGAGACAATATTTATAACCAGAAGTATGGTCTTTTGCGTCACATTGTATAATTTTTAAAATTAACGCTACATTTTTTGTAAATTACCATATAGAAATAAATTTGAAATATACTTTTACTTTCTCAATAGGGAATTTAAGAGTTTACCAACGTAAAAACATTCTTTTGATCAAGTTAATAGGTAAGTTGGTGCGTTATGTGTTAATAAAATAATAGGGACTTTTAAAGTTTCTTCACAAATATCTAAACCTAATAAATATACTTCTTTCTTCAAATTTCACAAATATCTTAATATACTAAACAAAATAATCCTATTCCTTCAAAATCCTTAAATATTTTTTTACAAATCAAAAACCACTTTTAATCAGAGAACCTTACGATAATTTCAAACTTATATGAAATTATAGTTAATGAAATAACCCTGTATTTAATTCTCTTTTAAAAAGAATTAGTATCGTAAAGCAACTTTTTTAAAATTTTTATTAGTAGTAACACGCAGTAAATTAAGAATTTACACATAATTAGAAAACGTTTAAAATCGTGGATTATAAAGTTTCTTTGATTTATTCTATATGTATATTACTGAATTTTCACAACTTTAAATATAGGGGATAAAAATACATTGAGAAAAAAACTATTTACTATAAAGACTCCTTTTTTTTTCTACAGCTGTCTTAACTTTTTTCTTATTTCTAAATTTAGATATACTTTTTTTTATAGAACTAGTTTGTTTTTGATATGAATATGTTTTATTCAGGTTCATTACGTTTCCCTAAAAATCGAAAATTATTTCCACTGTGCTAGAGAATATTCATGGTACGGATACTAAAAAATACTTATATCTTGGCAAAAGTTTGGATATTAATGTATAAACATTATAAAAAACTAAAAATGGCATATACAAAAAATTGTAGAAAATCAAATGAATATGAAAACACAATATCAATTCCGCAGTTGTTTTATTTAGTGGTTTTTGTTTTTTGCTGTTGTATTCTTGTATTGTTAAATGTGAATAGTATATGTATAAATTATTGCATTATTTAATACAGCTTCAATATTAAAGGAAGGTGGCGGGCGAGTAGTATTAAAACGAATTGCTTCCCATAATTAAAGCACTATCTTAGTGTGAATAAATCATGATATTTGCTTTGAAGTAATTAGTTCGAAAATTAGTTCTTAATTTTTTTATTGGTTTTGACTCATCACATAGTTTTTCTGATTCCAGTATTAATTTTTGACTGAATTAATAATATTAAATTATTTCCTATGTTTTTAATTTTTAGAGTTGGTTAGAATAATATATTTAGCATTGGTAAGAAAATATTAGCTGAAGTAAAATACTAATATATTAACTAGAAAATTCCATAAAATGGATTTTATGGAATTTTCTAATTAATATATTAGCATTTTACATTGTGTAATGGAATTCCATCAAGTATCAGCCATGAACGTTAAATAAAATATTAGTTTCTGCTCATTATATTGATATGTTATTTAGTTGATTTATTTTAATATTTACCCTCTTATTCACTAAAAATGTTAAGAGTTAGTCCAGATCTAATTACCATAGCAATAAAAACTGTTAGTTCACCAGTTATATTTCGCTTATGTGACTTTCATTTTGTAGTTGACATTTAGAAAAACTATGGGTTCAGTTGTTGCTTTCGTCATTTTAAACTTGTACCTGTCAATTTAGACCTGGTCTATATAATTCTTTAGTGAATAGGGGTGTGTGTCTTTGGAGAAGTATTAATTAAGGAATTTGCCATTAGGGATTTTGGATAATATTGCGGTTATATGCTGTTTATAAAATTCAACCATTTTGTGCCATTTTTAACTTCAATAAGTAAACCAAGGTAAGCAGTAGTGCCGTTTCACATGGAGCGTATCATCAATCCCGATCGTCAGCGCAGACCATTAGCGCTGATGGCTCGTTTCGACGTACCTGCTGTCCGATGTAGCCAGCGCGTAGATGTATGAAAATGTATATTCGCCACTACACAAGAACCACCACGAGGAGGCTGCATGTCCAGCCCTACCCGTTGCCCCGCCATTCTTCCTTAGGGATACCTACTTTATTCTACAATTGATGTAGTGATGTTTCTTTTTTAAGCGATATCCTATATAACGTAACTTTTGCCTCAATGAAATGATATTGGAGGTGACCAACAACTTTTGAAATCTACCCCGTTGAGCAACTCAAAAATTCTTTTTTTTTTCTCCAAGAAGCTTTTGGTAGGTTTTCAAGCTTCTTAGAATGTTAACTAAAATTGCTTCTGCTTAAAATATTCCTTCAAAATTCAGATTTCCGTGGTAATAACTAGTTTTATTTGTCTGAAATGTTAGTAAACCACTTTCTACTACTATAAAGTCATTTTTACCATCAATATGTGTGATTATTAACCTCAACATTGTTTAGATTTTGCTGGAAAAATACTATTCAAATATCTAGAACACAAATATTTTTTTTAATATTCGTTGCCATCAATGCTACATATTATATTAATAATAAGATGAGAATTTGCCAACCGGACAGAATTAATAGTATTTCTCTTAAACGGGCAGCAGGCACTACAACTATGGAATATGCGAATCCGGGGACGCAGCCGATCATCAGCCTACATGTAAAATAGCTCATATTATATATGTTGCCCTTAAAGACACTGACTATCCGTCAACGCACAGGCTCGACGTAGCTAACCGTAAGAACTGTTCATAAGCGTTCGTGTGAAACTGTTCATTTAAACAGACGATTTTATTATATACGTCAGTCTGGTCAGTACTAACCATACGCTCCATGTGAAATAGCACATAATGTATCCTACGAGCTGATCATACACGCCCTAACATGCCCGTACAACCTGACGATCAGTACTGACCATAAGTTCCATGTGAAACGGCACTAAATGTGATATAATACTTCCCCATATATGTATATCAGTGATTTTCTGAACTTGGAGTTCAAATCGGTGAAAGCATTCTTAATGTACGATTCTAAAAAATTACATACACAATATGACTAAAATTGTCTTCTACATATTCATTTTTAAAATATATATAAACCAAAAAATCAACTATCTGTTGAGATATTTACCCGGACTATTTCTACTTTTAATTCGACAGATATTAGTTTGCCCGAAATGATAAATAAATATGAGAGATAATCGTTGCAACACTGCCAAATGACAGTTTATTAAAATTACTGACAATTTCTTTTTTGCTTCATAGGACTGGCAGTATATAATATATAATTCTGGTTTAGTGGTGGAGACATGCTTGAATGCATCTTGTGGAGCTTGATATCACCTGCTTAACCTTAGGGTGAACTGCTGGTATCATAGGTATGGGGTAGCATCCAATACAACCATCTAAAACCCCTGCGTTGATTTTTCTGAAATACGATGGAGGGAAAAGTGGCAGTTCTTGGCAAATTTGCAGTTGTCTGGGCTCGACATGGAATACTCTCTTTCAGGTAGAGGTCTTCGCCAAAATTAATTTGCCTTGTTGTGAATTTAATATGTATTTGACATAGTTAATGGGCCTGGAGAAATTTGTCTAATTTTATGATATTCCCATTTTCAGAGACTTGATGGATTAGTCCGGTGAAAACTAGTATTATCATCTATTTCACTTTCATTCATCGCGCAGCGGCAGAATTTATCTTTGTTCATCGTTCCAATAATCATTTCTAGTAATCTCTCGTAGCACACATTTTGTGAGCTTAAAGTTGTTGTAAACATGTTATTTCTTTGAATATTTTGATAGATGTATTTTCATAAGCGTTCGTGTGAAACTGTTCATTTAAACATACGATTTTATTATATACGTTAGTCTGGTCAGTACTAACCATACGCTCCATGTGAAATAGCACATAATGTATCCTACGAGCTGATCATACACGCCCTAACATGCCCGTACAACCTGACGATCAGTACTGACCATAAGTTCCATGTGAAACGGCACTAAATGTGATATAATACTTCCCCATATATGTATATCAGTGATTTTTCTCAACTTGGGGTTCAAATCGGTGAAAGCATTCTTAATGTACGATTTAAAAAAATTACATACACAATATGACTAAAATTGTCTTCTACATATTCATTTTTAAAATATATATAAACCAAAAAATCAACTATCTGTTAAGATATTTACCCGGACTATTTCTACTTTTAATTCGACAGATATTAGTTTGCCCGAAATGATAAGTAAATATGAGAGATAATCGTTGCAACACTGCCAAATGACAGTTTATTAAAATTACTGACAACTTCTTTTTTGCTTCATAGGACTGGCAGTATATAATGTATAATTCTGGTTTAGTGGTGGAGACATGCTTGAATGCATCTTGTGGAGGTTGATATCACCTGCTTAACCTTAGGGTGAACTGCTGGTATCATAGATATGGGGTAGCATCCAATACAACCATCTAAAACCCCTGCGTTGATTTTTCTGAAATACGATGGAGGGAAAAGTGGCAGTTCTTGGCAAATTTTGGAGAAAACCATAAGAAAGCTGTTAAGAGTGCATCATCTCAAATTTGGTTGAAAGTATATATATATATATATATATATATATATATATATATATATATATATATATATATATATAAATAAAATATATCAATTGCAGTTTTCTGGGCTCGACATGGAATACTCTCTTTCAGGTAGAGGTCTTCGCCAAAGTTGATTTACCTTGTTGTGAATTTAATATGTATTTGATATAGTTAATGGGCCTGGAGAAATTTGTCTAATTTTATGATATTCCCATTTTCAGAGACTTGATGGATTAGTACGATGAAAACTAGTATTATCATCTATTTCACTTTCATTCATCGCGCAGCGGCAGAATTTATCTTTGTTCATCGTTCCAATAATCATTTCTAGTAATCTCTCGTAGCACACATTTTGTGAGCTTAAAGTTGTTTTAAACATGTTATTTCTTTGAATATTTTGATAGATGTATTTTGTGCATCAAAAAAAGAAAAAAAAAAGACCAGGCTTTTTTAGTTAGAATCCAAAAAATATTTATTTAGTGAGAATCCAAAAAAAAAAACGATATATTTTCGTATTCGCAATCTGCAGTGACGATGGCAAAAAGCATAGATTGCCTGTTAATAACAATACACACACGTATACATTTTTTGCGTCTCCTCATTAAGATATTTTCATTTAACTTCTTAGATTCTTACCATTGTCGATATCTGCTACAAAAATCGATTTTATATAGTTTATCGCATCACTGGTGGTTTACAATGACCTGCCAATAAAGTCAATATATATTTAATACTTATATATAATGAGGTGTTTAAATGTTTCTAGAAACAAATCGTCTTTTTTACTATTTAGTAATAATACAGTATATCTGATATGTATAAATCTAATTAGGTATTTAGTAATAGATGTTTATAGTTAGTTGTGTAAATATTCTTAACATGATTGTATTTTTGGATAATATATAATTATTACTGTTAATTAGAAGGTTAATGTAATCCCCCAGAGAAAGTTTAATAGAATTCTATATTGTTTATAAGATGTCAAGTTTTAAAATAATTTCATTACAATATCCATTCACTAATTAATTGGGCTGCTTATAATTTTCGTTTTATGTATGTTTTTGAAATAAGCATGTTTTTAACAGAGCTTCAGTTTTTTTTAAGTTACTAGAGTAGATTCTTAATTTTTTTAGCGCTTTATTTTATGATTCTTAAATATATTGCTATGATTCAATGTAAAGTAATCAACAATTTTACTAAATACTGATTGTCTTATATATTAAAATTTACATTAGTATCGTACCGTTTTGATTCCAATTAGATGCTGTGGAAAAAATAATATGTCATTTTTAAAAAAATAACTGTTGAACACTGAATATGTATGCAAGTTAAAAAAAAGGGTAAAATACTTACGCTAATGAATGAAACGTTCTTCCAATGTGTCCTTTTAACGAAAAAGTAGTCCATAACTATTAGAAATAATTTTTGGACTATTTAAAAACCCGAAAGTTTATGACCAAATTGCGATTTCGACTGTCTTAATAGTCAGTTAAATGCAAATAATACCTTACCTCAGTAAGAAATTGATTCTTAAGATTCGAAAACGTTAAAAAAGTAAATGAACATAATTTTTGAACTGAATTTTACTCTTATATTAAGAAATGCAAATACTAAAAGACTAAATTCTGACTTAGGGAGCGGAAGGGACGGAAGATAATTTCGTTGTGATAATACAGATCTGTAACGTCTTCTGGTGCATTTTTCACTAGAAGAGTAACTAGATACGGTAATCAAGAAAACAAGGATTTATTGCTATTGTGTAATATTTTTTTGGACCATTTGCAGTGGGGTGGCCTGTCTGGAAAGATTGAATAACATTTTCTACTCAGATACAAACTGTAAGATAAGACAAGAAGATACAGCCTACTTCAATTGAAGAAATTTAAAGTAACTTTTGACTCTGTTCGCAATTAGTAGTAAATACGTAATGAATATGGAAGGACTGCATTTTAATAAAAAATTTCTCTTTTATTAATCTTTATGCATTTTTAAATAAAAAAAAATGTATAGTGTTTGACTATTTGATTGCTTTTGGGTTCAGTGAAAATGAACGATCTAAAGATGGTTAACTATGGAGGATCCCTGCGATATTTGCAGTCATCAGCATCATGCGTCAGTCTGTCTTTTAAGGTTTTGAGGGCATCCAAATTATCAGGAGAAGAGTATGTTCATAGACGTAATAACAGGAGACCGAATTGTTTTTATTTGAACGCAGTCATACATTGTCAAAATGATTACTTGTCTTGGTCTATTGTACCATTTTCCTTTGGTTGACTGGAAAGGATGTTGACAGCTATCTTACATAGAATAAAAGATTTACTTGTTGATAACATTAAAATACATTTTTAGGATGTTCTAGTACTGTAATAATAATTTCTGTAATATTTCATTAACAATATATAATTATTATTATCAAATAGTTATTCAAATTATACCGCTGCTAGCGTACGGAAATGTACAAAACTGATAAAGCAGTAAATCCAGTAAAGTGGTGTTGTTTTATCGAGTCAATACCTAAGCGCATTGTTTTTGAGAGAATTTAGTGAGTCTGGAGTATTTTGGTAATTTTTGTCAACGGCGGGAAGAAATGAAGTATTTCATTATAAATTTATGGCGTTGTCTAAAATTAGGTCCGACAAGGAGTATAGATATTTTTTCTTTTTCACACTTGTAGTACATATTTACTTTCGTTAATCATTGCAACAAAACATACACGATTTTATGAATTAAATCAATAAGAGGTGTAGGGTCTCCCCTAATATTACATTTATGAGTAAGTTTAATGGGGGTTGCCATGCTAATTAACTAATGATATTGTGGTTATTTCAGACCAGATCATTTTGAATGCAACTGGGTATAAATAGATACTTGCTTTCAAATTTATTTTGAATGCTGCATATGTTGGAGGATAATGAACATACTCGTCGTGGTGGCGTTGAACTTGGACAAGATTATTATCCCTTCATTCTACGATTTTTGGGAGGAACTGGGATAAAGATATTACTCTTAGTCTGCGTCTACTGTTCTATTTGGATTTAGAGACAGACTTGATAATAGTCTGATAGTCTAGTAGCTGTTTTGTGGGGAAGCTGTACTACTTAACACGCATTTGAATATGTCGGCCACGATTATTTCAACTGGGACAATCAGTCACTTCCATCGCTGGTTATTACGCGCCACTTTTCGTGGGGGTATGCACTTTATACCTACCTTTGTGTAGACGGGACCCGTGTGGCGTCACCCATTCCAAGACAATTTTACTACTGAACTGACATGATCCCAAGTGTGCATTTTACATCGTTTTGATATAATAAGATGTTTTGCTCAGTTCTAGCAGTTTGTGTTAGGTATTAGTGATTCGTTTTAGTTATTCGACAATAGCGCGAGAGCTCAAAATTGCTCTCTAAAGGACACTAAACCAGTAGGTTTTTAGGAAACGATAACTCAAAATAGATCGAAGTTTCTATATTCACTATTCAAACGTTTGGCTTAATTTCACAGGCTCTGTTCTTCAGCAAACTGAACATAATAAATCAGTTAACTGAGTAACAATAAGCTCGACCATTTGAACTCAATCATTTCAAAGTAAGATTTATTTCACGCGTTGTGCTATGCTAATGGTATGTCCCGTTTTCTCATACCAGAAGCAATAAGGAGGCGAATGAATAAAATATCACACAATGAGCATTGTATTAAGCAGGCGTAACCGATGCTCGTACCAATTATGGCGAACGTTGCGGTAAACGCGGCCTTTCTTTTTATCTTTATTTATCTTGTATCCAGTATGAAGGATCCAGCATTCATTTTTCCGTGTAGTAGGCATATATGAAAAATTCTTACATACCGTCTGTTAACTCCAGCTTATGGTCCAACGTTGGACACATCGTCTGGACCGGCTTTAGACCACCGATAGAGCTCTCTCTGTGCTGTTTACTTTTGGTTCTTCTATTGGTATCACCCAAAAATAGTGTAGTCAAGTACTAGCAAGTTTTTGACCCGATCATGGTACAAAACACGTTCCGTATTAACACTTTCATGATTGATTCAATTGGCATTATCATTAGAGTATTTGCAAATACCATACTATAGTTTTATATATATATATATATATATATATATATATATATATGTATATATATATATATATATATATATATATATATGTATGTATATATATATATATATATATATGTATATATATATATATATATATATATATATATATATATATATATATATATATATATATATATATATATATATATATATATATATATATATATATATATATATATATATATATATATATATATATATATATATATATATATATATATATATATATATATATATATATATATATATATATATATATATATATATATATATATATATATATATATATATATATATATATATATATATATATATATATATATATATATATATATATATATATATATATATATATATATATATATATATATATATATATATATATATATATATATATATATATATATATATATATATATATATATATATATATATATATATATATATATATATATATATATATATATATATATATATATATATATATATATATATATATATATATATATATATATATATATATATATATATATATATATATATATATATATATATATATATATATATATATATATATATATATATATATATATATATATATATATATATATATATATATATATATATATATATATATATATATATATATATATATATATATATACTATATGGTGCAACCAAGATGGGGTACACGATTGTGGGCAAACGGAGAGGAATTTGAAAAAAAAAAAATTGGGATATGATTGATAGTCAAGAACGCTGTGTTTTAAAATTATACCCATTATACAGGGTGGTCTGAAAAGTTCGTGGTGAACCAAACTTGTGTTTTTTTAAATGGGATACCCGGTATATTATTATATATATATATATATATATATATATATATATATATATATATATATTTGTTCAATTAATTCCATCGCGTCAAATTGAACTATAATATCGTCTTTTGGACTGTATAGATGTTTTTTTTTCTTTAGGAACCGAGCCAATTATAAACTCTCATGAAGACACAACAGGACTTGAAAATACGGATACAGCTAATGAAGTACCCGTTATATCGGATAGTACTTCAGATCCAGAAAACAATACAACGGAAACGGAAATTTCTCTACATATTTCCTCAAATGATCAATCAGGGATTACAGAAGAATTGCATGAGGACTTTTGTAACGCCTCAGACAATAATTTTGACAGCACATTTGAACTCGAACCTACTAACTTAGAAAGTTCTGTAAAACAATCTGCTATGGATACTTGCCAAATAAGGGCAGATATGAACAAGGCAATTAAGGAATTTGTCCAGCATGCTACGGCAGATGAAAACTTAGTTTACAGAGCCTTGAAAAATAGTTTCTTTGATGAAACGGAAGATCTGATTACTATTGTTTATGATAAGCCAGAAGACGAATCGGATGACGAGTCCCTTCATGGAGACCAAATAGTATTTTTTGGACATTTTTATAAATCAGACGAGTTGGCAATGCGAAAGCTTCTTAAAAAAATTGACAAGTGTGTTGAAGCCAGTGAAAAGTGTATTCCACATGAAATTAGGAAACGGGTAAGTTCATTTTTCTAAAATTTAATGCAATTCTGTGTATATATTTGAAAATGTGCACAGCGATTCTAAATTCAGCCGCCATTTTTCCGTTCTTTCTTTACCAAAGATGTCTATAAATTTAAAGAAAAAAAATAAACTGGTCTCTGTCAGATATAGAGATGGGCGTTTATCGATATATCGATAAGGACCAATAGGCGAGCAGTAATGCCGATAGGTAACTGATAATATTTATAGGTAGCTAAGAACACCGATAGCTAGCTGAGAATATCGATGAGTACTGATAAACGGATTACGTATTTACAATCAAATTATGCACCCTATGAAAGTGAGGAAAAATCTAATATCGACCATTCATATTTTTTATAAATAAATAATTGAGTGTGGCCCGTGTTTGGATCTTCCAGTCATCAACAGATCTTAAAACAAGACGACCACTAGAAATTAAAACCTCTATACAATCCACTTATCCATAATTGATTTGTTGCCGGTGTGTGTAGTCAACGCGTTTATTTCTAGAACCAAAACAAATTACTTACTGAAAACTGTTTGTTTGGTAGGAATCCGTCTTAACCTGTTGTATTTTGGGCTCTTAATTGACATCCGTCGTTTAAAACCTGTGTTAAAAATCAATAATAAACAAATTTATTTTTTTTCACATTTATAAATTTATCTCGTTTCCGAGTTTTGCGAATTTTCTCCTAATGCTCTGTATATTCAAAGTCTTAAATCTTCCAAAGCTAAATCATAATTATTCCGAAAAAAGAAGGGAAGGAGGTGGCGAATAAGCTGGCAGTGGTCCTGATTATATTTTGCAGCAAACAGATCGATTTCAGTAAGGTGGACTTCTGCGTTAAGAGGTTTTTCAAAATAAGCTTTTTTTATTTTGTGTTATTGTTTTGGTAAAGCCCATAAATTTATACAGGCACAAATTTGATGCTTATTTACAAATAAATAGTATAACTTAAATGAATTGTTATTAACTAATATTTAGAATCTTTTTATTTCCGTTTTTACACTATTTTCGTAGGAAGTATATGACATTTTTGATGATACGGTTTCGGTCAAAATTACATTACTGAATAAATTACGAAGATTTTGTAAATAAACTAAAAACCACTCATTTTTTTTAAGAGTTCCAACAAATATTTGCATACAATCCTCAAACAAATATAGATACGGATATCATAGGTCCTTTAAGGCAATGCTATTTAAACTTTTTTTTTAAGAAACTAGCAAATATGTTCCTCAGTCATCTGCAGTCTGGCAATATATTGCACTGATGAATATGAATGGTAATGTTCATTGAAATTAACGAAACGTATATAAAACTCAAGAACATGTTACTAAAACACAGAAAATATTGCATTTTAAAAATATTTTGCAATGATTCCCTTTTTTTTTCAAATCTGTAGACACATTAAAAAAAACAACTAGTGTAAAATTTTGTGGCGCTGTAATATTTGCTGGATTTTTTTATTTTGTTTCGTATAAACCTGTAAGCTCCTAAATCCAATAATGTAACGTACTTATATACTAAAAGTAATTAAAATTTCATTTGTTAATTTGGGGCGAATTGTTAGTTTTGAGAAAGCAAATACTTGCTAAAAAAGAAATACAAAATATAGGTTCATATTTAAAAGAAAACAACATTGATGATGGGCCTTCGTTTGGGAAAAGTATAAAGCAAAAAGTTGCTTTGAGAATGTGTTTACAGATTTGAAAAATCTTAGGGAATAAAATATTTACAACAAACTTTTAAAAATGTCCAATTTATTTTATTTCTAAATATCTCAAAACCTTAACCTTACCTAAAATCCTTCCGCAGACGCTGTTGGGCTTGTAACAAAATTGTTTAAAAGTTTCCTCATGTAACCATTTTCTATCTCTTATCTCTTATGTGAGCGAGATCCCCATATAGAGACTCGAATTCCGGACACCCTGTATATAAAACCAAAATATCAATCAGTATGTCTTGCAAACCAATGCATCACGTGGTTTTACGATTGGATATCCTGCCTTAATGAATCTAAAAGGCACTAACAACTTTTTGCAAATATTTGTTCATTATTTCAACGACGGCTTAACTACCTCCATAGGGAATTGTATCAGTCAAATGTTACAACATAACACAACTCAACAAACAGCTCATTAAAGCATATACTTAGCTTACATTTTAGTTAATCTATATTGCTTGTCATTTTGAAATATGCTTGTATTTTCCTTGCATGGACTGATCTCCATTAAAAAAATTAGAAAAAAAATCTGACAAACAGATTTGATTTTTCTGAATTTTCCGCAATACAACTTATAGAGTATTTTCTTTAAAAAAATGTGCTAGTCCATTCAATCATGCTGATAATAATACACCTTCAACGTACTTCCTCATATATTATGTATGTAATAATCTGGCATGGCACACTGCACAGGATATTGAAGGTTTATATATAGATGAATGAGTTTTTTTTATCAGTGATAACAGATGTTTTTGCAGCTGAGTTAACTTTTCGATTTGTACCAAGTTGAACTATTAATTAAAAAGGAATACGTCGCGCGTCGTTAGTTTGTATATAAATGTCTTTTGGAAATATTTTACGAGTGTTATCTAATATTCGAATTAGTTTCTTAGTCTTAATCTTAGTCTTTCACTGTCACACACATATGCAGAGATATTTTAAAGGCAATTTAAAAATAATAACAGATAATTTACTTAGCCCTGATGAACTGGGTTTTCATGAGTTACAAAAAAAAATTAATTTGCGAAGTTTTTTTATATATCCTGTATATATAAGGCTTAAATAGTAGTTTTTAAGGGCGCGGTACAACTTCATGTAGTAGCTACTTTATTTTATGTTTATAAAGTTGGTACTTTAACATTCACACATTATATAAAAAACTTGCAAAGTAAATATATTCAAAATTATTAGTTTGAATGTTTTTTTTGTTTACAGAAACTTGAACAACCTTCGAAAGATGATAGTCCACCTAAAAGAAGAAAGTTATCGCACATGCAGGTGGAAAAACTAAAAAGAAGTTTGATTGAATCAGTGGCAGAGCAAAAGTGGGACCATTTTTTCTCTCTAAATTATCAAACAGAAGTCGGAGAAGGTATAAAATAATTTTATTATTGTGATAATAATTTGTTAGATAGTAATTATTATTGTCTTAGTGTCGTTAAATTGGATGTTATTTGCTTTCAATTCTACTCTAGTATGGAGAGCCCTAAATTAACCATAAAGTTATTACTCTATGCTGATATATTTAAGTTTTGGAGACAGGTTTGGAAATTTGTTTGTTGCAGTAGAAAGTATCATAGTAAAAATAAGGTAGGCGCTAACACTGGAATCTGTGAAACCCTTGTCTTGATTTTGTGAAGGGTAGGCAAATGACCATCTGTAACTGGCCAAACACTTTGGTTGGAAAGGAAACTGGCAAAGCAAGTATACAGTTTTAGAGAAAGACCATAGGTGGGGAGTCTGTTAAGAAGTGCGTCGCGCTAGACAGTCTAATATTTTGGATGTCAAGGTTAATAATCTGGGCTTCTCAATGGAATTCGACGGATTTGTTCCTGGTGTGAGTTACGAAGATAAAACTATCTGCTGTGTACCTTTGGTGACGGAAGCCGTATTGTCTATCATGAATCAGCTCATGTCGAGTAAGGATTTGGGTCAGTTCCAGGGCGCACTTTTTTGTGACTATTGTATTATGAATACTGTCAGGACTTTTTGGTGATGAATTTTGCAGGTAATTTTGTGCGTATTGTTATAATAAAGATGGTACTGGTTAGAGTTGTGTGTTATTTTAAAATTTAAGATGCAATTTTCACGTGTGAAAAATTTTACTTACTACGAAAAATGAAATTTCACTAAAAATTTTACAGATCTCAATTGAAAATTTTAACTTATAAATTTCCGTTAATTTTTATGTAGTTCATTCAATAGCATGTTTAAATTTCACACCTAATATCTTCGACTGATGGAGAGCGTTACACAGGACAGACAGGTTATCATGACAAAGACAGGGTACTCTGGAGGTGATTACACTGGACATTTTTCGAAATAAGTCATATGCTAAATTAATCCACAGTTAACGTATTTTATGTTTTTTTTAATAATTACTTAAGTTTCGATTATAATTCTTTTGAAAATAAAATATCCTATTAATTTAGTAACACAAATTTAGTCAAGATCGCTAATTCAACATGTTGCTAAATTTGTATTTCGAGGAAACTTATTTTTGTAAAGTTTAATTTGGTGTCACACTTCTTATGAAAATAAAATTTATTATTAATTTGGTAACACAAATTTAGTCAAGATCACCAATTCAACATGTCTCTAATCTTATATAGAGTATTTATTTCATTAAAGTTCGAGGAAAATACAATTTTGAAGTTTAATTTGGTAAAGGATACAAAAAGATATGTTTTTATAATATATCATATCAAACAAAAAAATAAAATTTCCTATTGTTTTAGTAACACATTACTTTTAGATCTTTTCATACTATCAGGAATTAAATTATATATTTTATTTCTAATACTTTTTAAATTATCTTTTCCAAAACGTAACATGACGGGAATGAAAATTACTACTGACACCACACACTGATTGGCACGTCTCTAATACTCTCATTTTTGGCATTCACACATTATTTGTAGACATTATTACCTATTATTAAAATTTTAGTTTAGAAAAGTACAATTTGTGTGAAATATTCTTACTGAATCTCTCACCTGTTTGAATTATCGATTTTTCTTTGAAAATTATTTCGAAAAATCGTGTAGTCGAAAAATTTTCGGTAGTAATTCAAACACAAGGCAGATTATAAGTGAACATTTCAAAGAAATCTAAAACTTTTCTTGAAATATTCAATGCACGGTTAAAAGTTTCATATTTATGAATTTCCGTAAGTTTCTCGATAGTTTCCGAATTTCAGAAATTTCGTGAAAATTTCAATGTGAAATTTCTAGTTTTCTTTCTGCTAAGAGTTTTCCCTTATGCGTGCGTTGAAGACATTTTTCGATATCAGAAATTATGCGTTTTATAATGATTTCATGCCTCATTTCCTCTAGCGCGAAAACTTGGGTCGTACGAATAATATCCAAAGAATTCTGGCTGACAAGTTGGAGAAAGTAGATAGGTTACTTGATTAGATTGCTAAGAAAACATTCGATTGCAAAAGCGTATGCTGCTTTACGCAGGGAACATGTTTTAGTGTTCCCTAACCATCCTTTGTTAATAATTTTAAACTCACCTAGGATAATGATTTCACAGAAAGATCTTGTCGCCATCCCCTCTCCACCTACTCTCACCCTGGATCGCCTTAGGCCCTAGATTCAAGTTGGCCCGCCTTTCTTATAAAGTTTTGCAATTTATCCCACTCAAGGGTCCTTAACTCCCCCATAGATAGAGATGATTAACAAGAAGAAAATCGACGAGTTGCTTTGACATGTCTGAACGCGAGCGGTAGATGCAAAAAAATAAATCTGTTGAAAGTTTTATGGGTGAGTTTGACCACATGACATCAGATTTGTTAGATTCAAACTTGGAAAATTTTTTACAGCATATATTATTGCGAACGCGGGCGCACACGCCACCGCTCCGCTCAAACCAATTTCATCCTCAAAAAACCAAAAGTAATTCGTTGCAATTTTACGTCTCATTTTGGGTTCAATTAGAAAAAGATTACGAGACTGACAAATAGTTCTAAACAGGGTTACCACTTTGAGGGGTGCTCATGGATGGATGGATCATTTTGAGCTCCCCCAGTTCCGAAGATTCGAATGGAGATATATTTTGACTTTGGAATATTTTACTTGAGGACGAGCTGCCATCATTTTTAAGGTAGCATTGTTCACAGGGCTAGAAACGTTAGTAAATACTTCATTAGTTCTGCGAATGGGTGTGAGGGTTGGTACTTCTGTACAACCTTCCCAGAGAAGGGATGTTGCGAGGTGTTAAACTTAGTTATAATATTTTTAGAGGCAATGTTTTCAAAATATAAGTAGGTGTATACATATTATTATAACTAGATGTACGCATATGAGATTAAAATATATTCTGGATGGGAAATTAACTGAAATTAATCGGGTTGAATATGACTGAAATATCGTTTTATTTCAGGTGAAATTCATCGGGTTGAATATGACTCTGATTTAGAAGATCATGATTTGTTTGATGAAATCGACGGAGGTAATGTTGACCAGATAAATGAATTCGAGGACACAGAAGATCTTGAGGTCACTGGTAATCAAAACGGTAATGATGATGTGGTTTGCCGTCCAGAATCAGCATCACTGCCACCGTCTCAAGATTCAGGAATAAACCTGGATACAAGTAAGTTAAATTAATATAAATATATTTAAATATTAGCCTATATTTGGTAAACCAATAATCGTTATGTATCTTAAAAAAATATATAAGACCATCATATAGAGAATTAGTGTATGCTACATAAAAAGGTTGGATAGTAAAAGTAATTTAAAATACTTTGGCTTTAAATGAAAATTATTTTTATTTTCTTATTGCTATTATGTTTTTTGATTCTTCATAATTATTTAATAACGAATTCATCTCTCAAACGGGGTTTTAACATTTATTTAGGTTATTTCTGCAAATCATTCCAATTTTATTTGAATTAATGATAATCTATTTGATTGAAATTTGATAACATAATTTTAATCTTGGTTTTGACCCAATTTTCAACACAAATTTAGTGTTTAAAATATTTTTTTTTATGAAATCCTCCAATATTGGGCTTAATTTTAGGATACAGTTATATGGTTTATTATATAATTTTTGCAAATTATTGTTTATACTGGGTACCACAAAAGGGGCTCGCCCTTATAACTTTTTACTGTATATACCAGCATTGCCATATCTTCTTTTGTTTCCGAATGTCTGCTATTAACTTTTGTTTTTTAATTGTGACACCTCAATTATTTTGATTTATTATGACATTGTGACCAGGGAAAAAATTCCATTGAAAAAAATTTGAGTATTTCTAAAAAATGCGTCATAATGTTATAAATGACTTATAATTGTAGTTAGAATGTTCCAATTAATCAAAATATGCACACTTATATAGGGTCCGCTATTTAAAAATCAAATGCTAGTAGTAGAAATTCAGAAATTGAAGAAGTATGCAACACTGTCATAATTTAAAAATCTAAAATTAAGTCTTATTTAACCAACGAAAATTTCATTTTAATATCTTTGATAAGAAAAAGTTATAGCAATTAATTTGCAATCAGCCTTTCCTCACTGATACAATATTTAGTATATTGATCTTCAGACAAAAAAGTGGTGTATTCTTTTTAATCTAATACATTTAATTGGAAGAGAGCAAAGTAGCCAAAAACTGAAAGACATTAAAATTGATAAAGTTTTTTTTTTGTATAATATGACGCATGTTCCGTTTATAGCATACTATGGCATTCAGGATCTTGTCTTATATAACAAAATTGTCTGCAAAATAGATAACAAGTTGTAAATCACTCTGTTATTTTTTATTAATGCCTAATATATTTTATGAAGGTCTGGATGAAAATCAAGAAGATACTCAAAAACAACAGGATAATTCCATTCAAGAAACTGTTAATCAGCAAAATGATTCTATTACAAATGACAATTTGAACGACTCTTTCTCCGATTTTGCTAATGTAGACCTTTTCGCCCATCTTAACAAAGATGTCAACCTGACGAGGTAAGTAAGATTTTTTTTACATTTTGTGAAGCTATTTCCTTAGCTGACAGTGTCCCATCAGAATTCCTGTAACGAAGCTCTTTCTTCTCAAATTGAGACAAGTCTTTGCCATATCCTTGCTGCAATTGTTAACACCTTCCAAGCTGATTGCCATGCTAGTTTTATTCCCCAACTTGAATTGTATACGAACAGGTAAAAATTGAAATATAAAATAAATGTGTTTCTCATTATTATAGTTCGGAGCTTACCGAAGAACGACAAGAAGTAAAAGAATTAACGCCATATCAACGGGAAAAGGAAAATATAAAACTCCGTGTACATGAATGGAAAGACTATATAATGCCAAAACTAATGCAATTAGATGAACAAGATTTTGACATTCACCAGTATGGTGCTAATATCATGAGTAGCATGACTATTAATGAACCCAAACCTTTTAAAGAACTTGTAAGTGGAAAGTCTTCATCTGAAGTAGTAAGGTATGGTTACAATAAATAAATAAATACATATTTATTCTTGTTTATAAATTAATGTGATATGTTTTGTATATGTATGTATATTTTGTTTTTTTTAACGCATTTTCAATGGCTGGCTGGAAAACATACGTGACACATCATATGTGATTTATGCACCTATAGTAAATAAAATGCGACTTTACTCAGAGGACTGTTTGCGTATTTCTGTTATGTAAACAATATAAAACGTTTATTGATAACAGGACAATTTCAACTAAGATTAGAAAAACCGAGAGATATTTTTTTAAATGATATTTTTTATAACTAATTCAATGACAATGATTTAAAACTTATTAATTCACGAATGTTTTGAAATTTAAAAACTTCGTTTGCCCCCCAAGCCCAATGACATAGCCTTTTTGACATGCTGTTCGATTCAATAATGGAATGTTTTGCTCAGGTACAGGTATTTTTTTCTAATACATTTTGTCGGGAATTTTTTTATAATTAATGATTGTTTCAACTTATATTAAATACAGCAGTAATACATATTAAATTATCTTAACCACTTTTGCTTTTTGTCTACAGGTTTTAGAAAATAACTAAAACGTGTTCTTAAGATCATATTGTACAAAGTTGGTAGGATACGAAAATAAACTTCCACACATGTCACACAGATTCTTCAGAATTTTTGATATATTATGAACGTTAATAAGGGCGATTATTAAAGAAATTACGCGCTATAAATACAACTTTTTGTTTCGTCATTTGAAGAAATATTAGTTGGATATCCCATTGATATTTTTATGATTTACACTATGTTGAAATATTCAGCCGCCAGCTCTTTGCAATTCTAGGTTTCTGTACCTAAATATAATTTGCAGTGGTTATTCAAAAAAAATCATTAAATGAGTAAATCCACTACTGCATAATACATATGTTTATATAAAATATGATTTCGCAATAATATGTCAAAATAATTTTCTAGATTTTTTATTTCCTCGTTGCAATTAGCAAACACCCTTAATCTGGAAATTTGTGGAGCGAAAAGAGGAGAACTATCAAATGATACTTTTGAATTAAAACTATTAAACACTGAACGATACCACGAACATTTTCAAGAATATCAGGCACCTTCAGAAGAAACCCTAAAAGATAAAATGAAAAAAATTAAAGAGATCCGAAAGCAGTATAAGGTAAGCTATTAATCTAAATTGACATGTTGAGATGATTTTTTTAATAAATGCAGTGTCATTTAAAAATGCTCAGCGGTGATATACGTATATTTTTAATTGTTGGAGGGAATGATGGAATAGAATCAACCCAAGTCTTAAGTAATGATGCTATTATATCAGATAATTCTCCAAAAATACGTTGGGTGTTCCAAATAGACAAAACATTTATACACGCAAATATCCAGAAATGCTTCGATACTGAGATACAGGGTGTTTTGTGTGCAAAAGCCTTTGGATCTCTAATGGTATATACATATGGTCATATTTTTTTTTCTAAAACACTTTTGTGTAACTAATTCCAAGTCAAAGTGCAAAATTATTTATTCCTGTTTTGTTATAGTAAATCTTTTATGTTTTATCCTTTCGATTTTGTTTCAGATCGGAAATTAAAATTGTTTTAAACTTGCTGATAAATGGTAGTTCTGAAGGAAGAATTTTTAAGGTTGAAACGTCAGAACGGAAATTTTCACACCTACAATAAACCTATTTTTCTTTATCTTAAAATCTGTATTGTTGGTATTTGGTCAGTTTTTGAAATAGGTGAAATAGCGGATTTGGGCAGAATTTTGGCTACATATTTAGTCTTCTTCAGGGCTATTTTGGGACTATGTTAAAACACAAAACGTTAAACATCCAGATAGACATGTTTACCATTTTGTGTTTTAATATAGTCTCATGTTTTTGAAGAAGACTAAACATGTAGTCAAAACGTCGTCAAATTTCACATTCTTTTTTGTAAGTGTTCATTTGTTTTTTATTATAAATATAATAATTCGGTACCTATCTAAGAGCATTCATCCGAAAACATCTGTCAATGTCATAACTTTTCCCTTGCGCGCTGTTACATAAATATTTTCAGGATTAGACGTAATTGTCGAGGTGCTGCTAAACTTTGACGTTAATAACGATCAAATTGAATAATATTGTATGGGCTAAGAAATTCTGTTTTTTTATTTGTTGACATCATGATTCTTTTTAACTATTTAGGAAATTGGCGGTAGGGTGTTTATTGGCTTCAAACCATATGATTCCACGTTCCACTTTTAAGAGATTAAACGGAAACCTTGCCAAATTTTATTTAATCTTCCCAGGACTACAGAATGCGATTTTATTTCAAACAGAGAATTTCTTAGGGTATTCTCAGAGAAATTACTGAAATTAAGAGATTTTGTTATTTAAATTTTTAAATTATAAAAACTACGCAAATCCTTAGGGAGAATTTGGTAGGATTCATTAAACAATAGTGTATTATATTTATTTCTCGTAGAATGGATATTTCACAAAACGTCACAAGGGTGCTCATGTTTTTGTTACCCTTAAAGTTTCTTTTGTTACGTGTAAATTAAGATATTTTATGTTATCAACCAATGTGATGATGTAGTTATGACTTTCTTCCGCTGGTGAATTCAAGCATTTTAAAAATCTACAGCTCTATCTTAGGGCACTTATAAAGTAGGCATACCATATATTTTTCTTTCAAGGCTTTTGATTCATCATAGTCTGTGGTAGAATATCAGACAGAAAGTTGTAAGATATTTTTTTGTTCTATTTCAGCACTTCTGTCATGCCTATATAATGTTAGCTAATTGTTTTTCCTAAATGATGTATGTTACGTTTTTACATATTTTAAAGAGAACGTTATATTGAAAATTATAATTCAGATTAATTCTATACAGTGAATTTTTGTATTTTAGGATCAGAAACAGCAACATATGAAACGTAAACCAGCTGACCAAGAATTAGAATGTCAACCACAGAGACGTCATAAGGCCAAAAATTCATCAACAAAATCTCAGCAAGGTTTCGAACCTGACTCGGCTTCTTGTTCATCTCAGTCTGATATCGTCAATCACCAGGTGAGTTTGATTTTTTTTTTTGGTAAAATGAAGACTATGGAATTTTCAGCGAAAAGTGTTAAAACTGTTAATAAAATAAAGCATAGTTTAAGATGGGTATATATGATTAGAGCATATGTCAATTTTATTTAAGTTTAAACCGGAATATTGATGGGTTCCTGACAAAACATCGTAAGCGCCACAATTGCTGAAAATCAGGTTTTTTAACCAAAATATTCCTTACGATAATTTATACATAATTGCAAAATATTCTATGCTCACAATAATAAAAAAATATTTTCTTTTATTATCATAAACAATAGTTCATTCGATTATAATATTAGTAGAACCCCATTTATATCATAAGAGCCGAAGTATTACCCACAGATAGGCTTAAGCGCCGTCGCTTACGATCTTCTTTTTCACCCATTGTTAGTAAGTTTACATTGGACCTTAAAAGCCATTGTAATATTATAAAGATTTTATAATATTGTAATTTAAAATGAAATTAGACTAAAATGTAGATGTTATTATGTCCTTAAACAGTTCGTTTTCAAGATAAAAGGGCGTTGGGAAATGTAGTTAACTAATTAATTAAAACATTTTCGAATATAGCTTTTTTGTTATATAAAAGTTTTACATGTAAATTATTGGAGAAACATATTTTCTATTTTTAATACCTTACAATCTCAATGGCAAAAGTATTTAGAATCACAAACGTCGTTTAAAACACTTTTAACATCAAGTAATTGAATTTTACTATTTTCACGTTTTTTATATCCGCAAATATAATGAGTGGCGGTAATATAAATATGATTAAAAGTATTCATTTTCATTAGCAGCGGCGTTTTAATCATTGTGGTGATTGAATGGGAACTTGCCAGATTAATAATTATTTTATGATCATAACATTTTTTCTTGATCATATTTTTTTTATAAAACTGTTTGCATATAAAGGTTACTATTTATTTATTTTTAAATATCAGATCAACAAAATCAACTGATTTATGTTAGCATCATATTTGTCAAAACCACTTGTTCTTACAAAAAAAACGTTTTTTTATCCCTTCATTTTCCAGCTGAGGTCAAGTTATTAAACTTCAACCATATATTTGGCCAACTGGCCTCGGTTACGAAAACTGATTCATATTATCGTTGTATGAGTGGGGGCTTATGGTAAATAAATCTTATGGGCAGAAGGGACAATTTTTGTAGTTCATTTGTGCTGGATGGTGGTTGGAATTCGCATTTAAGTATTAATTTGTATACGTCGATTTTCTATACACAGAATGACCTAATAAACCATTTTCCTTCCGTTGAATAAATATATCTAGAAAGAGAATTGTTCCATTCGATTCAATTTCCATTGTGAATTTAATATTGCGGTGTTGCTGTTTAAGGTGGTCTAAAAATATGAGGAGATTTTCCTGTCCTTGAGGCCAAACAAGTATCGTCTACATACCTGAACCAGTGTTTAAGGTTTTAATGGACCGGATTTTAAAGCAATATACTTAAAGGCCTCCATAATATTCGCTACCGCAAGTGACAGAGCAAATCCCATAGCCGGTACATAAAAAGTTCCTTGAAAAATAAAATAAGTATATGTAAGACAAACTTCCACTAGATCTATTAAGTTATCGAGATTATTATGTTCCAATATATCTGATATAATGGAAATTAAGTATATTCAGTGTACAGATCTCGTGGAGTAAACATCCCTGAAGATGTCTCATGCAAATGAATTGATTTAATAAAGATTTTTTTTAAAAACAAAGAGACTAGTATTCTGAGGTGTGACCTCAAATATTCAGTGTAGTCTTGTATATAAAAATCTCTGTGTATCATATAAAAGGGACTGAGGGTGGCCAAGGAATAAAAGCAACGCGTAAATCTGGAATGTGCATTTTTTCTCTGATCAGTACATTGCTTTAACTTTTGGCATTTAATTTAATGTTAATTTATTATATAGTCTAGTATAAACATTATTTTTAGCATTATAGCATCGGTATACCCAACACCAGCATTTTGAATCACTGTTACATATCGGTGACTAAATAAAAACTTTAAAGATGCAATTATTAGTGGTGGGTACTGTTTCGGTACTATGCTGTTACCAGCTTCCTTCTGAATGTGGCCATGGAGATTTTCCAGCAACTTACTCCGAAAAATTTCACAGACGGTAGCGACATATGGCAGTGCAATTTAGGTTTTGACATTTGGTACGTTTACGCATTAGACATCTGCGTATGGTCCCGCAGGCCAGGTTCGAATCCTGGTGGGCGCATAGACTTTGTTAAGCCGAATTTAGAAGTTAAAATCCATACAAGTCAAGTATAGAATGTATCTACATTACGCGCCATCACATTCGGGCCGTATGTGGTCGGACATCACGTGGAGTGGATAGGGGTTGTTGATGCAAATACACACTTGTCAGTCGGTAGGTCACTTGATATAGATCAAAGGCTACATCGTGCAATCGAAGGCGAAACGTCGGACAGTAATTCCAATTTGACGGGATCTAATCTCAAGAATGAGGATTTCTTAATTGACCAAAGCCGTGAAAACTTTTGTTCAATGTACAATAATATAGTGTTAAATTTAATCACATGTTTTATATAAACATATTGTATTACCATATGATTTACATACGTTTCACCTTGATCGAACCTCAGAATAAAGAGTACCCCTTCTTAGGTAAATAAAAGCTTGTAAAAATATATTTATAAATTAGCAGAAAATTCATTTTTTCGTTTTACTACAACCAAATAAATATTGAACTCCAAGTGATAACTTCCACTATTAAGTCCCTGCTAGGAGTGACTAAAGTGAATATTTTATTACCCGGCTGTACGAAAATTGAGTATATACCTCGGGACTATAAGATCTAGCTAGTAGCTCACGTAAAGCATATTGTAGGTAGCAGATTTTAAATCATATAGAGTCTGAAAGTGATAAATCTAGATTTGAGGTGTACAAATAAACCAAGTTTAATTTTTAAGAAAAAACACCTACAAATTCATATCTTAAATTCGCATTTTGTTATCGTTCAAACAAACGTATTATTCTTATTTCTAAATGTCTTGTTAATTAAATAAACATATCTATATCTAAACGAGGAAAAATATAACGATAATAATGTCGGTATACGTTCCCATTGTTAATTATTCATTAAAAATTTTGGGTGGGAGGCAAATTATTTCCCACTTTATGTATTCTCCCAGATTTAGACTATGTATGCACCATCTGTTTTTTAGATCGCAGGCATTTGCCACAGAAATCTGCGTGACGCCATTTGCTTGATATCACTTTTTCTAATGGCTTTCCTGAGTTACTCATGGGTTGATCTAATCACTAAAGCGATCAAATTTATTGATTTTACTTCAAAATCGCCCTAGTTTGCGAAAAAAAAATTCGAGCTGAGAAAGCGAAACGTTAGGTTTAAAAATTAATTACATTATCATTATAGGATAAAGTTGTAAAATTGTTTCGTTACTTTCAAGACTATCGTCACAAGAAAATGTAAAGCCAAGATGGATTTTTTTCGGGAATACCTCAAATTTTAAAATATCGAATTACTGGGCACTAAAATATGCAACTTTGCCACCATTTAACACCGATTTTTCTTAATGAAAAACTTGATACATGTTTTCTTATTTGGTTCTGTTTCAGTAGATTTTTAACATAATTATAGAGATAAGCATATATATGTCTATATTTTAGCCTCGAAAACAACAACGCTTAAATCGCCAACCGTCTGACGAAGAATGGCAGCCGCAAAGCATCCTTAAAAGACATAATTCACCATCATCACCCCGCAGTTCGCAGCGTACAAAGAAAATTAAAATATTAAATTATACTATCGTGAATACTTCAAGCCAAAGAACCATTGACCAGTCAAATCCGACACCAGACCAACAAAATTTTGATTTTCAGCAACCTTCTACTTCGTGGCAGGCTGATATAAGAGATCAGCAGGTGAGTTTAAATATTCTTTAATAAAATAAAAATTTCATTCTTTAAAAAAAAAACATATTCAGCACTTGTTTTAAATGCAGCCAGAAATCTGTTTTATTTTTTAAAATATTTCTATCCTGTACGGGCATTTGCATTATTAGGCAGTCCAGCTGAATATCGAAGGCACGGATAACAATTACATAATTTCCAACGCAATTAAAAATGAACAAAGTACTATTAATTTTATATTAAAAATATTAAACCAAAACATTTTGTTCCTTTAGGATGCTTTTGAATCGAATGCTTCTGACTTTCGACTAACACCCCATAGGTCGAGCCTGGATAGCGGCTGCATACCAAGTGATGAAGAATTTCTTCAACAGTTCGATGAACTACAGCAAATTAATAACACCCAGATGCATTCTACTCCTGAATGTCGAGCAAAAAATCTTAAGACAGTGTTGTTCAAACCACAAGAAAGTTGAAAGTAGTAAATATAGTATATGTTTGCTTTTTATTTATTGAACGCAGACATTATTTGGCTTATTGTGATTACTGGCATGTATTTGTTTTAAAGCGTTTTGTATAATTATTGTTAGAGATGTTATGTTGACTCGTAAATTGACCATTTGGGTGTAAAGTAAGTAAGGTAAAAGGTTGTAACAGAAGTATTAGTTCCTCTTAAAACAGCATTGAGCTTATTTAATTGGTCAATCTCCAAAATCCTTGTATAATAAACTTCATTAAACTACAGTTAGTTATTGATATGGAATATATTTCGGATCAAAAGTGGTATTTAGGTAATCATCAGCCTTTTCACCGCTAGATATCGGCTACCTTTCGCACGTACGTATGGCTTGGGTCTTAAGTTGTACACAGGTATCGGACTTAAAATTTATCGCCGGATCTGAACTATTTGAAAAGTTATTTTTAGCGTGTTACTGATTACAAGTGCCACGGATTACCCATCTGACGGCGAACTCTTCAAATCTATTTCCAAAAAAAAAAGTTGTGGGAAATCAATCCCTCACTTTTATAATTAAGCACGCTTACGAGTTATATATAATTTCATACCCTTATATAGGTACATAATATCAATCAAAATGCTGAAAAAATAACATGCGTTTTTTATGTAACTTATTTTTTGTTAGTTATAAAAAGTAGTTTAAACTTAATTGACATGCTTTTTAGAAGTAAGATTCAAACAGTATATTTTGTTTAGTAGTTTATATTATTTCCCAATGGGGTAGTTTCATATCTCATGTTTAATATTAGTTAAAATATGATTAGTTTTATATAATTACTTAACTGTAAACATATTACTGAATTTATATCATATCGGCACATTTTTTTTTACAAACTGCCGAAAGAATATTTCTTTTTTAATATACTTTTGCTTTAGGAATTGTTTATACAAACTTTGGCATATGATCTTTCCTGGAATTTTATTTAATTTTAATTTTTACTTTTAAAGTTCAGTTTACTAACTCATCTCAAATACTATGTTATGTTGCTTTTTATTTCATTTTTATAACACTTTTTTCAGGGGTTCAGTACGCATATTGCTTCTTCTATTGCAGCCTACATTATATATTTAGATGTAAAATTTAATTATTATTATAATAATGTAATATACAACAATCACATTTTAAATATATAACATACGTGGCTGGTGGTCCCAACAGTAGGGCAAACTGTATGTGTATTAAATCTCTGATAAAAAACTTGTTAAAAAAATAAAATAAAAACAATACAATTATTATTGTAGTATAGGGTCAACATAGTTTTATTCTCTGTAAATTACTGTTTCAGGAATAAACATTTTCATTTTTAATGTCATAAGTAAAGGCAAATTGCAACATAAAAATGTTTTTGCTTTTACAAAGGATACAAGGCACCTGTTATATACCCAGAAAGATTAGTGGTGGACATGTGTATACTCAGTTAATGCCCGTTTGAACATAGCAATGAACAGCAGCATTTACGAAGCCTAAACAGGGCCGTTTTCTTAGCTTTACTGTTATATATTTCTGTCATCTTTTTCCTAGGGAATTTTTCATACAAATATATTTAATTCGATTTAAAAATTGAAAAGATCATTGTTATTTTTCAAATGTCATTTGAAATATGTTTTTCAAATTTAGATTGATTTCGCTTATGTTAATATTAAATTCGTTATATATTTAAACAAAAAATTGGAATCTCAACTTCAATTTTAATCATTTTGTAATTTGTATTTGAAAGTGGCATTTATTCGTTGTTAATCTTGTTAAAAAAATGAATTGATTTAATAAAGATTTTTTTTAAAAACAAAGAGACTAGTATTCTGAGGTGTGACCTCAAATATTCAGTGTAGTCTTGTATATAAAAATCTCTGTGTATCATAAAAGGGACTGAGGGTGGCCAAGGAATAAAAGCAACGCGTAAATCTGGAATGAGTTTTTTCATCCATGTGCATTTTTTCTCTGATCAGTACATTGCTTTAACTTTTGGCATTTAATTTAATGTTAATTTATTATATAGTCTAGTATAAACATTATTTTTAGCATTATAGCATCGGTATACCCAACACCAGCATTTTGAATCACTGTTACATATCGGTGACTAAATAAAAACTTTAAAGATGCAATTATTAGTGGTGGGTACTGATTCGGTACTACGCTGTTACCAGCTTCCTTCTGAATGTGGCCATGGAGATTTTCCAGCAACTTACTTCGAAAAATTTCACAGACGGTAAACTTTTAATTGGCCGTTGGTTTAGCGACATATGGCAATGCAATTTAGGTTTTGACATTTGGTACGTTTACGCATTAGACATCTGCGTATGGTCCCGCAGGCCAGGTTCGAATCCTGGTGGGCGCATAGACTTTGTTAAGCCGAATTTAGAAGTTAAAATCCATACAAGTCGAGTATAGAATGTATCTACATTACGCGCCATAACATTCGGGCCGTATGTGATCGGACATCACGTGGAGTGGATAGGGGTTGTTGATGCAAATACACACTTGTCAGTCGGTAGGTCACTTGATATAGATCAAAGGCTACATCGTGACCCGAGAGTTGGCAGCTCAACGGCAGGGCGTAGGCCAGTAATCGATACGAGTGAGCCTCAAGTTAGGTCCTGTCCAGATTGAGCTTAGTAGCGGAAAGAAGACGCTAAAATAAGAAAGGAAAAGGGAACTTTAAGTTCCAAGAGAAAATCTCAAAAATGGATTCGAAAGTAACAAACAAAATAAAATACTAATAAAACTAAATAGATACACTCACAGAACAACGCAAGAAAAGTAACAACAAAGGGAATTAACCCAGACTTTTAAAAACAAAAGCTCGACTAAACAGAAAATTTAATCAATTGATTGAATTAATTTTAAGTTTTTGTTTTTAAGAGTGAAGTCTGGATTAATCCCCTGTTAATATTCTTCTGTTACATTGTTCTGTGATATTTATTAGTATTTTATTTTTAATTTGAGTCTTTTTCTCGGGGATTTGTTTATTTTATTTCTTATTCGTTATTTCTGAACAGTGAGAAGCTTTATTTGATAATTTAATTATAAAACGCTTATATATTCAAATATTTGAATGTATAAACAATTCTGGAAGTTTTAGTGGAAAAGTTTCTGGGAAATTTCAGTAAGTGGAAATTGTGTGCATCTCTAATGAGAAATGAATTTAAGGTAACGTCAAAGTACAAAGTTATATTATCGGAACGGCTATTATTACATTCTGGTACAAATTTGGGAACTAGGGACTTCTTTCATGATGTCTTGAAAGTACCAGTTTTCTTTCTTTTTCAATTATGATTATTATTATTATACCTTCGTCTTCTCTAAACAAATGAAGTAAACTATTTTTACTTAGCGTACATGATTATGACGTAATATTCTAAATTACAAACCAATGAAAAGTGTATGTGCAAAGTCTAGACTGTAGGACGATAAAATGTCAGCATGCCGCAATAAAAAAACCAATCCGTAATAATAAGTAAAATATTAAAATTAAGGACTATGGTGATTTTTAGGCGAAAAATGATATTTTCACAAAATTTACGTACTAGGGTATCCGAAAGACAAATTCAATAGAACTTTGAAGTTCCCTTAAGTCCCTCAAAGTTGAATTTACTTAACAAGCATTAGCGAGTTATATGCAAGGTATATCCCACTTTAAAAGTAATTTTATGAAAATGCCTACATGGATGGATTACAATGTTACTACTAAATTTCTACAATGAAGGTTATTTTTAAAGTTCTTATGGAGTCGTGGGCTCTTTCATCAGTGGAGTCGTCAATTTTTTTTTAATTAAACGTTTTTGTAATGCATACTTCAAAGTCGCCCTTGAGTTGTTACAGCGGCCACCATTTCTAGCCATGACTAGAATTACAATGAAGTAACGATTCCACAGAAAATCCAAACTACGAAATTACTTAGAAAATACTACTATTAGCATTCCCTCCATTGTAATTTATACTCTAATGAATATTTTTTGGAACTAATGTTAATTGGGTATCTATGGTGCTTTAAATTGATTTTGATAAGATATATTATTTAATTGTAGTATTATTTTTAAACCAAAGGAATCACAAGATCCGTCATTTCTTTCTTTAGTCAAAAGAAATATATGAGCTTGAAACACAATCGGTTAACCAGTTAATTAATTATCCGGTTAAAGATTTAAATGATAATTGTTTTTTTAATTGGTTAAGTTTTAAATAACCAGTTAACCGGTAACAAATAATAATTTTGATAAAAGTAAGTTAAAATGATACGTGCATAAATGCCATTTTCTTTCAGAGAACTCTCTTTTCACCATACGAAAAAACGCTGTTATAAAATAACAGAATGCAGCAATTTTGCAAATTTATTATGAAACATATTTTTGAAGATTTTATGGTCGATTTTCAATGTAACAATAAAATTCGTATTTATCACAAATTCATTGCAATCTGTAAATTTGTTATAATAAAATTTGTATGGTTTAACAGGAAAGGCGAGTTTTTTTAGTTAAGACCAATTTGTTTTTACTATCACTCCAAAACCAAATAAAGCACATATAAATGTATATAGTTTTACTTTTGTATATAACATATTTTCATAATGTTGACACAAAATATATAAAATTTAGAACACACTTTTCTTTAATGTTTTCTCTTGTTAAATTTCTGAAATCAGATTTATGTACAGGATGCCTGGTTATATTTTAATGGTACCTAGAAGCTATTAAAAAACTTTTAATACACTGTGTAGTGGAACATTCTCCGTGTCTCTCTTACACATGGCTTTTCGCAGGGTTTTTGTCAATTTATCAGTTGTTTTCAAAGATAAACGTATATTTATAATCAGCAAGAAGAAGTTGAAGCTTATTCGTTAACTTTTCCGTTCGCCTTTTGTTTGATTTTTTTTGCAAATTCTGACGATTCCGATGTATCCCAAGTTTTTTTTTTTTTTGATAATTCATACAATAAAGTTTCCGGGTATCGTTTAAAATATAACCAGACACTATAGAGTTTATCTATCCCAAAATGGGGTGATTTTTTTGTTACTTGATTATTTTAGAAATGTGTTACTTGATAATTTTTAATAATGCAAGTTTTAAAATTGAACAAATGGAACTGTAGATATCGATGTTACATTTTCAGGAAATTCACGGTATGTGAGTATTTAGATATAGAAATTATATGTTTTGTTCAAATTTGCGCAGGTTTGTAATAGCAAAAGCTGTGCTTTCGTAGCGTATCATTATCGTGGTGTTGGATTTAAACATTCTGGTCTAACCAGAACGTTTTTAATTGTACATGTTTTTTGGTACAATTATTTTAGATTTGCTCTTATTAACGTATTGCCGGTTGTATTTACCGTTATCAGTAACTCGTCGAATTCGTGATTTTCCAGATGTTTTGTATTAAGACATGATCTCAAACTTAACAATTCAGTGAATAATTTACGAAACAAGGCAATGCTTCTGTAGATATATTTGATAATACAGTCGGAAATGGAGCAGTTTCTAGTTTTATTTGTAATTAGATATTGGTTTTTAGCTTTATATAAAAGCTACCTTTTATATAAAGTCATTTAATGTGACTAAAATTTCATCATAAGATTTTGCGCATTTAAATTTCTTATTTATGAAACATAGTTTAAGCAAAAGTTATTTTATGTAATAAATGTAGTACAAAATATCATAATAGTGTCTTTTTATTCAGTTCAGTTTCAAACCTAGCCGTGATGGGTAAAATGTTATGTACAATAAATTTTCTTTTTAGTCAAGTTACAAATACTATTTGTTCCACGTTCTTTCTCAATTCACCAGTATGATTTCCCTTTAAGAATAATAACAATCTGACCCATCCAATTTGAAAGCGTTGAGTACAAAGTCAATAAATCATATGCAATAGCCTCATATTTTTAGTGATAAAAATGAGTGAACAATAGAAATCATCTGACGATAAACCGCCATGAGATTGTAGGACATTTATGTTTTACTAGTTTATTCATGTCTGTCGCGCAACATTGAAATGGATAGCCTTAGGTGACTACAAAATTCAAACTGTCGCGTCATGCTCATAACTTTTAGGTTATTTGATGTAAAACGAATATCTTTTTGTTTCGTTTATCGATCTCTTCGCTATATAGTTTTAGATCTTTGCTTTTGGTGCCTGGCAGTATCTAAGAGGTGTTTGTTCGTTAGGTTCTTTTTTACTAAAGGCCTCGTCTTTGCGATGTTAAAGAAAAAGTATTAAAAAGTTCGTACTCGACTGGAAAAAAAAATGCACGAAATATGCCTCTATTGGTCCGATCGGAACAAAAAAAAAACTAGTTTTTCATAGGCGTTCTTCGCTTCGTCTGGTTATCCGACAGTCGACAGCTTTTTTTTCAAAAGTTTGCTTAAAATGTAAAATAAAACATGTCAATATGTTTGTGTTTTTTATTTGATTTTGGTATTTAACTGATTCGAAAAACTGTATTAACTTACCAGAACTTTAATTACTGATCCATGCTTTTGTGTTTGGTGTTGTTCAGTTTATAAAACTTTAATGGTAAGTATGCTTATGGTATTATATATTGAAGTATGTTTTGGTGTAAAGTTTCAAGACATTTGTAATTCATAAACTGGGCGTCAATACGATACCTGTCGTGGGGATACCTACTAAATCTTTATGTTTCAAGTAATTTTATTTTAGCTTGTGATAGAAAAACTGCATGATCAACCAGTAAATTAGTTTCGTTGGCACATAAACTGATTCCATACTTAAATAAAATATTTGAATTTAAAATTAATATAAAAAACCGCTTCTTAAACCATGCTTTTTGCAGGAACACAAAATAAAAAGACATTCAGAGTGAATGGAGTGAGTAAAGTGAACGTACAGGAGATTTTCGTGAATTTTCTTTTCATTCGGGGTTTTTTTGTATAAATCGGTGGCTGGGATGACAAAGGAAGGGAATCCCTCATAAGAGATAAGTATTGTAATCGTGAAAAAATCACCCTCCTAGATTTTTTCAGATCTATATGTTTCAGGGTCCCTAGATGACGAAAAACGTGTTTGCTCGATTCCGTGGGTCTGTCTGTTCGCTGCATAGCTAAAAAACTACTTACCCGATTGACTTCAAATTTTCATTAAAAATTAAGAGTCATAATATGGATGACTTGGTATCATTTTGGTAAAAATCCAGTATGGCAAAACAAAATGAACTCCTAGTGAAATTAAAATACAAGAGTTCTAACCACATTACACCACAACTTGTTACGTTCTGGACGCGCGTTTCGCTAACCAAGTTAGCATCATCAGCAGATGACAAATCATCTGCTGATGATGCTAACTTGGTTAGCGAAACGCGCATCCAGAACGTAATAAGTTGTGGTGTAGTGTGGTTAGAACTCTTGTATTTTCATCTATTTTCCACCCCAGGTTCCAGTGTTACGACTATCCTAGTGAAATGTTAAAAAAATACTACGTAACATTTTGGTAAAAATCCATTAGCGCAAAACAAAATGGCGGCATAGAGAATGTTAAAAAAATTAGTACTAAGAAAGTATTTATCCAATTTGTCTCATTTGCACAAAACAAGTATTATGTAGGAATTAACTGGTAAAATTTTGGTACCAATCCGAGATGGCGGAACAAAATGGCGACTTAATAAAATATTTAAAAATTCAGCCTGAAAAAACTACTTAATGTGTGCCGTAACGAATTGTAGTATAGAAATTAACTAGTAAAAGTGTGGTCCTAATTCAAAATGGCGGCCAAATAAAATTTTTGTAATCTGAAAAAATCATCCTCTCAGGTTGTACATATCTTCGCATTTTGGGGTCCCTAGATGCCAAAAATATGTTTCATCAAGTCCGTCGGTTTGTCTGTCTGCCTGTCAGTTCGCGGCATAGCTTCTAAAAACTACATATCAGAATGACTTCAAATTTTAGGCAAAAATTAAGGCTCATATGGGGATGACTTGGTAATATTTTGATGAAAGTCCTATATGGCGGCCTAATGAAACGTTAAAAAAAATTATTTAAGAAACGAATTATCCAATATGCACAAAAGTCAAGGGAATCAACTGGAAAGATTATAGTACGAAAACAAAATGGCGGCTTAATAAAATATTTAGAAATTAGGCCTCAAAAAACTACTTAATGAACTGATTTCAAATTGTATGCCATAACTAATTGTAGTATAGAGATGCACTAGTAAAATTGTGGTACTAATTTAAGATGGTGGAAGAAAATGGCGGTCAAATAAAATTTTTGTAACCATCACCCGAGCAGGTTTTACATATCTTCGCGTTTTAACATCCCTAGATACCAAAAATATGTTTTATCAATTCCGTCGGTCCATCTGTCGATTTGTTTGTCTGTCTGTCAGTTCGCGTCATAGCTTAAAAACTACTCATCAGATTGACTTAAAATTTTGGACAAAAATTAAGGCTCATATGGGGATGACCTGGTAATTTAGTAAAAATCCAATAAGCCGAAACAAAATAGCGGCCTAGTGAAAAATTAAAAAAATATTACTAAAAAACTAATTATCCAATTTATCTTAAATTTTGCAAAAAAATAAAAAAAGTGTTACATGAGAATAAACTGGTAACATTTTGATATGAATATAAGATAGCAAAACAAAATGGTGGCCTAATAAAATTGTTTAAAAAATCAATCTAAAAAAACTACTTAATTAATTAATTAGATTAATTTCAGATTTTGTACAAACATTAAGATAACCTGGTAAAATTCTGTTACGAATTCAAGAGAGCGGAACGAAATGGCGGCCAAATAACATGTTAAAAAAATTAACGTAAAAAAATCTTATTCAATTGACTGTACATTTTGGAAAAAAATTAAATGATATAAGTATAAACTGGTGCGAATTCAATATGACGTAACAGAATAGCGGTGTATGTCAATGTAAAAACTACTTATTGAATTAAGTTTAAATTATGCCTAAAATCAAATGTGGCATAGGTAGAAATTGGTATCCAATATGTTGTAACAAAGCGTCAAAAAAAATGTTTGAAAAGACAGTATATATGTGATCCTAAATAACTATGTACTGAACTAAAATGGTTTACACTTCACTATTCCTAATAAAATGAAATATTCATAATGAGGAAAGTCCCGGGTAAAAGAAATTTACTGTTTTTTTTATATATGTAGAAAAATGGCGTTTTTGAAATTTAGGCCATTTATTAATTAATTGTTTGAAATAATAGAATTAGAAATGCCAAAGGTGGGGTGAATACACATATATAATAGAATCGTAAATATAATACAAAACATTTTAATCAAAAACTGTATGTTTATAATAAAATGTCCAAACGGCGTTGCTTTAGAGCCAACTGGTTTAATACTTCCTCATTTATCGGAGTGGTTTAGTATACAGGTTGTTACAGGTAGGGACGTGACCATTATTAAGAGTAAATCATAAATTATAGGAAGTAAGTTCTTATTACAAATACCAAGAGCTTCAATTGCATTTTGTGGTGTTGGTTCAGAATCTTTTAACAATTGTTTCCAAAGTGTGATTTTTGCTCGTATGTTTGTGTCGAGGTTTGTGTCATCAAGTCCATAAAAATCTACTACAGTTTGTATCGATTTATCCACCACTTTCTCAGATATTGTTTTCAATAAGTCCTGCAATGGTTTTAAAATCTCTTTGTTGGCCACAAACCATCAAAAAATCATTTATGGATTGTATAGTCTCGTCAAGAAACGGAATAAAAATTGATCTTTCTTAATATTCTTCTGGAGATATCAAATCCACCTTGTTGCGCACAGTCTTTTTAATTTTTTAACTTTCGGCTTCTGATCTAACTGTCCAATTTGATTTTCTAAAACGTGTTGCCGTTTGGGATAGTTTAAAAATGGTTTCCATGGTTCCATATATATATATATATATATATATATATATATATATATATATATATATATATATATATATATATATATATATGGGAATATCTGGTACTGAACATCTTAACTAATTTTCCTGTACTTGATCCTTGTTGTTTCACAACAGTAGCAAATAACGCATAACACAGCATTGGAACCATTACCTGTAAAAACAAATTTCCATTTTACACCAGTATTTAAAAAAAAACTGTGGAAATTTTTAAATCACTTCTTTTCAAGATTCTTTTAAATATTTTTCATTGGTATTTTTAAAAACTTCCTTTAACAGTTTAAATGCTTAAAAATAAAAATATCTATAAAACTGTTGACGAAACCAAAGGAAAAAACGCCTAGTGTTTTAAATATATAGATGGCAATAACAGTAGAAATAGCCGCTTTCAATGTCTTATTAGATATTTTTATCCATTTTTACATATTCCACTATTTTTGTCTCGGTCTCGTAGGCAAAGTCTCCATCTAAGTATAGACCTTGGACTTGAAGCGATACTGAGTTACCGAAACCGAGACTAGTATCATTGTCTCGCGATGGCCCTATTTACTTACTTGCAGAAATAAAAAACAAAATCAAATTCTGTCTGTGTTCTACCGAATGCTAAGTCTGCACTGTATTACCGGTTGAAGTGGAGGGTATTTCCTCATCCTCACTATAGGGTTTCGGCCTCTATAAAAACACAAGGAAAATATAACTATTTTCCTTAGCGGCAAAACACCAAAAATTTAATGAAAGTTATGACGCCATAAATAATAAATATCATGTGAAACCTACTTAGAAAATTAAATAAAATAATAATACTACCTACTTGGACTTGTCAACTTAACTAACCTTGTTTGTTAATTCTGGATTCAATCTTGGTTTTTTGTAACAAATTTATCTATCATAAACAGTAAAGAAAAATTTACTTCCACTAATCTCACAAATGCACAACGATACAACACTTCTGCCAGATCGCCTGATGGTCAATTTATGTAAATAAGAAAATAAGAATTAGGTGATTCCCCGAAACTTTCAATCTGACATATAATGCGTTGTTGCCAAGCTTGCAATTTTGTATTTAAAACGATAATTTATTCAATATCGTGTGTCGTTTCATTTTTGATATTTTTGACAGATCCTGGGGGGGTTCAAACCCCCCTCGGTGCGCCACTGGTCTATGCCTCAACCATAGCTGAAGCATCTTCAGAAGTAATATGATAATTCATTTTCTTCGGAGTGAATAACAAAAATATATATTGATATTATAACAAGTCAGTGCGTACAAATGAATGTATACATCAGGTCTTGGGATAATGCAAAGATGTGTGTTCCATCAAGTTAAATTTGTTTATCTCTTATTTCCTACCGCACCTCTTATTTTGTGTATTCAAGGAAAAGTTTGCTTTTTTGTTTCATGGTTACAGGAGTGATAATATCATCACAGCTATTTTCTATGGCATAACGCTGCCATGATATAGTGCATATGACAAAAAAAAATTTTTTTAAGTGTTTGTGATATTTATTGGATTTACGGTTTTTTAAATTCTAGGTTTTCTGTAACTGTTAAAACTGATTAACAAGTATAATTATTGTATCGTTATTGACAATTATTAGATAAACTTATACTAATCGAATAAACTACCAGTTTGAAAGCAATAAATAGCAAACATCAAAAAGTGTATTACAGGGGACAGGGGAGCGATGTATTTGAGAAATTACTTGATTTCATAAACCCCTAAATTAAAATTTTCCAATTCATTAAAAAGGCAAAAAATAAAAAAAGGATAAAGGCACACTACACTTAGGTTCTTGTGGGGCCGTTATAGTAGATACTGTTATGTATTCTCAAATAATACACATAAGACTAATTAAGTAGCACTTTATTCAACAAAGCCGGACAAAACTTAAAACTAAGAACATCAGTTGAGTAGCCCGTTGACAGCTTACTATCGACTCAAGAACTTATTGACGGATGACATTTTGAACTAATCTTAAGGTGTGCCTACACTAACTGCGTTAGGTTGTATTCACAAAATTTCCCCCCTTCTATATTAGAGATCTAATCTAGACCTAGGTTTAATAACTCTTCCAAATCTTGAGATTTGGGGAGTAGCATTAACAACCCTTGAAGTACTAACTTTAGTCACACTAGATTCTAATGAAACATTTTCCAGTACTGGTGACCCAGAAGTAGAAGGGACTTCAATATTTCGTGATTCTGGTGACCCAGTAACTGGAGATTGCGCACTTATTATGTCCTTAGTTGCACTTTGAAACACATTATCATTACTTATATTTGTAGCAACTTGTACATCATTTTGTAAATAAACTGAATCACTTAAGTCATTTCTTAAGAAATCTGCATGTACAAATTTAATTACAGAATCTACTTGGACTAAATAAGTACAATAACTTAAAATTTTAACAACTTTACCTTTCTGCCACTGTTTGTTTTGATTATTTTTTACATAGACTAATTCATTTAACTTAAATAATTTCCGGGACTTTAAAATTTTATTAGAACTACCTCTAACATACTTACTACGTCCAGATGGTTTAACCAAATCAAACCTGGTTCTAGGTCTTAATTTTAAAACACATTCAGAAGGAGTAACACCTGTCATTGTTGAGGGAGTATTTCTGTATGAAAATAGAAAACTTGATAATTTAAGCAACATTGTTTGTTCTGTTACATTTTCTTTATCAACAGTAAATAAAGCTTTTTTTAAATCTTTTTTTACTATTTGTACTGCCCTTTCAGCAAAACCATTGCTAGGCGGATGCCCAGGAGGAGATTTAATTGGCGTTATGCCATTTGCTTGGCAAAAATGAACAAACTCAGTTGAATTAAATGGTGGTCCCCCATCAGAGACTAATTCTACTGGAAGCCCAAAATTTGAAAATACTTCTTTTAATTTTGCTATTGTTTCTGAGGCCACTGTAATATTATTCATAAGCTTAACATCTAACCACTTTGATTTTTGATCATAGACAAGCAAAAATGTAAAATTAAAAAGTTTTAAAAAGTCTATGAATATTCTAAAAAAATTATGAGGTGCTTCTGGCCAAGAAACATGATCATTACTTCTGGTAAAATTTTGATTTTCTTGACAGATGTTACAAGAAGCTATAAATTTTTCTATATCATTATTGATATAAGGCCACCAACAGTATGATCTAATTAGCATTTTAGTGCGAACAATACCAGAGTGTTGCTCATGAAAAATGTTTAAAACCTTTAACCTTAGTGATTCCGGTATAACTACCCTATTTCCTAATAATATACAATCTTGTTCTACTGAAAGCTCATTTTTACGCTTAAAGAAAGATTTTAAATTTTCATCCTCAACACTACTTGGCCATCCAGACTGAATAAAATCTTTTACTTTAATAAACAACAAGTCCCTATAGGAGGCTTTTCTAATATCATCTGAATTTAAGGGAATTTCATTAATCAAGTTAAAAGAAAAAAGATACTCATCTATTTTCGTTTGTTGGTCTAATGGCAAACGAGATAATCCATCAGCATTTGAAATGGATTTGCCTTTTTTATAAATGATGTCATAATTATAACCTGACAGAGTAATTGCCCATCGAGTTATTCTTGAGGCAGCAGTTGTTGGTATATTTTTATTTTTTGCAAAGATGAATTGAAGTGGTTGATGGTCAGTAATTAAAACGAACTTACGCCCATAAATATATTTGTGAAACTTTTTTACTCCAAAAATTATAGCTAATGCTTCCCTCTCTAAGTTACTGTATTTTTGCTCTGTTGTAGTAAGAGTGCTAGATGCAAATAAAACTGGTTTTTCTATACCGTCAACCACATGACTAAGGACTGCCCCAACACCATAGCTACTTGAGTCACACGTTACAAATATGGGTTTACTTGGGTCATAATGCGTTAAAACATTATCAGATGTTAATAAATCTTTACTCAACTGAAAAATATCCTCACATTCTTCCGTCCAATCATTTAAAAAATCTAAATTCGTTTTGCATAAATCATACAAAGGTTTTAATTTGGAAGATAGCATAGGAATAAACTTAATGTAATAATTTAAAAGCCCTAAATAAGATTTTAATTCTGTAAGATTTTTTGGCGAAGGCGCTGATTTTATAGCTTTAATCTTTTCTTTTGTAGGATGAACACCAAAAGAATCAATAATATGGCCTAAAAATTCTACACTAGTTTTAAAAAAATTACATTTTTTGTGATTAACTTTAATATTGTACTGTTCAAGTCTTTTTAAAACATTTACAACATTCTTATTACATTCTTCTAATGTTGACCCATAACAAATAATATCATCTAAATAACATTTGGTTTTTAACAAACCAGCTAAAATACTATCCATTATGGTCTGAAACTTACCTGGTGCAGCGTTGAAACCAAATGTCAACCTATTAAAACGAAACAGACCAAGGTGGGTATTAATGACTAGCAACTCTTGAGAATTACTACTAAGCTCAAGCTGTTGGTAAGCTCCTTTAAGATCTGTGACTGAAAAATAATTATTTCCCGCCATACCAGCATAGATATCCTCAGGACGAGGCAAAACACAGTGATCAGCATCTATTGCTGGATTTAATATTTTTTTAAAATCCACACAAATTCTAATTTCTGAACTATTTTTCTTTGGTACTACCACTATTGGACTTGCCCAATTACTAAAAGAAACTTTTGTTAAGATGCCTGAATCACACATTTTTTTTATTTCATTCTCTACTTTTGTTTTTAAAGAAAATGGCATATCATATGCTCGATGAAAAACTGGTTTTGCACCCTTTTAAGGTTTAGCTCTACTTTAAAATGTTTTATACTAGATTGTGCATTCTCATCAAAAACATTTTTAAACTTAGTTTTTAAAGACAAAATCAAACTTTTTATTTTTGACTCAACTTCAGACAACTCTTTTACAAAATTTATTTTTTTTGATAGACCTGGACCTGAATTTTTACATTTATTCTGATTAATAGACTCTTTTGACACCATATCTTGACTAGTTGACTCTTTTAAGACACTATTAGATGAATAACTCGACTGACAAGACTCTAACAGAGTTACACTTACAGACTGATCGTTTGACTCAGATTTAGACTGACATTTTTCTGACAAATGTAAACAATTAATAGACAATGACTGTTGTTTCCATTCTGGATTTAAAATATTCAACCAGTTACGACCAAGTAATGGCCGCGCCGCGCCGGGTGGATATATTACTATAGCTAACTTACAAAATATTTGGTTAAATTTCTGACACTGACAAAAGTGGCTTACTTTCTGAAAACTTTGCGTAAAATCTTTCAAGGAACCTGCAGTTTGGTTTATGTTTAATACTGTTTAAAAGTTCGTTTACACTTCACTGATTTTTTTTCTAAATTATTTCACCTCACAGTTTTAAGTCCAAAAAGATTGTTCAACTGAGTAAGAGTTGTTTCGATAAAAGCAAATTAAAGTTGTGACAGTTGTTTATAGACGAATTTTCTTTAAGTGAGTAAGTAATAATTGTTATTTTACTTTGTGACAACAAAATCTGGTAGAACCTGTTGTTATAGAAATACGTTGGTAAGTAAATATATTAAGATTTAAAACGTTTTTTAATGGTAATATTTTGTTTAGTTATGTGTACCCATTAGATTCAATAGGATTGTCGAAACGATATAGGCATTTATTTATATGTATGTATGTATATAATTATTTTCCTTTTCTATTTTAAGAAAAAAATGTGATCTGTTTATTTCTAAGATTTGTTGATTAAATTGTGCATTTTGGATTGATTTGCTTAAGAGATTATTAGATTAGATTTTTTGAAAACTTTTGACATTTCACACTAGGCTATAGATAAACCATTGTGAGGCCCAAATTTAAAGGAAATGGTCAACATTTTAAGAAAAAGTCTTTTTTTAAACCTACGTCAAATATCACCTGTTACAAATGTCTGACTCCCGGTTATAAGTAGTATAGTAGTATGTAGAAAAGTAAAATGCCCTTACTGCCAGAGGTATGGCCACAAAGCTCAAGATTGTAATTTTCGACGCCAACAAAAGTCTAACCAGCCGGGTGGAACTACTGAGAAAGTCTTATGACTGGAAAGAGAGACAAATAAAAAGTATTTTAAGGATATTTTTGCAAATGGTCAGCCTCTCCGAACATTTGTGGATTTCGGATCAAGCTGCAACATTATTCGAAGTTCTGATGCGAATGCCCTCAACCTTGTTATTGGTAAAAACTGTGACGTCGTTATAGAGGGGTGTGGACAAAGTCAAATTAAAGCTATAGGTGCCACAAAACTTAAAAAACATTAAAAATTGATAATGCAATAAGAACTGTAGATTTTCTAGTGGTTCCAGACTACCTTCAAACTATTCCTATGTTAATTGGTCAACCGTTTACTGAACAGCCAGACTTAATGGTAATAAAGGATAGTAAAAATCTTACATTTAGAGATCTGCAGAGGACTGATCCTATAAAAAAGATAGCATTATGGTTACAAGAATCCCTGATAATTCCTCCAAACCATGTTCAATTCAATTCAATGTCTTTGAAAATCAAAAAACTTAGTAACAATCGTCTTTCGCTAATTACAATTTTTACAAAAATGTATGTCCTGAGGACAACAATACAACTTATAATTACAGTTTCACAAAACAATTAAAAGACAAAACTTTTTTAAAACTTTAACATTTGCCCAACAGATCTTCTTGTATTTTAAATTTTATTATTGGTTTTTGGTGGGAAAAAATGTTCCTCCTTTCATCAACGTTATAAGTTATAACTTACTTTCAGGAGGTTATCAAATAATTCTTTTGATTTTTGAGTAAGCAACGCAAGGACTAATCACTACTTCAGGTAGCGATCAGCTGTTTATATTTTTTGCAAAATTTTCCAAAAAAAAATTCACTGTGTGACTAAAACTTGCTTGAAATTAGTATTACAAGAACTTTACATTCGGAAAAACACAACAGTTGTTAACAAACGTGGTTAATTTTTTTTTGAGGTTAGCAACAATTAAAATTTTGTAAAAAAAAATTAGCAACAATAATAAATAGGTTCTTATTCCATCACGGCGTTCTACACGCCTCGAAAATATTAGTCCCGAAATTTCTACCGTATGGTACTTCCAAAATACCACTACAACATGCACATTAATTTTCCTGCACTAAATGAATAATAAATAACTTCAAATATTCAATCGTCTATAATAAGGCACGGTTGTTATAATGCCCTTACTCCGGATAAGCCCCTACTGTTAAGAGAGCTCGTAAGTTTCAGTAGCTGTCGGGCCAAAAGTCTGATGGGAGTAATTTAAAAGCGAATTTTTCGAAGCTACCAATGGCGGCTGGTGGATATAAGAACGGGTGAACCGCAGCGGAGCTAGGTGCACAACGCCATAGGCGAAAATTTTTCGGAGTGCCACGCCCAAAATTGTTATTTTTTTTAACCTTTTTATGATGTTAATTATCCATAGCTTTGGAGCGTTTTTTAATACTTAGGGGAAATAATACGAATTTATAAGGTTTTAAATATATTTCATTGTTCTTAAAAAACAGTTATGTACCTATACCTTAAAGCCAATTTCGATTCGATTCGATCGATGCAAAACTGCTTCCGCCTCCGATGATCCGAAGGCTTTAACTTACATTAATTCAATGACAAGCGAACAAGCGCCTGCAGCCTGCAGCAGCAGTTTTATGCCGCTCCCATTTCTGTTTGGCTTACGGATATTCACCATTGCGTTGCCATAGCAACTGCCGTAAACAAATCTAAGCACAAAAGCCGGCGTGCGGAGGAAGTCTTTAGTCTTAATTTGTTACTGCTGTTTGTGATTCCTCAACGAGTCGCTCTTATGAAAAGGTGTTCAGCGCGGTCACGTTTTTAAGTCATTATTAATTTCTGAGTATATAACGCAGTAGTTTTGATAGAAAATAATGGTATAATTAAGTAAATAATGTTAATTTATATAAAACATACTAAATTTTTATAATAAAAATGAAGATTATAAAATGCTTAATATTTTAAAAATATTTTCATTTTTAAGTAAATTGATTGGAAAATATAGGTGAAGCGGCACTTCACCCGCGTCTCCTGGCGAGCCGCCACTGGAAGCTACATCTTAAATACTATCCTAACCTATATATGCCGTAATTCGGGAAAATACTCAGAACATGCACTTTATTATTACAAGTTTTATCTGTTAATTTTTTTAGGAATCCTTCAATCAAGGAGAGAACCTTTCTTAGTCACAGTCTCGGTATGCCACAAATAAAAAGCTCATTTAAGGTAAAACTTGGAACTTTAAAATTGTTATTAACGAATAGAAATTGTCATATGGTTTAAGCAAAGGATTATTTACATTAAATCAAGCAAATCAAAGCACTACCGGGTTATTTTTAACAAAAGTATAAACACTTGTAAGATTTCGACAAAGCAATGATTAAGCACAAAAAGTAAACTAATAGCTTCGAATGGGGTTGCAAAGAATCAGACTCCAGGCAGCAGCCTGTGATCTTCGCTAGAATTTTAAGTACTACACAATCTTCTGATCTTCCGATTACCCCAGTAAGCTCTACACACACATATTAGGACGTACGACTCTTTGGCGAATCACATGGGCGAAAATCTTACTTTAGAGCTAAGTGCTATGCAAAATGTCAGATAGAAGCCCCGTCATACATCCCCCGCTCAAGGAAAAATTCCTTATCGATGGCTTCGTTACTATACGCGTTAACTTTACGACTGGCTTGAACTTACTGAATTCTGACCAAAAAACGCGCAGGTTTTGTTAGCTTTCCACGGTCTCCGACCAAAATGCACGTTTGGACCGTGAGTTATTGTGCCGCGTATGTTATTCTAGATAAAAGAAATTATTATTTATTTTTCCCTATCTTTTGATGCCAGAACGAGCGCGCTAGGTTAAAATTTGTAAACATTCCGACCGATCAGCTGTTCTCTCGATCGAAGTCCCAAAATAAAAATAAAACAAAATTCTTAAAAAATGTCTCAAAAATTCTTAAAAATCGGGGATGACTGACCGACGTTTCGCCCTGTATATGAGCTTATAAAATTAGCAAATAAGGTTTTTTAGTATCATCTGTTATTCTCGCACCTGAATACAAACAATGAACTTATATAAGTTGTCGACTGGCTTATATTTTATCCATTTATTGTTGCAGTGTTTTGAAACAATTCAACTTGCCTCTTGTTTATTTGCCTGAAGGGCTTATGATATTTAACTAAAACATTTAGGTTAACAACAAAATGGTATAATGTTATGGTAAAAGAGTTGACAATTCTTAAAATCTTTATTTACTTGAATATTAAATAGTTATTTCAGAGTCAAGTGAATATTCTCATATTCCTGCCGGTCCGACCGCGCCACTTGTAGCCTTTTGTGTGTAAAGGCATGGTTTCGCTTATAGCGACCGATGCATGCAGCGTTGCTTGCGTCCGCTGTTGCGTCGGAGTGGTTTAACTGTGAGCAGCAAAAATTCCCGACAGTACGATTTCGACAGCTATGGAGTATGTACTTGCGCTTCAGATTTTGGAAGAAGAGCAGGATGAAATAATTTTAAAATATATAAAACAAAAAAAGCAAAAAAGGCGAGCTGTTCATTTAATGTATAAAAACAGATCTGGGGAAGGCGCCTATAACAACCTTATTACAAAACATCTAATAGACGATGAAGAAAAATTTCAAAGTTTTTTTCGGTTGACTAGAAATCAATTTAATTTTGTGCTAGAAGCTATCGCAGACAAAATAACAAAGAAACCAACTGGATTTGTAAAAAAACCTATATCACCTGAAGAAAAATTGGCTGTAACTCTCAGGTAAGTTCTTTATTTCTATATTTTATAAAAATGTATATAAACTAAACGTATTTTTCTAAATGCAACAAAAACTCTTAACTCCAGATGTAGTAAAAAAAATAACACAAAATAGAAAAAAGTTATAACTCACAAATAATATTAATAATAAAATGATTATTGATAATTATTGTTTGTTGAGGTGCTTTGGTTATCTATCTGCTCAGCATAACCTTCCAAAAATCCTTGGTTTTCATGTGACAGGAATTCTTGCGGAACGAATCGTGCCTGATGCGGATTTGAAGGAAATGGTGGCAATTGATTTAGAAATCCTTGGTTTTGGTTTAAAGCAGACCCTGGTTGTTGACTTGGCACAAATCTATTATGTTGAATTCCTGAAAGACCTTGTTGTTCGTTTGCAGCTCTATTTTCCAGATCAATAAGTGTTTGCAAATGCTGTGATTTTGCTAAAGATATCAGGTGTCTAGGTAACCGTTTAACAGACATTGCAACACTTTTATAAAATAGATCTACGTCGTCTTCAGTACTATTAGATGTTTTATTTTGCAAAAGACTATCTAATATTTTTTCACGCGTTTGTCTATTTTCATTTATTAATTGAATCATATCATCGTCATCAACCTTTGATATTTTTCTTTTTCTTGAGGAACTCGATGACGTACTTTGAATACTTTGTGGTGAAGGTACTGTCGGTGGATATTGAGTTGGTGATTTGTTAGGTGTCTGGTGACTTTCGCTTTCACTATCACTATTTTGCAATAATTGATCTTCTTGGCTTTCCTCAATAATGTTCCAGTGACTTCTAAAAAATTTTAAAAAATATTAGTGGTTTCAATCGATTTGCTTTGACTTTAATTACCTTCTCTCTTCTGGCACATTGTTAAGGAATGTTAGATAACAAGATAATGGCCATTTTTGAGATTTGGAAGCGGCTGAACCTGTTCCCAATTTACCTTCTCTTTTTAGTCGTTTAAATGTATCCCTAATCGAGCGCCACCTTTTTTTGCATACTTCGTCTAAAAATTAAGGTTACACTTTACTTCCGTTTCTATCAATAATTTTATGTCACTAATAACCCAAATATTTTAATGAGAAACAATTTTTGCTGTTTTGATCTTGAACTACAACATTAATATTATCGAAAATCTATCAGTGGATTGCAGAAGGCTATGTTAAAATTTACCATTACTATGTTAAATCCTAACATGCTGTTAAAAATATGACAAACGTCAAATTTTAACAGCGTGTTAAGATTTATCATATACTGTTAAATTTTAACCGAGCTTTCTGCAATCCACTATATATGTTTTAAATTAATTATGTTTTATTTATTTCAGATATATTGCTACTGGAGAATCATTTCGATCATTGTCTTTTGGATTTCGCATATCACACTGTTATATATCGAAGATAGTTAAAGAAGTCTTGGTAGCCATACGTGATCGACTTTTACATGTATTACTTCCTTTTCCGTCTCAAAACGACCTAAAAGATAGAGCAAACGAATTTTGGGAACAATGGAATTTCCCGAACTGCGTAGGCGCCATAGACGGAAAACATGTCCGTATTGTTTGCCCTGCAAAAACTGGTTCACTTTATTTTAATTATAAGGAGTACTTTTCCATTGTCCTTTTAGCTATTGTGGATGCAAATTATAAATTTTTGGCAGTTGATATTGGATCATATGGCAAAGAAGGAGACAGTGGCATATTTTCCGCCGGACAATGAATTACCAAAGTCAAAAAGAAAACTACCCTATGTTATTGTCGGCGACGAAGCATTCCGGCTACACAAAAATATCATGAAACCATACAGCAGAGACCAAGCTAAAGAAGACATTCAAAAAGCCGTTTTTAACTACAGAATAAGTCGGGCCCGGAGGGTGTCAGAAAACGCCTTTGGTCTTTTAGCAAATACTTTTAGAATTTTTTTTTCATCCATTGCGGTTGAACCATTGACAGTAGATCTTATAATTACAGTGGCCGCTTGTTTACATAACCTAATAAGAAACGATTTTGAAAGGGTGAATAAGAAACATTTTGACGAAAATCCAGTAAATTTGGATGTACAACCGACAAATTTAATACCTTTTGCAAGAAGAGGTGGCTATGGTAATGCAGAGGGATTTACAGTTCGAGACAGTTTTAAGGAATATTTTGTTTCTGAGGGCCAAATTGCTTGGCAAGAAAGAATGGTTACAAGAACGTAGGGTATTTAAACTATAAATATTAAAATTTAATTTAACCGCAAATGATATTATTTTTATTACACCATACCTGATTTTCCTTCCATTTCCGTCGCAATCTTTTTCCATATGTTATCTTTAATTGTTAAATTCTTATAATCTGCATGTGAGGCATCATATAAACATCTATATGTCGACACTAATTCTATTAGCATCATTTCCTCGTCTCTTGAAAATTTATCACCACTCATTTAAATATCAAATAAAAATTTGCAACAAGTGTATCCCTGCAGCGACGTCCATAGACTGGTACACCAAGCAGTCGGCCGTTCCGTCGTTGCAGCCGCCGTTGCGGCGCTGCACAAGTAAACCCACTTATACGCAGTTCCAAATGAACAGTCGATGCGATAGACGCAGCAGCCACTGCATGCGTCCGTCGCACAACCGAAACCATACCTTAAAAGGAAAAAGTCGTTTCTGCCGCCTATTATGTTTTTTAGACTGATTTTATGTGAGATATTTGTGGACAACATTGGCTTAGAGCCTTAAATTTAGCTATAAATGTTTTCAGAAGTTATTTTCTTTTTTTGCTTTTTAAGAATGAGACTAATAGTTTTTTATATTGAACTTTTTGGTATCTTTGAACTTTTCATAGTGCGTTTTACATTAAAGAGATACGATTTCACGACAGGATCAGCTGGCTTGGAAAGGTAGCAACACTGCTTTCATTGGGCCAGAACCTGCTCTTGGAATTGCTCCTGCAGCTGTCAAGGCGAAGATTAAGAATTGCACTGTCGAAGAATTCCGTGTTGAATGACACGAGCTAGCAGGACTCAGACAGTCTAATCCGGAACAATATTTTTCCATAATAGCTTACTTTTATTTATTTTACTGTTACTACCTTACAGGAATAAACGCTAACAAATATATTAATCCAAAAATTAAGTAGGCTCCGATAAAAAAAGTCGGATTAAGTTGTGAATTTGGAATTTTAAAAACGTCAAATTATAGTGTTTAGCAGTAAAAGATAAAAATAAAAGGATAAAGAAAATGTCATGATACATGAACCCGCCTTAACTATTATCTGATACTTGCGATTTATTGAATAATAAAATTTTACTGCGAAGTGCTTCATCGTCTTCCGTTAGTGTAGTTAGGCAGCGGAGCTATACATATCTATCCTATGCACTGTGGAGACTCACATAAAGTATATTCGACACGGCCAGTTCCAAATCCACTTTAAATCGACGTCCTTTTAACGGTGCTTAAAACTTATTTTGACGTCAATTCAAGATTGACATTTGATTTAAATATCAATAGATGCAATTAAAAAATACTGTAAACATCCTAACACTCCTAATGTAATAGTTAAAACTGTTAAAAGTTGTCTGGAAGATTCTGCTTTCTGTTCTACAATTTCATTAGCACTGGAATCTCATTTTGATGAAATTTCAAACTTATCTCTTATGCCCTTTTCTTGATCGAGAAATCGATATGATTTTGAGATCTACTGGACATCGGAATAAGAAAAATGAATCATTCACAGCTTCTTTGCTAAAACTAGATTTTAATTGTACTGATCTCTATTTGCAATATGCTTCTACAGATATTGGATTTGCAGCCAAAACTTAGCTTGTGCGAAGGTATTTGAAAAAGAAAAACTACTATTTTTTATGGATAGTCAGAGTTTTTTAAAGGCACTTTTGAAATAAAATTGTGAACCAAGTAATTTAAGCTATAAACTCACTAAAGCAATATCCGCCTTGAATCCATAATATAGTCAAATCCTGAAACAGCAATTGAAATAATGAACTTATTAAAAGAAATAGCGGAATCTTCAAACAAAATATAAGTTGCTGATGAAAAAAATAGTCTTTTTAAAAATTATATTCGAATGAGACTAGATTCCTTTTTCATGCAAGTTATTTAAATGACTATAATGGCCGTTTTACATGCTGCAATTCTTTCTTGCAAGTTGCAACAGTCTTGAACAAAAGCATGCGACATTTGTACCTTTTGTCAAACTGCGCATGCCTTTGTTCAAGACTATTGCATATTGCAAAGAATAATTGCAGCATGTAAAACGACCTTAAGGAACTATTTGAAGTAAGAAAAATCACACGGCAATGTAACAGTTAAAAGTGGCTTTTCGGTAAATACCCACATGCTCATTGAAAATATGAAGGAAAATCTATGATCGCCAGATGACAAATTTATTATTCATGAATCTATAACGGGGGAGTTGAAAGAATAGATAACAAATTAAATGAAATTGTTTTATAAACAAGTTCATATGAAATATAAAAATTATTTGTAATCACAAAGGCTAGCAGATAAGAAAAAGCAGAAGGACGAAGAAAAAAAGAGCTCGGCGTCAGCCTAGTTTTACAATTAATAGAGAAAAAAGAGCTAAGTTGGACGTTATTTCCACTTAACGAAAAGAAAAAAATGGAAGAAGAACTGAAAGCATCGAATCGAAAATTGCAAGTTAACATTTTTATTATTTATTGAAGGCAGCTTTTTTTAGTAGACAGTTTGCTAAATTTAGTAATATTTATTAATATCATATCAATCAATTCATTATTGCTGCAAATAGGGGCCATTTTAAAAACCTAGTTCATATTATACAAAACCCAATTTACTTCTATAACACATCGTGCTTGAGTAAACGTAAAATCTTGGTTGACGATTTATGCAATGTGCTGGGATGATTAAGATCTAAAGATTTTGCACAGGGATTTATTTGATCCTCGTAATGTCTGTTATTTTTGAGTTTACACAAAAATGTTATTTGAAAAGAAAACCCTTACTTAAAAAAACGCCCTGTCTATTTTTAGAAAATGGTGGCAGAGAGCAGAGTGTACTGATAATTTTATTAGTAGATTTAGAGCGTCCAATGTTAATTTACTGCAAATTCCCATACAAAAATTATCAAATATATATCTGCAAATATCATCAAAATTTCACTTTCAAACACTCTAATTTTAATACAATATATCAATTTGTCGCAGATCGTGTTTTTATTTTTTCATCTAGCGATTCTTTCTTTCTTAATAGGTAGGTACTAGGCAGTAGTAAAGAAAACAAAAAAAATATATATGAATAAGAAGTTATTTTGCGAAATTGTTATTATAGAATTGTTAAAAACGTTTTTGTTTTAATTTTGCGATCATAAGTACATTTTAAATCAATTAATTTTCTATTATTTTTCTTTCATAGTTTTATCCCGTTTGCTCTTTCAATGAAAGTGTCTTATACTATTTTAGTGTCGGATTCTTATTGGTATTTTTTAAAATATTAAATTATCTACAAATTTTCAGAAAATTAGACTGGAAATCTAGTAAGAAAGTGAGGGAAAACCTGGAAGTCAGGGAATTTTAATGAAGTTCTATATTACGAAACTTAGTGGACCACGCTAAGAACATTTTTGAAATTTTTACATAGCTTATTTTCAATATGATTATTGTATTTATAAACAATTTTGTATAATGCAAGAATGGGTGTGAAAAAAAATTATTATATTTTAAACTGATTTGATTTACTCGGAACTTCCCTTCATCGGAATTAAAGGGAAATTCCGAGTAAATCAAATCAGTTTAAAATATAATAATTTTTTTTCACACCCATTCTTGCATTATACAAAATTGTTTATAAATACAATAATCATATTGAAAATAAGCTATGTAAAAATTTCAAAAATGTTCTTAGCGTGGTCCACTAAGTTTCGTAATATAGAACATATACTGCTTTTTCAAACATTTTTATTGGGCGCCATTTAGTTCCATTGTATTGGATACCTATGCCACATGTGATTTTTGGGCATAATTTAAGATAAATTGAAAACCCAAATAGTTTGTTACACTGACTTTAAAAATTTTAGTAGTCCACAATATTGATCCGTCAAATTGAATTCGTACCAAAACTTTACCAGTTTCTACTTATATCACATCTAATTTTTGAGCAAAATTTGAAGTCAGTTGAATAAGGTATGCTTTCTTTAAACATTTTATTTGTCCGCCATTTTAGTCGTCATCTTGAAATAGTACCACAATTTTACCAGTTTATCTCTAGATTACACTTAATTTTTGCACAAAATTTGAATTCCATCTAATATATTAAAGCCGCCATTTTATTTTGCCATGTTGGATTCGTGCCAAAATGTTACCAGTTCATCCCTATGCAACACATGATTTCTTATTAATCAGTTTTTAAGTTATACTTTTTTAACATTTCAATAGGCCGCCATTTTGTTTCTCCCTAATGGATTTTTACCAAAATGTTACCAGGTCATTCCCATATGACCTTTAATATTTGACCAAAATTCAGGTCAATCAGGTAAGTAGTTTTTAGCTATGCCGCGAACTGGCAGACAGACCGACGGAAAGGAGAAACCGTGTTTGTTGATGTCTAGGGACTCTAAAACAACAAACATTTTATTTGGACATTTTGTTCCGCCATCTTGAATTCGTACCACAATTTAACAGGTTCACCTCTATATCACACTTAATCCTTGCACACCATCTAATAAGTAGTTTTTTTTTTCACGCTGAATTTTGGATTCCTACCAAAATTGTATAAGTTGATCCCTACATAATATTTCTTTTAACATTTAACTAAGCCGCCAATTTGCGCCGGCATATTGGATTTGGACCAAAATGTTATATCAGACCATCCCTATATGACCCCGAGTTTTTGACCAGAATTTGTCAAGTCAATCGGGTAAGTTGTTTCTTACTATGCTGCGAACAGACGCACAGACCAATGGAATGTTTTTTGGCATCTAGAGACCCCAAAACGTGAAGATTTGTAAAAACAGAGATGGATTTTTTCACGATTACAATACTGTTTCGTAAAACGAAAGTAAAAGAATTTAAACTACTAATAACGTGTTCTAAATATAATGAATTAGATAGCGAATTTAAATAAATTCTCGTTTGGGAAAAAATTGTTGACGAGTTTTATTCTATGAGGTGCCGGGATTTATACAAAGGGAGCTTTTTCCCCTCTATATACAGGGCCGCACCCCGCATATGTGAAAAGTCGTGCAGTGAACGACGGAACTAAATCCCAAGGGCACCCTCAATCTGCGTTTTTGTATACACGTTGCCATTAAAATTAGATCTTTGGTTCATTTGAATTTATTTTAATACAAAAAAATACAGTAAAAATAAATATAAATAAATATTTATTTTACAAACAATCTGTTAAGTATTTTCAGAATACAGAAAAAATTAAAATAACTAGCTATTCTAAAAACGGCGCCAAACCCTAAAGGCGCTCAAGGGTACCTTTAAATTAGACTAAACCCTAACAAAAATTGCGTTTTGTATAGATGGCCCCACCAAAATTAGATCTTTGGTTACCACAGTCAGAGACAATTTTATATTCTGTAGTTTATAGGCAATTATTTGAGAATTGTGATCACAGAGAAAAGTAATAAGAGTTTGTAATGGGAATACTATACATAATTTTTCAGTTCTGTATTTAAATAAAATAAGTTTATTTAAATGTATTTTAATACAAAAAATAACGGTAAAAATATTAAAATAAATAACTAATGTTTCTGTAAACAATACATAAATAAAATATTTATTTTACAAACAGTCTGTTAAGTATTTCCAGAATATAGAAAAAATAATTCTAAGTAGCTATTCTATTTTTAAACTTCTTAAGGAATTCTTTGGCTTGTTTATCACCCTGTCTAGTTTCTAACGCTTTTATTGCATTTGTGTCTGAAAAACAACAATAATTAATTCAATAAGGAAGAATGAGGTTACCTAAAACTAATCACACAAATCCAATATATACAAAGTCAACATACATGTTAAAGTATAAACTCAAATACATAAAAAAAATGTAATTACTTATTTTGCAAATAACTCTTAGAATAGAAGGTTGCTTAAAACACGTTAGAAGTTGTAACTGATACTCAATAATTTTATGGGGATTAAAGACGAATACCCATCTTGGAATTTTTAAATTATCCTGTAGTTAAAACTAGAGTTTTACAAATTTATGAATTGCTTACCTAAAGTAGTAGGTCTTCCTAACCATTTTTTTACTTGGGGCAAACTGCTAAGTGGTTCGCTAGTATTAGGAATATCTTTAAACCTTATAAATGCTTCGCCAATATATTGATTATTATATCCCAACATGTCTCTGTCTTTGACACTAAATAACACTAGACCATCCGTCACTTCTCTTTGTTCAGGACTCAAATTTCTGAAATAAAAATTTTCTTTGTGGTATTGTAGGTAAGTTACTTCAGTTCATCATTTAATTTGTTTTAACAATTATTTATAATACGTTTTAACGTTTTTACATAATATTTACGTTATTATTATGTAAAAATTCAATGATAAAATTTATGGTAATAGGAGACGAGTTACTTGAATAAGTAATTAATACCCATAAACGGTTTTATTTTAAAGCTTGTTTGGCATGGTAACAGATTAGCATTTTTCAATTTCATTCAGGAAGCTTGAAGTACCTACTTACATCGTAAAAGTTTCATCGTAAAGTGGAAATAATGTTTTATTATGAGTTTTGGTTTTGGGCCTCTCTATGTTGCTAAATTTATGTTCTGGCATTAAGTGTATTCGTACAAAGGAGTCACTAGTACCTAAAAATATTTACATAATAAAATATATGGAATAAAGAGGAAAATCTATGTACTTTTTCAGTAAAATTCTTAAAAAAAATGTATTTACCATTAGAATCCATAACAGCTAAGTCTCTGGCGTTTATTACTTCTATTTTTAAGGCATCTCCATCAAATTTGCATCTAAATGAGATTTCACCATAGAGCGATTCAGTAAGTTGTTCGTACTTTGTGACAAGCTCTAAATGAACCTAAAAAAAATTATGAGATCTTGTTATATTTACTTTAATAATCTGATTAATGTGATTAACTTTATCATATGGTTGGCTATCAGAACAAAATAGCCACAGATTATGTATCGTAATGATAAGAAAAAACAGACTTTATGAAAATAAATTACTTGTCGGATTTGTGTTCTTACTATTAATTTCAATAACAACAATTCCACTAGGGTGTACCCCTACTGATTTTCAAACGCAAACTAAAAGCTAATCATCATTTTAAATAAACATTAAGTTGCATTACAACAATATGCTTATACACAAGACTGCAGGTCATTATTCATGCTAGAGTTGTTTTATTTTGGATAGTTATTAGTCTGCTGGGAAGTTGTATGTTGGTATTAGGCATATCATAGTCAAGTAAGCAGTCTATAAATCCCGGGTCAGTGCGACTCGTTAACGGTCGTCAAATATTGGATCTCATTTTCAATAAATACGGGGTCATTGATTTTTCTATTGCTCCAGTGCCTTTTGTTGGGAATAGTTTTGGCTCGGGAATACCCGATTCTGATACTTCTTTTCTGTAATGTTCAAATCGAGAGGTCTCTTGATTTCACCTATACAGCATTAACTATACTCACAAGGGATTTGATAAACACAATTAATTCTCTGTATCACTTTTTCATACTTTTTCTTTTTATATATAGGTTACCTATCTACAGCTTATTGGGTAATATGAATAATAAGGCAAAAATTATTTTACCACAGTGTTTATGCATATATTATATATTCCATTATTTGCTTAATTTATTGTCTAATTAACATGTTTTTATTAGCTTCACTTGTATGTAACTAACAAACTATGTATGTAAACAAATCTAGAATGTCGATTTCTAATTGTCGTACAGATTTGAAATTTTGTAAGTGGATGTAATTCTGATGACAATACAATAATTTGCTACCTTCAAGCTGATCAGATCAGTACCAAATGCCACCAAACGATATTAACCTACTTCTAATTATCGTATCCATTTGAAATTTCTGAATGAAATATATGGAATTCGGCTGACAATGCAAAAACTTTATATCAAATGGTACCAGTCGATTTTAAATCACTTTTAATTGTTGTATCGATTTGAAATTTTGCAATTTGGATGACAATATAATAATTTGGTACCATCGAGCTAATCTGATCAGCTCGATGGTACCAATTATCAAATGGTACCCGTCAATTTTAACCTACTTCTAATTATCGTGTCGATTTCAAATTTTGTAAGTTGAATTCGGCTAACAATACAAAAATTTGGTACTCGATGATACCAAATAGCACCGGTTGATTTTAACCCATTTCTAATTGTCCTATCGATTTGAAATTTTGTGTGTACGTAATTCAGATGAAAATACAACAATTTGGTACCATCTTGTTGATTTAATTAGTTCGATGGTACCAAATGGTATCGTTGGTACCGGTTAGTAAACCCATCGAGTTTGGGCTCATTTGGTTTGTTTTAACGAGTCCAATACAACGGATCTATTCAACTCGATGGTACCAGTTAGATACCCTTCGAATTTGGGCTTATTTTGTTTGCTTTGACGGGTCCAATAAATTACCAGTACTCTGTTAAATATATTTTAAGTCTAAAAAATAAAAAATAAATGATACAATAATGTAATTTACTTCAAATATTTTGTTACGATATATGCAGTCTACCCTACGCACAAAGTCATTTGTTAACACTTATATACTGTCTTTTTAAACATTTGTATTGGGCGCCATTTTGTTCTACCATATTGGATTCGTACTAAACAGTTTCTACCTACGCCATACTTGGGCATATTTTAAAATAACTTGAGTTTTTACATTGATTTTTTTAAAATTGTAATTTTGTTCCGTCATGTTGAATACGTATTACATTATCCCTATATTACATTTAATTTTTTGAGCAAAAAACTTGGAGTTAATTAAATAAGAAGATATTTTTTTTAACAACTTATTTGGTCGCCATTTTTTTCTGCCATCTTGAAGTTTATCTTTAATCATACTTAATGCTTGCACAAAATTTAAAATCAATCTAATACCAAAGTAATTTTTTTCAGGCTGATTTTTTGAATATTTTAGTAGACCGCCATTTTGTTTTGCCATCTTGGAATCGTACCAAAATGTTACCAGTTCATTTCTATGTAACACTTAATTTTGTGCAAAATTTCAGGTAAGTTGGATAATTAGTTTTTTAGTAATAATTTTTTTAACATTTTAGTAGGCTGCCATTTTGTTCAGCCAAATTGGATTTTTTTAAATGTTACCAGGTTATCCCTTTATGTCCCCTAATTTCTTACCACAATTTGAAGTCAATCGGGTAAGTAGTTTGGCATCTAAGGACCCTAAAAACGTGAAAATATGTAAAACTTTAGGGAGTGATTTTTTCACGATTGCAGCCATTTTGTTCTGCCATCTTGAATTCGTACCACAATTTTACCAATTCATCTATCGCATGCCACAATGAATTCATGACAAAAAATTTAAATCAATCGATTAAATAGTTTTTCCGGCTGATTTTTTAAATATTTTGTTACGCCGCATTTTGTTTCGCCATCTTGGATATTTGATCGATCCCTACATGGTACTTGATTTTTGTGCATAATTTGAGGTAAAATGGGTAAGTAGCTTCCTAGTCATAATTTTTTTAACATTTCCCCATACCGCCATTTTCTTTTGCTATATTGCACTTTTACCAAAATTTACCGGGCATCCCCATATGACTCTTAAGGATGTGTAAAACTAAAAATATTTTATTAAGCTGCCATTTTGTCTCGCTATCTTGGATTCATACCCAAATTTTTACCGGTTGATTCCTACGTAATACTTGATTTTTGAGCAAAATAAAAATAATAAATTATTATCGTATACCTTTCATTGTTTATATCGAATCAACTATAACGATCACATAATGTAATTTTTAATATTTAATACCTAATATTTTATAACAGCTGCCTATTATACCCTTTTTAAATGTATTAATAAAGTTAAATATTTTAATAGTCCGTCCCAGACATCTAAACCGTAATGGCGGCATCAAGGTTAAATTTAGGTAGTTAGCGACAATAGATTTTCTCGAGAGATATATTCCCGTTTGTTGTATCTGCCGTGGTTGAGCGATGATCCCAGAGAGAGTCTACAGCAGTGTCAAATAATCTTATGCAATTAATATCGGTAGTTCAAACGACCTTAATTCGCGTCACTAGACTTTGTGAGAGTTGGTCTATGCACCGTTTAAAGAAATCATAAAATTTCTAGAGAAAAAAAGGTTCTATTTTATTTTAGATTTAAATAATTGACATGTAAGCACGTCTATCGGTAATAAACCAAAAATGAAAAAGTAAAAATCAAATAATTGGTTAAGCTACTTTGGAAATACATGCATATATATATATATATATATATATATATATATATATATATATATATATATATATATATTAAAGGAATATTTCTCCTATAATATCTAACAAACTGGGACTTACTTCATGTATGAGATCAGACGTTTCCAGACCATTGATTTTTAAAATTTGTTCAGTACGTTTTAAAGCATCACAGCTAGAGCAGTCAGAGGGCGCTTTATATGCTCCCAACATGAGGGTCAATGTCTTCTGAAGATTTGCAAAAAATGAGGGCGGTCGGCGATTCTACAAAAAAAAAACATGAATATATACATATGCCCCGTCACAGTCAAAATTTCAAAACAACATAGATAATGGTTGATAACCATGAAAACACGAACCTTTGTGACATAATTAAAACTGTTACGAGACCAAAATGTGCCCAACGTCAATAAAAATTAAAATGTGGAATTCCAAAAATGCTGGTCACATGCATACTTTATTGGATGACATACATGGAGAGCACAAACAGAAACACATATTACACAAGTTGTTCTTCAACTGATACTCATTTTTCACTCTTTCTCATTTCCACTAATATTATTTTGAAGCTGTCATGTTGTATTCTTGTCCTAGTTTCATGTTTCCTTCTTTTTTAACCAGCACATGTCCATTACAGGTTTTCTGATTTCTGATTTTGGAAATATACACCTTGCGTTTCTCTATTTAAACTAGGCTTAAAGTTACTTAGCATCAGAGCAAATAGTATACAGTATTGTCTGATTTTATTTATTCCTCAGGATTTTAATATAATGGTGAATTTTGAAATAAACAGTATTATTATTGTAACTTGAGTTGGTTAACTGACTTAAATTTAAATTGATGATAAACAAGTGAGTTCTTATTTTTAAGCTCTATAATACCCTAATTCACTATTTCACATATAAGATATATTAACATTATTTCTAATGTTTCGAATATTGCTAAGGAATTAATTAAGCTATCTAAACTTTAAATAAAAAAACTGCTCTTAGAATTAGCTAATGTATTAGTGTGCGATCATCTTGGCGATGTGACACGATGCGATGCCATAAAAAACTTTTAGCAATGGATTTTATATGAAAGTATATTGATCCACGGCAGTGTGCGATACAGAGCGGTCTTAGTATGGTATATAATTTAGTTGTAATAGATAAGGGGACAGGAATGATCCACAGATAAAAGTTGATCTGGAATGATGTGTTATGAGATTTAAAAGAAGACATTATATACAAAATTAATAGGCGGTATAAAAATGATTAATAAAAAAATATTTATGAATATACAGGATAATCAACCAACTCATGGCAAATTATTATCAATTCGTTAAATAATTCGTGTTAATATACTGAGAAAAATGGATATTCTTAATTATACCTTTGCGTATTAAAAAATTACTACTTGTTTATTTTTTACGGGGTGCCCAATAACAGCAAAATCGTCAAAATAGAATTCAGAGTAAAATGTTTATAATTTATTGAGAAATATACAATACATAGAAAATATGTTTCAAATTTAGCAAGCAACGAAACATTTTACACCAATAATTAGTTGTTTTTTATTTCAAAACTATGACAAATTATTAGTCATCAAAAAGGATACACTGCTGTTTTCTTAATTTAAGTAGTTTTATAGGCACAAATATGAAATATTTCGAATAAAATAATATTTTACGTTTGAAATAGTGTTGTGGCACACTGTTCAAAATAAATTAGAATATTAAACAGGTTAAAATTGTTTTAGAAATAAGCAATGAAGGACGGGAATTTTTTAAAACCCAAATTCTTCTCAATAATAACGTTGCAAAACAACTGACGAAAACACTCCTCGCCGCACTTGCGTTGCCAATGTGAAAGCGCACTTACTGTGTACATTATTGCAATAAAAAAAAATCGGTAAAATTCCTTTACCCGGAACTTCCCTAGTTATGAATATTTTCTTTTATTAGGAATAGTAAAGTGTGACCCAATTTAATTCAGTGCATAGTTATTTAGAAACACATATATAACGTCTTTTCAAACATTTTTATTAGGCGCCAGTGTGTTCCATCATATTGGATTCCTACCATTATTTTACCAGTTTCTACGTCACACTTGATTTTTGGGCATAATTTAAAATAAATTCAATAAGTAGTTTTTACATTGGCACACACCGCGATTGTGTTACGTCATGTTGAATTTGTACCAGTTTATAAGTATATCACATTTAATTTTTCTACAAAATGTGCCAGTCAATTGTTAAAATTTTTTTTTTCATTGATTTTTTTAATTTTATTTGGATGCCATTTTGTTCTGCTATCTTCGACTGTAACACAACTTTACCAGTTTATCTCTATATCACACTTCATGCTTGCACAAAATTTAAAAATAATGTAATCAGTAGTTTTTTCAGGTTGATTTTTTTAAATATTTTATTAGGCCACGATTGTGTGTTGCTATCTTATACTCATACCAAAATGTTATATTTTTATGTAATACTTGATTTTTGTGCAAAATTTGAGGTAAATTGGGTAATTAGCATTTTTAGTAATAATTTTTTAAACGTTTCACTAGGCCGCTATCTTGTTCGGACATATTGGATTTTTACCAAAATATTATCAGGTCATCCCCTTAATTTTTGACTAAAATTTGAAGTCAATCTGATAAGTAGTTTTTAACCTATACCGCGAACTTAAAGACAAAGAAACCGACAGACGGACCGACGGAATTGATGAAACATATTTTTTGATATCTAGGGACGCTAAAACATGAACATACAGATGTAAAACCGAGAGAGTGACTTTTTTCAGACTACAAAAATTTTCTTTGGGCGACATTTTGTTCCATCATTTTGAATTATATAGTACCACAGTTTTACTAGTTTATCTATATATTCCACAAGTTATGACACACAATTTGAAATACCTTAAGTAGTTTTTTCAGGCTGAATTTTTAAATATTTTATTAAGCCTCCATTTTCTTCTGCCATCTTGGAATTCTACCAAAATTTTACCAGTTGATTCCTACATAATCCTTGATTTTTGTGCAACATTTCAGATAAATTGGGTAAGTATTTTTTTTAGTACTAATTTCTTTAACATTTCACTAGAATAGTCGTAACACTGGAACCTGTGGTGGAATATAGATACAAATACAATAGTTCTAACCACACTACACCACAACTTATTACGCTCTGGATGCGCGTTTCGCTAACTAAGTTAGCAACATCAGCAGATGATATAAACTGTTTTATCATCTACTGATGATGCTAACTTGGTTAGCGAAACGCGCGTTCAGAACGTAACAAGTTATGGTGTAGTGTGGTTAGAACTCTTGTATTTTAATTTCACTAGGAGTCCATTTTGTTTTGATACCAAGTCATCCATATTATGACTCTTAATTTTTGACCAAAATATGAAGTCAATCGGGTAAGTAGTTTTTTTAGCTATGACGCGAACAGACAGACTGACCGCATCGAGAAAACTTGTTTTTCGGCATCTAGGGGCCCTGAAACGTAAAGATCTGAAAAATCTAGGAGGGCGATTTTTTCGCGATAACAATACTTTACGAGGGAAGTAATACATATATTTCTGCAACGCGCATCATAGTGTTGGAGATTTTTTTTCAGCTAAATTAAGCACTAATACGTTTTTTTCTAAAACAAAGCATATCTGCATGTTCAAAATGGTATCAAAATTACAGAAAAATACTGCAAAAATCTCGTTCATATTTCGGCTTTACTAAGACAATAACTAATCCAAATACATTCTCCTTGTGTTTTAAGAATGTATGGCAATATCTATTACTATTGTGAACTATTTTCTCGGAAAATATAACAGAAGAACAAATATATATTGCATACATTACGAATGCAAATGATGTTAAAATGCTAACCTCTAAATTAGTTTGAATAATTTCGTCCAAGGTTGTACTAAGCATATCCCAGACAATTTCTAATATTCTATTAAAATTTTCTTCATTTAATTCTCTATTCAAAGTTTCCAAATTTTGATCGACATATAACATTAATCGGTCCATACTGTTACTATCCTGGTCACACAACTCGGCACCTTCTATAAGTAGTCTTTTCATTGAGGGTGACATCTAAAATATAAAGAGGTTTGAGAAGTAGATAAATAAACAATAACTTAACTTAAGTAAATATGGTAATACAGTAAGTTGAAATTATTTTCATTAATAATATTTATTTATAAACCACACTTTTAGTCTGCCCTTGTAGTAGTGTCAAAATATATAAATTATTTATTTCGGAAATTCTAGAAGCTACAAAAAACTGACCACGCGAAAAGCAATGTTATGCGTTTGGATATTGCCTAATAATTTTTACGGAATATCGTCGATATTAAGAGTAAGAAGTAAGGCAATTTCAATTTTTTATACTGGTACCATTGCCTAGATATATCATATTTTAACGTTATATCTCTTATTACAGAAGTCGACTTTCTTCAAACATACCTACCTTTGCCTTCTATGGATAATTAGCAAACCCCGTTGCGGCTCCGTTCGCTTAATATCTGCCATCCAAATTTTGACGGTTATTTTTATCAAAGGAATTCTAAATTTGTAAATACTTGCATAGGGTTTTTCTTTATATTTTGTGCCCTACCTAGAGACTTTATATTAGGATCTACAAAAAAACCTTAAATACAAAAGTTAAAGGGTTTTTTGCGTATTATCTTTTAGAAATGTTGCAAAAAAAATTATAACATCAATATTTTTTTTAAATGGAACACCCTGTATATTATTATCTCAATCAAATGATATATATTTTCTTTCTGATTTCAAAAATATATACATTGTTGATATTTGGATGAACTGTTTTCCAAATATTTGAGTTTAAAATATTAATACATTAATAGTTGGTTCATTATATTAAGGAAGCCTGGAAAACAAACATCTAATTTAAATTTTGTCCTTGTGACATTTCCATATACTTAGGCGAACTCATATTGTTATTACTAATGATTAAAAGAACAATTTAGGCATTTTTTATAATACGGTATATACCGAGGACCAGAAACATCAAATAATTCGACTCTTTTATTCCAGTAATTATAATATATCAAGAAATCAAAATGAAGCTATATCCTAAACAACGGATATCAACAACTAGTACTATCAGATACGTTATGAAGCAATTTGATGAAACAAAAACTCTCAAGTCTCGAAATGAACAGGAAGATTTGAATATCTTATTTTCTTACTTTTCTTTGAAGGTAAAATTGTCTCTAAAGTATTATTTCCAAACACCTGGTATCTTCTCATTTTATAAAATCCAGAAACCTCTATTTATGCTAATAAATTTCACCCATATAAGTTCATGCCGGCACAGAATTTAAGTGAAGAAAATACGAGACCACGCTTGCGTTATTGCGAAGAAATGTTAAGGCATATCAGGAAATATAGGCAGTAAAAATACAGGGTCGTAGGGCAATTCATGTTTGATGCGGCATATTGGGTAATAAAATTATTGGACCAATTATTTTTATAGGAATTTAAATATTAAGAAATATTTAAATTTAATACAAAATGACGTAGAAAATCATCTAGAGAATATTCCAGTAGGTTGGTACAATAATCTTATTTGACAAGATGGCGCACCGCCGGACAATGTTGTGTAGAGGTTAACGAATATTTAAATAATCGATATGTTTTTTTTGGATTGGAAGGTCTGGCACACTTAGATGGTCTACTAATAGTCCCGATCTAAATCGACTAGATATTTTTTGTCAGGATTTTTGAAAAACAAAGTCTATTACGATAGGCCCCACAATATACTAGAATTAAGGCAAAGGGTTGAAAATGAAATATTTTCACTTAACAGAGACCACCCAGATTTTATTTTCAACTGTATTAACAGTAAATTAAGGCGACATATTTTTAATTGTATAACTAACCAAGGAGTATACATAGAAAATATATTTCTAATATTTTTGCTCTTATTATGGTTCTTCCTTTTTTTTCTTCTCATGATATGCTATACTCGTAAGTATTGGAATAAAGGAGTCGAATTCTTTGATCTTTCTGTTCTTAGGTATATCCCATATTATAAAAAAACGTCTAAATTGCTCAGTAATAACAATATAAGTTCTCCTATATTGAAATGTCACAACGACAACATTAAAATCAGATATTTGATATATATTGTATATATATAGAAACGTATATATTTTTGAAAACAGAAAGAAAATATCTTTCATTTGAGATAATAATATACAGGGTGTTCCATTTAAAAAAACATAATTGTTATAATTTTCTGCACTTTGAGATACCCATTTATTTTTTACGACATTTCAAAAAGATAATACGGAAAAAAACCTTTAACTTTTGTATTTAAGTAGCCCAGAAGCCTCTAGGCAGGGCATAAAATATAAAAAAACCTGTACAATGGGTTTTTAACATGAAATCAGATTAAAATGTCCTTTACTGCAAAAGATATTTTCAAATACGTGAAAACATATTTTACTCCTTTTTATCTTCTTGAGGGTAGAATTTGGATAAATCCAGAAGTTGATATTTAGATAACTATAAAATTACATTATGTTGAAGACATATTCCAACAAAAGTTAAAATTCATTTCACCCTTTTAAGGATGGGATTTCAAAAAGTCTAGAAATTGGTTTTAAGATAATTATTTTTAAAAGCCTTTGACGTAAGATTCGAAGTAAAATATCATCTAGTTGAACAAAAATTGTAAAAAAATTAAAATCACAATCCTCAAGGGTTTAATTTCGAAAAATTCAGAAAATACTTCTAGATATGCCATTGACGTAATAACCAACTTAAAAAAAAAGTTGTTAACTTGTTACAAATTGTAACATATTTGCTGTCGATATTATATTGAATATTGTAACTTCTATAATGTCGTTTAGATAATAAATAAAAATAAATACATAAAACCTCATTTAGCTTAAGAGAAATTGTAAAAATTTCACCCATTTTCAAATCCTTATGATGAAATTCGGACAAATCCAGAATTAGGTGTTTGTATTTTATTATTTTTAAAAGCAATTAATGAAAGAATCGTCTTAAAATCTCATTTAGTTAAAGAGATATTGTAAAAAAAGAAAATCAGGTATTCAATGATAATTAAGCATTTAGTAAAGGACTTTACCAAGAATTGTATCAAGTTCTGAGTAACGCTTTTATCATCAATCTATTCGGAAATCAACATTTAAGTAAAAAAAACGCAGTTAAATTAACCTTTAACTGGAAACCTTTCTTTTATTATGAAAGTGAAAAATTATACTAATTATAAAAACTATTATCCAGGGAATAATAACAAGTTTTTAAGCTCTAATATATTTTTTTGTAAATCTTGTAAATCTTCAGATAAATTATCGTAAATTAAAATAGCACTTCTTCCAAAAATATTTTTTACATCAGTTCTATTAAAAAAATTGTTAGTCTGAAGATTATGCAGAGCATTTTTTTTTAATTGAATTAGATATTTTAAGAATATATATTTTTAATTTGTTAATATGGTCAACACCTATAAAACCAGATGGTTTATAAAATTATCGTTGGTTTGAAAAAGGGTAGCTTAAGTGTACATTTATAATAATTATTAATTAAAATTATTAATTTGTCTGCATAGAAATATTATAAAGAATATCGGACTTTGTATTTCATATTCAAGTTTGCTAATCATTATTCCTTCCTTCCTAGATTCCAATCCTATTTCAAAGTACAGAAAAAACATCCTACTTTATTTTATACCTAGTAATTTGTTTTTAAACACTCATATGCTACATTTAAAAAAAAAGTGAAAATCAGATTTTTTACAGGCATAATAAGTTCTGCTTAAAAATAGTTGATGCCCATAAATTTAAAAATATATACTGTTTTAATAAACGTTTCTTAACTAACCTTTTGTACAACTGTTTGCAAAAGTTCGATAATAGCGTTGCGAACAGTATCAATGGCATTGGAAATTACTATGTTCAATGTGTCTCGGCACCTTTGTGCATCCACTGGACTTTTTAAATCTAAAATTTTTTTGAGCACATCCTCCATGCCTAAATCCCGAGTAAACGGTTCCAGAGTTTCTCTGACGTAGTCAATATTGTTTATGGCCAGGCACCATTCATTGGTAACTTCAAATTTCTTTTCATAAACATTTTCTACATCGCCCATTCCATCTACTTTAGATGCCATTTTCTCTGCATAAAATATGCAACAACGGCAAATATCCTGAAATAGAAGTTCAGTGAATTATAAGTTAACACTAACAATTTAAAGTACTTACGTCAATAATTTTGGCTATGAATGTATAACAACTTTCAACATCAGGCCAATTTAGTTGTTGCCAAAACGTGTTGACCTAAAAAAAACATAGTTTTCAAATTTAGTTAATTTTACTTATTCCGAATTTCTTAATAAGACATTAAAATTTATTTCAAAATGTATGTTAGTAGAATAATTAAAAAGTCTATGCCTAGAAAATTATATTTAAAGAGGGTAAATTAAGCAAAAAGGCAACTTAAAAGAAGTATTTCGTTTTTGGACCACTGCTCGTGTTTCCATTTTACTTACAAGTTTAAAATTGCTTTAAAGTACCGGAAAAAATGTAAAGAAGTTGCAAAGATTATTCAGAAAAGCGTAGCGGACCCAAATTATTTTTTTAAACGAAAAACCATGCATATCTAACTCTAACTTTTCGAATCTGCTAAAAATCATAGATATATTTCTTATGACATGTCATGTCAAAATTCAGTTATTTTCGAGTTCCTAGTAGAATGAGCACTTCTTATGTATTAGTATTATTATTTATTTAGACGAAGCTTTTTTGTAAAAGAAAAATTAAAAATATAATATCATTTCATTAGTGTAATTTTTCAAACCGCCATTAAATATACAGGATAGCCTATTTGCAAAAAAATGGTTTGTAGCTACATATTAAGATCATATTTTACTACGAATAACTTCAAAGCACCCGACTTTTTTTATATATCATGTTATAAAAAATAAATGGTGATTAGTGAAATAAAAATCACATTTTTCTGTACTACCTAGTCTATATTACGATATTGAACCTTACAACTTCCATATTTAACATGTTCGTCTATATTTTAAGGCAACTAAAATATGGATACGATAAATGAACTACGCAGTTCTTTGTAAAGTTCATTCATTTCCCGTCATTTTTAATTAAATATTTCCCTAAAACGAAGTGAAACATTATTGTTTATTATTTACACTAGCTGGCCCGGCAGCGATTATACGAAATATAATACGTTACAAGTGTTGCAACACCAACAGGCTCGCCCAACTACGTCATTTCAATATATAACCGGGTTCAAAACGCCCTTCAGAAATCTAACAGAGTATAACAGCGCGCAGCGCAGCAATGACAGAAAAATTGTTTACATGTCACATTGTATACTTACTATAGCTAGTCACTTAAACCCTTGAAATAAATCAAGTTAAATATTTTTATAACCTTATAATTATAGCAGACAGTCCTTTTTTTTTAAAATGAATTATTCCTTATAGTGTATTTATTATTTTTTTTATTTTTATGTGGATTAAAACCTTGCATTGAAAGTTGTAATTGAAAGTTCATTCACCCACTCATTTACTCAACGTTACATCGTCTATGATGTAACACATCTGCCAAAGAAAACAAAGTTTTACAGAGCAATAGCAGCGCTGCGCGCTGTGGTACTTGGTTAGATTTCGAAACGGCGTGTTGAACCCGGTTATATGTTGAAATAACGTAGTTGGGCGAGCCTGTAGTGTTAAGACGTATTGTATTTCGTAAAAACGCGGCCCGGCAGACCTTTGTCCGTTAGATGACGCGATGAGTTTCCAGTGGAATAATAAGAATATCGGGCGCATTCATCACATCGTCCAGAAATGTTATTGAAGAAAAACATATTGGTTTTATAGACAAAATACCCAGAAAAGCAATACGAAAAATAGTGTTGAAAGGTCTCGGTAACCAGAACATCAATTAAAAAAAATGAAGTAAATTGGTGTAGCACAACTCTCTCACGAACTTGCTGAAAAATCTGGCTTAGTGTTTTAAATATATAGATAGATTTTAATAAATGGGCAATAATGTTTAGTTTACACTTGATAACGATCGGAAATACATCGCTGATCGAAACGTTGCGAATAATTTAAATTAAAGATCATGCAAGTCTGTGTAGTAAATGTGAAGTAAATTCATGATGTTTAAATCAATTATGAAAAATGAGTTTGGACAAACATAGTATTTTCCGGTATATGTAAGCCAAAAACTTTCACAATCTAAGGAATTTACCTTTTTATTTTTTGTTTTAATTTATATTATAAAAATAACACTAAATCTAAGAGAATGGCCACAGTGTTCCCAAGAAGTGTACCTAAAAAACTTTTGATTTCAGTTTATTCTATATATTTTACATATAAGTATGCTCCCAAAAATTTTTAAGTGTAGAGACCATGGACTTCCTTGAGTTATTTGGGAATTTTTTTCACAATTTCATTAAAATTAGTTTACAAGTTCTTAAAATATATTGTTAAAAATGTTCCCCTAACAAAATTTAAATAATGACGACCGTGATTTCTAGATGGTTAAATACACAATGTACCCTATATGATTCACATCCATAAATTAGTACTTATGATTTTTAAAAAAATATGTATCCCTAAAAATATCAATTATCTACGCCAACGACTCTCACAATATTATTGTTTAAAGATATTTCCATGCATTTGCATGTTCTCAAGATTTTAAAATGTGATAATAATACACGCCAATAACATCCACACTTTTTTGGGGTCAAGATAATCCAATTATTTTCATTTGCAACTTGACTGAAATCCTTCTAAGAAATTATTTGTTCTAATTTTATATTCTTCAAAAATGTCGAAGATCTACACTCCCGACATTCAAAATCTAATTCCCATAGACATTGACCTAGGACCTAGACTATTTTTGATACAAATTTGAAATGAATCGGGTTGACCATAAATATTTTCATTTTTGGGAGTTATTTTATTACCCTAAGGAGGTCACACTGGATCGTCTTCAATCGGGCCAAGCAAGTACTGTAAACTAAAAATCCATACTTTAAAAAGGGTGGGCACACCACACCGAGTGCTACCAGTCGTTTAATACTCGCCAATTTTGACATTAGCATTCAAACTCGAATCCAAAGTATAAATTATAAAGAAAATAAAAGTTACAAACAACGGTTTTTTGATTTGTTGAATGACATTGCCAAATATGTTAGAACGTTCCCAGTTCTTATGACAACCATCAAACGTCGACTAAAAAATAACCATTTTTCAAATTCACACCGGCGAAGACGCTTGGTCGTGCTCGATCACACGTGATTGATGCCACGTGTCCGTTGATTACAATTATTTAAACAATTTAAACAATGTTGACATAATTAGCTGAGTTATAAAGAGGGAGAGACAGCCAGAGAGCGAGAAAAATTAAGCCAAGACCCTAACTTATCCACGGTTACTTGTTTACCAACAATTACCAATTGAGTAGTGCGAAGTTTGCTAGGCGATATTAGCTATTTTACAAATCTTTTAGTATTTAATTATAATGGTTAAAGGTTGATGTGTTTTTAAGAAAACTCTGTTATCGTTTGTTGCTAGAATTCTTATGGTATGGGAGAGTATTTCCAAATTTATTAAAATTGAGGTACAGATAATGAAACAATACTTAATCGTTTAAAGTCATATATATTATTTTAAATGCATTTTCAGCTTCTCAAATGTAGATATACTTCTAGATATATACGGGATATCCAGAATAAGATGAGTTACATGGGAATATTGAAAACCGTGAGAGACACAAAGTAAGTTAAATTAGAAAAAAGTTAGTTTCACTTTCACTTAATTGTATTAAGATAATACATGCATACATACATACAGGGTGCCCAAATATTGCAAAATGTTACTATACATTTTTAATTGTTTTTTTTTAGATAGCCAGGTAATATAACAAATAAACACTTATAAAAAAATTTTACACAATTTGTTGTTATTTAAAAAATCGAAACTTTCTATATTTGGCACTGATTTATTTTATAACACTTTGTGGAAATAACTTATTAAAAGTTGTTTATATCTTTATTTATTTGTTATACTTAAACTGGATATCTAAAAAAAGTCGATTTATAAATATACAGTTTCACAAAGTAACATTTTGCAATTGTTATGTAATACCCTAATTGTATCATTCTCAAATTTAGTTTTAACTGATGAACTAACTTTTTTCTAATTGAACCTACTTTGTATCTCTTCATGCAGTCGGAACTTCCACCCCAAATTTGTCGGACTGCTTTTTAAAAGTACTTAAGAAAATTGTTACTTAAGAAATGAATAGTAGCGCCATATTTGGAATTTTAATTGGTGGAAAATTCTACGTACATATAAAGATTTTTCTAAACTAAACATATTCTTTTATATTCAAAGGAATATAATTTAGAATTTAATATAAAGTGTCAATTAAAGGGCTTATTGTATCTCTAAGATATCTAATTTGATAAATCTAACTGAAATTTTCGTCCAAATTTATACCCAAAAATGTTATTGACTGAATACTTTATATTTTCACCTTTAATTATTAATGAAAGAATCGCATTTATGTCTCTAGTATCTTTATTGATACACATTTTTGAAATTTAAAGTAATTTATATGATTATAGCCAATTTAAAAGTATGTTGAAATTGTGAGTAATTTGACTATAAATGTTCAACATACTTTTACCAAAATATATAATTGTAGTATCATTCGCAAACAGCTTAAATCTGCCTGTTAAATTCAATCTGAAGATTAAATTTATATAAATTAAATGAGAACTCGTCCTATTATCGACCCTTATTTGAACGTATTGCTTACGACTACATAAATAATTTTGAAACCATTTATAAGTGACATTTCGAGTTCCTAAATTATATAAATTTCGTAACAAAATAGTATGATTAACAGTGTCAAATGCCTTGCATAAATTCAAAGATATCTAACATTGGTTTCATTAATTAATGTTATATATTGTTCATTTGACAACAGACAACTTACCAAGACAATCAAGCCGAAATTTTATTAAAATAAGAAAATATTTAAATCTGCTATATAGATTTTTTTATCTGACCTTAAACCAGGGTATTCTAACTTTCAAAAAAAAAATAGCAAAAAAATATGTGGACAGCTATACCTCTATTCGCCATATTTAATTCTTGAAAAGTAACGCATTCACTTTTTTATTGAATTAAAATCCTTTATAATAAAAATATTAAGAAAAATAATTAGTGGTCATATTGGATACGGGTGTCCAGAAACTCTCCCGTCAAACATTAAGGGATGATTAAAAAAAACATTGATCCAAAAATGATTCGTTGCCGAAATATAGGGTGTTACATATTTTAGGAATATTTTAATATTGTTCAATATCCAAAAAATCAAACATTTTACAAGAAAACTCCAATAAATACTTTTAATAAAAAAAGAAGTAAAAATGATCTGATGAAAGTCATTTAATTTTTCTGGAATGAAGCGTTTTTGGACTCATGTCTATAGGAAATTTTTGTGTTGGAGAATGACTCCTTAAAGTTTCTCGGACGAATTTCTGGACTCCCTCCTGCTTTTTTTTACTTCGATTTCCTTTATTTTATTTTAAATATTCTCCAATGACTTGGAAATCTATATATTTTTTTTTAATTTGGGTGAATATGAAAAAAACATATTTTTCGACATCCTGGGACCCTAAAATGTAAATATATTTAAAAATTAAATACTTATTTTTTGTATGACATACTTTCTAGCGAAGAAAATTAAAATAGTGATTTTGCCAGGAGATTTAATTTTTCGATCAATTTGCCACCGTCGCTCGACTTTCTTTCTTTGGTTTTATGGCCTTGGGCTGCTAGGACTATACGGCCGAGACGTTATACATGGGATGTACAGATGAACTCTCGGTACACCCCGTTTATTCAAAATCTTTTTAAATTATTCTGCTAGCTGCTCCCTGAGAGTACTACTGGTATCACGAGATGACTCTTTCTTTCAAGCTATCCCCTTACCCCTCCTACTCCCGCTACATAGACGAACAGGACAGAATGCAGCGGGATCGTTAGTTTCCACATTGAACGGTTGAGTTTCCCGCCTCCCCCCGAAACAAGGTAGCTAAACCGAACACGTGGAACCAATTATGTCAAAAATAAATACAGGTCTGCCTTCCACGAGGCGATTCGAAAGACTTCTTCTTCTTCATTCCTGTTTAGCCTGTTACATAACAGGACTTATTGGCTTTGCTACGAGGCAGTCGCCAGATTGCCCTCCGTCCGGGGCTCAGAGTCGTTAAATCGGCGACCCTCGAAGTCGACCCTGCACCTTGGTCCAGTTTGGAGGCGTTATCGGTAGGATATCCGGATGGCGAGCTCTAGGCTCCCGAATACCCCGAATCTTTCAAATACTTTAATAATTCCTCTTTAAATTTTTGAAATGCATCTAGGCTTCCACTAGGTGCCCCTTGAGAGTACTACTGATATCACGAGATGACCCTTTCTTTCAAGCTATCCCCTTACCCCTCCCACTCCCGCCACGTAGCGGCCGTTACGCTAATATTCTATGTAGAACTGCGGCAGACGAACGGGATAGAATGCAGGAACAACTAGGCCTCACACGTTCACAGCGTATGCTCCCTTTCTAGCGGGGTCGTAAGTTTCCACCTGAGCGGTTGAGTCTCCCGTTTCCCCCCGAAATAAAGCAGCAAAACCGAACACGTGGCACCACTTATGTTAACAACACATAGGTCTGCATTCGACGAGACGAACCGGAAGACTGTTCGAAAGACTTTCTCGCATCGACGTGAAGTTGTGAGGTTATGTCGAGTGACAATTTTATCAAAGTTTCTGACGGAACGATTACCATTACTTGTTTACCTTCATCTATGCCGTGTCAATTTTCCTGTACCTGTTACGTATTCTCTCTATGTTGCTTGAAAACAATTCTTATAGCTTTAATAGCACTGGCTGTCTCAGAAAATACTAACTCTACGACAACAACTATGTTTGCATTAAATTTGACTGCAATCGGTTTGTGTGTTCTTAAAAATTTTTTTCATTTTATTTTTAAAATATCGAAGATCTACTCCCATAATATCCTAAATCTACTCCCCGCGAGACATTTACCTAAACTATTTCTGGTACAAATATGAAGCAATCGGTTTAAACGTTCCCAACTGTGCGTCAAATTTTTCTACACGGTTATACGGAAAATTAAAAATAACTAAAGTTAACAATTACACCAAAAATAATTTTTTGATAAAAAGTACAGCATAACATTATCCAAAAATTAAAATGGTGAATTCGAGACTGAATACTCCTCTTAAATATTTACTAAAATCAAGCAAAGCTGTTAGAAGAAATAAAGATATGAAAATAAAATATGTTTTCAAATTTGAACAGAAAAGTTGATTTGTTTCACCTAAAGTTAATGGCCGATAGAAATGCTTTTTCCGCTGAGTGAAAAATAATTTACCTGATAAAATATTGTTAGTGTATCTACAGCAGAGGAACTATATTTCACTGTATTGTCAATATGCACAAGCTGGTCTAATTCAACAGCCTTCTCTATTCTCTGTAGCGCTTTGTATACAGCTATATCTAACCACTGTGCAACGCCTATATGGAACCACTAAAAAGATAATTTAAAAAATATGTCTAAGTCTTGTTTTCATTGTATGTTAAAATTGTACCTTAGGATCGATTTTTGCATATCCATGACTTATTAATGGCGACACAGTCACTGAGCCGTTTTCATTTCAATTATAGGCACCGTTTTTTTTTCACACTCATACATCGTTTAAGAACTAATCAGACACGTCACAAATATGTATCCATCGACCCTAACTCATCCTCACTTCATTTTATCATGTTGAGGGATATTATACATTTTATTAGAGAAATATATGTTTACACACAAAAAAGGAATCTGTTTTTTGCTTAGTTTTTTTTTTAAATTAGGTTTCCTCTTTTTTTATATAATAAGTATAAGTATACAACAGGGTGTATTTTAATTGGAGGCTAAAAATGAATTATATATTTTTTGTCTCATTTTAGGACTAAAACATAATATACATAAATATGTGTGCAGGGTGTTAAAATAATAAGGTGTTTTTTTGGCAGCCCTCGTACATTTCTAAACATAAATCATTCAAATTTGACACACAGGATTATGTGAGCAATGTCTACGGAATGACTATAATATATTTGAGACAAATCTACAGGGTGTTACTTTTTCCTAGGTCATAACCCCTTTTAAGCCCCTTCATCCCCGAAATTGGTCAATGGCCATTTTTAAAACAAATTTAAATTTCTTATCCTATTTTGTAGTTTTTTTGATGTCTTAAATTTTTTGTGGATATTTTGTATCGTTTAAAAATTATTTAGCAAAATGTCCATTCATGCCTACCTAATATCAACGTAATAAATGCATTAACATTACAATTTTATCATTTTTTTCCGTGTTCCGCCATGACCATGTATATACATTTTGCTAAAAATGTTTTAAACGGTGCAAATTATCGAAATAATCTAACACATCAAAAAGTTACAGAACAGAATGGGAAATATGATTTTTTTTTGTAAAAATGGCCAGTGACGTTGCAGTAAAAATTTCGGGGGGTTAAAGTGGTCGCGATCTGGTAAAAAGTACCACCCTGTAGATTTTTCTAAAATATGTAATAATCATTCCGTAGAGGTTGCTCAGAATCCTGTGTGTTAAATTTGAAATCTCTAGAAATGTACGGGTTCACGAAAAAAACTAAAAAAATGATATTTCAACACCCTGTGTCTCAAAAGGCCTTGATATGATATGTCTAGAAATGTACGAGAAAAACTGAAACAAAAATTGAAATTTTAATACCCTATACCTCAAAAAGAAAGGCGTTGCGGACTCGTGTTTATGTAAACTGTTAGTCCTAGAATTGGCCAAAAAAATACAGCCTGCATTTTTAGCCATCAATTAACACCCTGTATAAAAAATAAATTACAATAAACTCACTTTCTTTGTAATAAAATTAAATTACTTAAATAGAACAATGAACATAAAAACACTAGATCCAGTGCATATTTATTTATTAACATATTTAGGTATTTCTATTAACATAATTAAGTTTTAAGTTCTAAGGTATAAAATTTAATGTTACTACCTGATGAAAATTCTTTATATGGAATCCGTCATAATCGGTGGGACACACTCCTTGACCGAGAGTAACAAATCTCTGAACAGTCAGATAAAGTTCAAACAACGAAGTTCCTTCGGCAAGTGGATCTACTGACGGATCAGTATTTACTGCGCCATTGCCAAAATTATATCCTGAGTAACTCAGAGTTTTAAGATTTTTGCAAATGTCTCGAACATCCGGTTCGCAGAGCGTTGACAGTTTTGCTTGATAAAAAGTGTAAAGGCACTTTGCATATGGGAAGTTTACATGCCTAAAAATATATCGTTTATAATTCAACATTTTTTGTTTTATAAAATTGCAGCAGAAAAAAAATTCTATACATTTTTAGTATTACTTTTATCAATAACCATTTACCCAACCACAAGTTATGAGGCAAGTTTTGCCTGCGAAGTACAAGATGACAAACAATAATAATAATTAAAAAAGACTTATCAATTGAAAAGTTTTCATAATTTATTTCAATGTTTTTTTAAAACGCCAGTTCTGGAAGATACTGATAATTTTTATCACCCGATTTTTTATAAATTTTAAATATTCTTTCTTTTTTATATGTTTTGAATATACTTTGTATATAGTGTAAGATGCGTTTAAATAGTAGCAATAGAGGTAACGTACATTTAAGACGTTTTAGTATAAGTATAAATATTTTCTTAAAAAATAGCAAAACAAAAATTTAATTATATGATTTCAATTCCTTTAATTATTATACCATTTAGAATATTGATATTGTCCATTAGTACTTTAAAAATGACAAGGCATAAGGAAAAAAGACGAATGACTTACAAAAAAAACCTATACTTTTGTTTAAAAATGCAATATTTAGCACACTGGTGGCCGGTTGCAGAAAGCTCAATTAGAGTTTAGAATGTTTAACGGAATGTCAAATTTGACAGCGGGTTCCTAGATTTCTGCAAGCAGCTTGTCAAATCTGAAAGCTCGGTTAAATATCAATTAAGTTTTGTGTAACCGGGGGTGATGGATATGTCAAAATACACTAGTTAAGGTAATTATGACTATATTACATAACTTTGTAACAAAAAAATTGGAAAAAGAACACAAAGGTTACTAAAATCTGGACATATTGGATGACACAAAAAACAACTACTTAATGTATTGAATACGGTACCACAGAAATTGTGAGCAAGAAATAGTATATTAAAACACTAGTTTTGTAAGACTTGATTTTATAGCACGAGCCCTAAGATTAAATGTTATATAAAACGAGTATTTTATACTACCTTTTTTTATTTTACGCACTATATTTTAAAAAAGCACTATCTTTAAAAAAACATTTACTGTTGAATATGGCAATGCATGCCAAAAGTTGCAATTATATGAGCACCATTTTGGTTCTTCAATTTTGAGACGTGACTGGTTTCAAATTCGAGGCCATGACTTAACATTGCCAATTTTGTAGAGAAAAAAGTAGTGTTGAAAAGAGGGCCAGTACGACACGACTTTGCGTCTTTATGTTTGCAAAATAGAAATTTTTTGGTTTTTATCGGAATTGTTCAATTTATATAAAAATCAAACAAAAGACGTTCGAAAAGATAAACATCAACTTCGTTATTTTAAATGGACCACTCTGTATAATATATGTCCATCGAGTTAGTCTCTTCTTGGTGATTATAAATATAGCAGGTTTGACACCTTTATTTTTAAAAATACCAGAGAAATTTGAAAAAAAAAACCTACTTCTACACATTGCTTTTTACTGCAAGGTTTTTGTCAATTTTATCGGTTGTTTTTAAAGATAAAGGTATCAAACCTAGTATATTTAAAATCAGCAAAAAACACCTATATATTCAAATAATATTATACCGGGAGCCTCATTTAAAATAACGAAGTTGTGATGCTGAACTTTCCGATCGTCTTTGATAGTTGGTTCTTTTTGTAAATTCTAACGATTTGTTTAAAGTTTTTTAATAACTCATATAATAACAATTGCACAATTTCCAAACGTTGTTCTAGTTGGTGTTATATAAAAAATCAATTTTTTATGTCATTGTTATGTAGTACGAATTTACTTTAACTATTATTTTGAAATATCATGTGTAATCAAATGTGCTTAGTATTGCACTAATAAACTAAAGAATACTAGCAATACATATATTTTTTTGAAATTAATAAAAATATTTCCATTATTTTTCAATTTCATTCCATGATTTTTTTTAGTTTATTAATTAGTATATTATTATAAAACAGAAATCAAATAAAAAATGTAATAATCCGTACGTTGCACCTCGACTGGGCTGGCTGGTCATGCGAAATTGCGAATATAGCAATAATTTTCGATGTCCGCTCGACGCCTCTCATACATCCAAGTGAACGGATAGTCATTGGTCTGCACTGCTAGAGCTGATGGCAAAAGTCGGTGAAATGAGAAAGTTGTGAGACAACGGCAAAACTCACATGCTATGTATGAATTTAATTTGAATACACATATTTTACAAATTTAACTTTAGAACTTCTTTGTGCTTGGTGGAAATAATTTTAACCAGATTTCAACAAGCAAAAAAAACAGAACGCGGCGCCTTACAGCCTTAATGGACTCTACCCTGTGTAATAATAATGACTGCTGCTAATATGTTTAAGAGGATAAAATATTTATCTCTAAATGTACTTACTCGATAAATAACTTATCATAGTATTCAATCGCCTTTTGTAAATCACTTCGAACTAGTTGAAACAGCTGAATCAAATTCTGTAATCGCGATAAGGCAGTGCCGCCAGTTTCCTTATTATTTTCAATTATGTAGTTCAACCAGTCGTTAGCTCCTTGCGAAATGGCATCGTTTAGCGTTCCCTGCATATCACAGTTAGGACCGTCACCATGGAAAGTAATCCAGGGATATAGGTTAGATGGGAATAAATCAATGTTCGCGGGGCCTAAGGCTGATATATAGTTGAGTATCTTTAAAACTTCTATAACCTAGAATAAAAATAAAAAAATTAAATCACTTTGAAATTATGTATTCACTGACGAACTTCCTCGATTTTATTGTAATGCTGATTTCTGAAGGATCAGACATAAAATAAAATTCTAGAAATAAATACAATTATTTATTTTATAACAAAAATGTAATCCATTGTGTAATTAAAAGTTAGGTTTATTTATTTTTAGATATGTTGTTTAATAAATTTTTTACTACAGAGGTTGCGTATTTCATATCATTTTTGTATTTATTGATGAAGCTTGGTTATTTTTCTTTAATGAGAAGTTAAAAAACAGTGAGTAGGACCTCGTTTCAAATGAAAAACAATAAGTGCAAGTCAAAAGGCAGGAGTTTCTCCGTTGCCAAAGGTATTAACTCGCCGTTTTCAGTGGTACTTATGCTGACCACGGAATAATTAAGCAAACTGATTCAGATGTCAGTCACTGTAAGTCATTTTGCAAATGCCGGATCCCAAATCAACAGCGTTATTATTTTCCAAAATTTTGTTATTTTGCGTTGCCTGTTGTTAATTACCTGCTTTATTTACCGAGTGTATAAAATTAACTTTCTAATAGCGAATCAAAATATTTAGCTGCTAATGAATGTGATTCAGGATTATATTTTTAAGATTTGTGCTTCAAACTTTCGCTTTTCAAGGTCTAATGACTTACATTGATTGGTTTCAGAAATATTTGATGTTTTTAAAGTCTTCTTAAAAGGAAGGAAAACGAAAAAAAAAACAAAAAGACATGGGAAAATAATGCTGCGAAAAGGTATTTAAAACATTTAAAAAAGCAGATTGCAAATATGCTTGCCAATGTTCGAGTTAGAAAAATCTCTAACATTAAAAAATAAGTACTTCTGTTATTTACTACAAGCTTAAGCTTACAACTTTGGGATGCATAACAATAAATAACATGTGATTATGTTGGAAGAAATAGAATAATCTCGAGTATCCCAATAAATTGCAATATAATAATTCTCATTTCAATATATGTCGAGATTGTTGTGCAGGCCAGAAAAATTAGCATTCAGCTTAGTTGATCCTTACTATAACGTTTTCGGGATTTTTTTTATTTTTAATATAAAACAGTTCTTAGCGTCTTGATCAAAAGTCCCCATGAGCCTAGCCTTATACTATGACTAGTTTTTAAGATGCACAGTGTTAAAATTTGTCCATCCAAACCAGGATGAAACAAAATAAGCTGTTTTACCATATTTAAAGTATAATACTTCCCAAAATAAGAAAAAGGATTTATATGAATAGAGGTCCGAAAACGCTTTGTTTCTGAGATATAAGGCGAATAAGGTTTACAATATAACATCCTTTATGTCTAGAAAAAAACATTTTGAAAAATGACCCAGCTGACCACCCGAACAGTCAACAACTTTATAGTTACTAGAAATTTAGCGGTTTTAAAAAGTCGAACCCGAACCACCTATAATTTTAGATTAGAAACAAATCTATTAAACTAAAATTGCAAAAAAATATATATAAAATAGTAAAACCAAAAGAAATATTTAAAACATATCTATCTAAAAAAACATGGTTCAAAAATTAAAGGCTCTTTTCTTAAAAAAACCCATCTCTCCACAATTTCTAAAATGTCAATGCCAGTTGTCTCTCATGTGTCTTTTGATAAATCTGTCAAATTCTGAGCCACTGCACTAGCAATCTTACATTTTTTCTCTATATTCCTTTCAATTGAACAAACTACCATTCCCAGAAGAAAATATATCGTTGTACATCGCAAATGAACGCGTTAAAAATTACATTAGAGGCCGAGATTCAGAAACATAGAAAAATCACTACACATACAGTTAAACAAGTTGCTAGAATGGAAAGTAGCAAAATACTTAAACTGCTACTGAGGTAAATATTACTTTAAAAGAAAGGATTCCAAACGAATATATACAAACGACCCGTGAACCTTTTGTCATATCTTTATAAAACTATTCACAAAGATAATTACCAGCTATTTAACAAGTAAATTGGATTTTTACCAACCTGCTTCCGAAAACGTTTTAATATAAACGATTAACTGCTAACACTAACGGAGAAAACTGAGAAGTATTGTAAATTTCCATGAGCCGTTGGTCTCCATCTCCATCGAGATGTGAGACATGTGAAAATCCCTAGATAGAACTAGTATAGACTCCAGGTAGACAGAAATCATAAAACATATCTACCATGAAAACTGAATAAATAGATATAAACACTGGCGTTTGAAAGGGGGACACGATTTCCCCAAATTGCTTTACCCTGGCTTTGGAGGATCTTTTCAAGAGGTTCATTTGGGACGAAAGAGGCATTAGGATCGATTTATAGCATTCAAGTTATCTGCGCTTCGCTTATGCCATGATATTAATATTTACCGATATAGCCGAAGTAAAAACAAACGAACTAAACACGACCTCCAAATTAATCTCGACAAAACAAAAATTATTATTCAACAAATCGCAGAAATCTCGAGACAATTAGGCTAAAATGTCTGTCTTTGGGAAGCTGGGATATGTGGTAATATAAAATATTGAAAACCTTTTTGTTTTTTATACTCATTCATTGATTTTTTCCATACATTAATTGAAAGAATGTATAAACTTTTTATTTTACATTAAAAAAAATGTTAAATTCGATGAGACTTATGACTTATTGTTTACAAGACTCGCAGAGGAAAGTTTCCAGGAAATTTCACAAATATTTCAAAAGAAATTTTGCTCACCACTACCATCCATCTTACAAAAGTGTTCCTGTAATAAATGGCAAAACATGAGCTTTAACTTCAAGTGATGCAAGAAATGCTAGTGAAAGTGGTAATGTTGAAAATTAATATATTTATACCTGCTTCATCACCGTCTTTTCGTTCGTAGTTTTCTTTCTTATTTTTCTAATAATATTGTAACAAGAAGGCAGCAACTTTCTAGTAGCTTCCCAGAATAACTTCATATCTTCCTGTTGAATTATTTCAGTTTGAAGAGGTTTTAGTAACTTTTCCAATAATTTTGAGAATAAGGTGAAACTTAATGGATGGTTTTGGTGTATTCCTGCGTATACAGAGTAAGAACATAATGCTACTTCTGTTTGATTCAATCCTGACTGAGCTACGTGCTGAGTAAGAAGCTGTTCTGCTTGGGGGCTGAAGTTTCCACACCACCAATAAGGAGCAACCTACAAATTATTGCGTTTATTAAATATAATATATTTATAATTAAATGGAAAAAAATATATTTTTACATTTATTATTTTCACTAATATGTCAAACATATGTATACTAACTAGAGATATATGTAATCGAATTCATATTTTTATGACTATATAAGTTTTAAAAAGTTAAAACCAATCTTTAATTCATCGAAATTAAACGAGGACTCAAATTTAAAGCTTTAATATAATATATAATTGATTCAAGTTAAAGAAATAAAGATCCGCATAAATAAACTTTTAAACATAAGAAGGCAGTGAAAAAAATAGAATCAATATAATGTAGTTTATTCTGAGGTTATTGGAAATACTATTTGTATATATTTTTTAGAAATACTACTTATATATATATTTAACTGTTACAACGTTTGAAGACAAGATCAAATGATAAAACCAACCTCAGGAAAATTCGTTTAATAAGATTTATGCCTAGAAGTATTATTCTAATGAGTCTGTTTTATAAAAATGCATCTTCTTTAATTTGATAGGTTTTTCAGGATTTCGTAATTCGTATGTAGCAATATTCTAAGGCTAAGGGCTGTGTAAAAATACCTATATTTATAGAAACATGCTGGAACAATAGTATAATCTTCTGATTCTTGGCTAGTTTGATAAGAAAAATAGGATATATTGATCTACAGTTGACGTTCCTATTAGCTTCATGTTTGGAGGTGTTGGACAGATTTTTTTGCTATCGACAGATCACGAGGGTGAATCAAATTTATTTACACAAAATTTATATATATATATATATATATATATATATATATATATATATATTGTTCTCATACCATTTATAATAAAATATATTAACAAACTTTTTTTAAAATTAATCCCCCTCCCCTAGAAAGGTTTCCTAAAATCGTCCTTGAGGCCAATGTGGTGTTAATTAGTGCCGCGTCCAAAGATGGTCAGATACTAGTCTTTTATTTTTTTCCATTTATTTCTTCAATGATAATTAGGTAATTATCAACCTATATATAGCAGATCTAGGCTAGAGTATAAATTAACAAACCAGAAAAAAATGTTAGTAAAGCGCTCTAGTCAGTCAATATAATTTTTTGATATTTTAATGTATCTTGCCTCAAGAGGAAAATAAAATAGATGCCAAACAAAGTGGAAGCTACATACACAACCAAAAAAGCACATTGTCTAGAAAGAACCTAAATGCGGCCGGCCGATTTTTAAAAAAATTGCAAATTATATTTTAAAATATTCACTTGCATTTATTTCGTCACCACATTTAAACATGTAACATGAAGTAAAACTTGCTAATATAACATATTAACCATCATTAGTCATTACTAAAGCAAAGAACTAACTAAAATTAATTTTAAAATAAGTAGCCTCATTTTAAAATAATTACAATTAATACCTGTAAAATCGTAGTATTCAATTGAGAAAAATTCCGGGGATACGGCCACATCGAGACAGGCCGGTGTTGGATGATATAAGCTACGACGAACGTTATAGCCGAGGTAATAGCATGGGAGGTAGGCGAACGTACTACGTACCGTGTGAACTAATAGATGAAGTATTGCGTGTAAGATGATGGAATCGGCTAGCCGAGCCACCGTCTGTAATAAATATATTAGAATATCTGTGGACGGTGGCCCGCGGTCTGCCGTTAATGGCGTTATTTGTATGTTAGTCAAGCAATTACAATAGTGATACCTACATATTTTGCTATGTGTCCAGGAAATAATAAACTACATTTTGGTTTTGTGCGTTTTTAGGATTTTTGAAAAATATTTACTTTTTTAAAAAGAGGATTTTCACTGTAAATTTTCTGGTACGGCCGACCCTGCCTCCCCTGACGAGCCGTCACTGGTCAGAGGAGCCTTACCTTTGATACTTCCAACTCATGAAGTAATATTATCCTTCTCATATGTCTGTGTTCTTGTCCTGCCACCTGGTTGTTTTTACCGGAACTAAATGAGATTCGAACTTTAAGAACACCTTGTCTTGTTATTTTGTTCTTTTTGTCGAGAGTGTACCACATGGTCATACCAGATGCAGGAATAGTCTAAAACAACAAATATTATACTGACAAACAAAACTCTTTTTTGGCTTTTTTCGCAACTGAATAAACATATTTAACTTTAAATCTGAAACGTCGGATTGAAAAACTCACCTCACCAATTTGTAGAGGAGTGTGACAATGATAAAGTGAAAATTATTTTCATCTGTCATTTCAACTAAGCCTACAATTATAGAAAAACTAAAAAAAAAACACAAAAATGGTTTTTCTATAATTGTATGCTTAGTTGAAATGACAGATGAAAATAATTACAGATGAAAATAATTTTCACTTCATCCCTGTCACTTTCTCTCCTCTAAAGATCGGTGGGGTTAGTTTTTTAATTCGACGTTTCGGTAACGGGCGACCATCAACAAGCAAATATTTAATAAAATTACATATCTCAAAATGTAGACTAGTCTGTCTGCAGAATGTTTCGATACATAATACATAATTCCGTAGATAGACTAGTCTACATGTTGAGATATGTAATTTTATTAAATATTTGCTTCAGTTAAGTTAAAGTTAAATATTTTTATTCGGTTGTGAAAACGCCAAAAAAGATTTTTGTTTGTCAATCTAAACGCAACAAATAATTTGAACACATTTAAACAAAAATATATTATACTATACAGCAAGCACGGAATTGTACACATTTCGTTACCAAATCTTTGAAAAAAGGATATATTAAATAATTTAAATATAAAAGATATATAAATGCGTCTTACTAACATTTAACGGGATTTTCGCTCTTCCAATAAGTTCATTATCATGCTGACCAGTAGTGGCGGTCACTGCAATTTCCTTGACTAATTTACGCATACCTTTAACTCCTTTAACATCAAACAACTTTCCTAATTTTTCTTTAACTGATTCCGCTGGATCGAAATCCCACACCTCTAGACAAAGGGTGTCGTCTACAGATTTGTCAGTGATTGGCCTAAATAAATATATAATTGACATATTAACATATGTTTCCAAAGTAATTTTTAGTATGTATCATTTCGTATTAAAAACATTTGTCTAATATAAAACAAATATGTGTGTTTGTGAATGTGTGAGTACCCTCAACTAGTTATACTACTAATGCAAACATACTAGAAAATCCCTTACTCTGATTTGGTTTTGTGTTATTACGACATGCTTAGTGGGTTCCAAAAGTAAAAATACTTTTTGACCGTTTTTATAATTAAAAAGATCGCGAAGTTTGATCCACGTTTTTTAAAATACCCTGCGTAAAATTAAACATTCTTTACATTCATTTCTTCGTTTCGGCGGCTTTCATTACTAGGGAAGGTTTGTATATATTTTTTAAATTTATTTAATATGAAAGTAATAATATATTCACTATTGACTACACCATAAAAACAACTATTGTTGAAATGCTTAGGGAAATTGAACAATAAAATTAACTTATTAAGGGTTTTTTTTTTAAACAGAAAATTTGGCCCACAACACTTTTATGTCGGTTCGATGCAAAATATGGACTTGAGCTGTAGGCCCAATCTACATATGCTATTAAAACTATCACGCGTTCATACATTAAGACTTGGTTTACAAAATTATGTTTAATTTTATTTATTAATTTACTCCATTAGTACACTGTAAAAAATATAAATCTTTCTTATACTCAAAAACAGAAGACAAAATTATTAACAGTAATTTTATTTACCTTAAATAAAGAAAGCGAATGTTTGTTAATACCACGGGATTTAAAAAATTGTAGGCTAACGGATTATAGAATTTAATATGTTCTAGAATCGTGACTCACTAAGAATAAAGAAACAGACAAAAAATCCTTGGTCGCTGTAAATACGCGTAGCGTATGTTCGCATTTCCTTATTAGACATGTTATTTAGCAGATTCTATGAAAAGAGCAGATCGCCGACAACTCGAATATACCTGTGCGATGTTTTGATCACCCAGTATAAGGATAATTCTCCCTTGTATTCGCCTCTGACACAAAGTAAGAGATGAAACCAATTTACGTACTTATTACAATCTATTGAACGAGGATTTAAGTAATGTAAATTTATCCTTTTATCAAGGAAATTAAATTATAATTCAATTTAGTTCCACATATATTATTTACTAGTTGTTAAGAAGGGTATTGCTTATCATTTAACACCCATAACTCTTTAAATAAATCTTATTCCATTCCATTCTCCATTTCAAATTCTCTGTTTCCGAATGCTCTCAAAACAGCAAAAGTGGTATCTATATACAAAAACGGAGATATAAAAAATCCTGGGAATTACAGACCTGTGTCTGTACTACGGACGCTTTCTAAAATATTGGAGCGAGTAATTTATGATAAAATGATGTGCTTTATACGGAAGTATAACATATTGAGTGCTTTCCAACATGGATTCCGGAAAGGTAAATCCACCCAGTCGGACATTCTTCAATTTTTATCATGTCTATATGAACATTTAGATAACAAAGATAAGTGTATTGGAGTTTTTATGGACTTAAGCAAAGCGTTTGACTTGGTGGATCACACATTATTGTTGTCTAAATTGTATGATTATGGATTTAGGGGTAATATTCATACATGGCTGTCATCCTATCTCGGCGATAGGTCTCAATTAGTTGAGGTAAATGCAGATCGATCTGAATTATTAAATATTAAATATGAAGTACCCCAGGAGTCAGTTTTGGGGTTCTTGTTATTCTTATTATTTGTAAATGACCTACCGGAGATTGTTGACCAGGAAAACCTGCCTATGTTTGCGGACGATAATCAAAATATGCTTAATCGACTTGCACAATGGTTTAATGAAAATCATTTATGTCTTAATGAGCGTAAAACCATTTTTATGAACTTTACCCCACGAAACAACACTTATGATAAATCTTTATTAATAAAAGTTAATTTAAAGTCGCTTCAGCAAGTATCGGACACAAGGTTCGCGGGATTAAATATAGAAAGTGGTTTGGAATGGAAACCTCATATAGATGGCGTTTACTCTAAAATTGTCCTCTGTTGCTTTTGTATAGATTAAAATAAGTGTGTAGTACAAATGTCCTAGTTTCATATTATTATGCGCAATTTTATAGCCGAGTTAAATATGGCATTGTATTTTGGGGTTGCTCCAATCATTGCCTGAGATTAATGCGATTGCAAAAAAGAATTATAAGATCAATTGAAGGTGTAAAAAAAGAACACACATTACAAACCATTATTCGTATATATATATATATATATATATATATATATATATATATATATATATATATATATATATATATATATATATATATATATATATATATATATATATATATATATATATATATATATTATATATATATATATATATATATATATATATATATATATATATATATATATATATATATATATATATATATATATATATTATGTAAATTATAATATTTATTAGAAACAATATTTTTGATTTTAACACACTTGATTTGGGCATAATTTAAAATAAATTCAACAAGTAGATTTTACATTGACACACACCGCCATTTTATTACATCATGTTGAATTCGTATCATTTATCCCTAGATCATATTTAATTAATTTTTCTGGAAAATTTGAAATCAATTGAGTAAGATTTTTTTTCGTTGATTTAGTCAAAAAATTATTTGATCGTCATTTTGTTCCGCCATCTTAAATTCGTATTCGTAATTGATAAAAATGTTTTTTGAATATTTGTCTAGGGATGCTCAAACCTGAAAATATGTCAAATCTAAGAGGGTGATTTAGTTTTGTTCATAACTATAATACTAGAGGTCAAAATAATTTACGTGCTCCAGCGCAGTCTAAACATTTTTGAAAATAGTCCTCGTTACATGGGTATTAAATTATACAATAAATTGCCTGGTTATCTGAGAGACATTAATGATGAAAAACAATTTAAAAAAGAAGTTATTAACTACTTAAAAATTAATAGTTTTTATTCAGTAGATGAATTCCTTAATACATTAGAGTTGTATAATTTAGGACTATTATTATGCATAAATGGACATTTTTTAGACGTAATATTATTATTATAGTATAGACATGTACAAATTGTTTTGGTATTTACTTACCTTGATACATAAGAGGATTCATTACGAGGGAAATTTGATAAAAATTCTTTAGAGATCGGTTTTACCTAATTATTTAATAAATCCTTCCACGTATTAAGGAAAGCGAAATATAACACATTTGTATATTATATATATATATATATATATATATATATATATATATATATATATATATAGGCAAAAAACTATGCGCGAAACTAAACTAGGTCATACTCAGAGCTGGGCAAAATACTTTTAAAATGTATTTAAATACTAAATACTAAATACACAGCTTTGCTATAAAGTATTTCAATACTAATTACTTTTTTAACAAAAAAAGTATTTATAGGTTAAATACAAAGAGTATATAATTACTTTTGTATATGTAAATCCTTTCACAATAGGATTTCAATAAAATGGATGTAATGAAATACTTTGAAAGTATTTAAATACTTCCTTGGTATTTAAATCCTTCAGAGGTGAGTATTTATAATTACTTTTTAAAAAGTATTTACCTATTTGTTAAATACAAAGAAGATTTAAAATGCTTTGAAAGAATTTAAGTACTTTCACAGTATTTAAATACTTTAGGGGTGAGTAATTATACACTATCATCAAATATAAAAAATATTTATTTTACGAAAAACTAAACTAAAAACAATTATAATGGGTAATAGGAAAAAAAAACATTTAAAACTTATTGGCTTTCATTAACACCAGGTTTTCAAAATTTTGATCTGATAATGCATGCCTCCTGGGTGTATTAATGAATGTGGCGTAGCTAAACATTCTTTCGACTGGCGCTGATGAAGGTAACGTTGTGTTATACTTTAAAAATATATTTTTAATTACTGGATACTTTTCCAGCATTTTTAAATTAGAGTCGGGATCATGAAGGTATTGTAAAGCTAACAAATCTCCTTCTCCTGCTTGATTAGCAAAGGAATCCGACGGGGATATTTCCTCTTCAAATTCAAAAAAATCTGAATCTAGGACATTTACCTTAGTCTGATCGTCCTGGTCTTGCATACTAGAAGAAACCTTGAGTTGGTTTACTGAATCAATAAATATTTTTTTAACATTTTCGGCATATTTGCCAATATCCCCCAAATCTTTTAGCAAAGGGATCCATCTTAATTTAAAAGATGGATGGCTTATAGATGCAAGTACAGCGTTCTCGGACTTAATTTCCAAAAATAAGTAACTTTGGAAACGTTGCATAACGGCCATTATAATACCATCTAATACTGGACCCAAATATTTAAAATTTTCATTTTTAAGTTTCTGGAGCTTTATTTTCATAGATGCTAACGTAGGTATCACAAATCCAAAGTAGGTATTTTGTTCTCCCTGAAGCATATCAATAGCAAGAGCTAAGGGCTTTAAAATTTTGTGATATTCCTGCAAGTGTTCAAGTTCGTTTTCTTTTAATCGGTGCAGATTTATTAGATCTAACTTTTCATATAAAGCTGGCAATATCTCCTTCTTATTTAAAAGTTGGGTAATGGAATCATAATAGGAATTCCAACGGGTAAGTCCGGGTAGCTTAAGTAGTGACCCAATACGTCTTTAATTATTTCTGCAGATTTAGGTCTACCTGCCCTGTTCCACAATTGCGAACATTTGTTCATTATATTTGTGTGTTTTGACCTTATAATTGAATTTTTATTAATTATTTTCATAAAATCAGTAGTGGCTATTAAATTAATTGTGTGTGTGACACAACGGTGGTGATTAGGTAAAGAATGAAGTGATACGTTAGACTCACTATTTGTTTCTGGAAAATATATTATGTCATCAATTTCATCTACATCAATATCGGTGTATTCTGTATTATCTTCGATTTGGCTTTGAAAAGTTTCACTAGCTATTGAATTCATTGCTAATGCTGAAGTGTTTTCAATGCCAAATTCCTTAAAGGCTTTAATAAAGTTTGAAGCATTGTCAGTAACTGTGGCCGATATTCGGTCTGGATTTAAATTAAATCTTGCGTGAACCTCATCCAAGAGCTCGGCAATTCTATCATAACTATGGGTTCCACTAAATCTTTTGAAGCCAGTGCAACGGATTTTCTTTTAAAATATTTTGTAATGTTATTTTATTCATCAAATTTGACTGTTTAACTTTTTTTGTAATGATATTTTATTGCTGTAATTTTTCTTACTGCCGTACTTCTGGACATCACCTTTACGTCAAATCCTTCAAATATTTGGACGAAACTGGGGTTATCGAAAACTGAGAGAGCGGACATTGTATTAACGACAAACCTAATTAGTCTATTATCAAATTGTTCTTGACTAATTTTTTTGCGAGATGTAAAACTAGAAACAATATCTTGCTGTTTTTTTAAAGTCGTAACAGTACAAGATTTATTTTTGTTTGTTGAACTATGTTTGCCTTTGCCAGCACGTGCATATTTTTCTTTTTTGTATTTCATATAGTCATCAAATTTTGCTGAGTGTTTACGTCTAAGATGTTTCAAGAAGTTAGTGGATACATTTTTTTCTTCCACTAATATCTTTTTTCTGAGGCAGGCAAAGTTGACATTCAGCTTTAAACGTCAAATTCTCTTGTTCGTCAACAATTTTAAAAAATGTCCCATCAAATAGTGCGGACTCACGTGAACTGCCACTGTCTCCGGCATCATCGGCAGACTTTTCTGAAAGTACACAGGAAGTCGTGTCATCAACTTCATTCTGAACAACGGTGTGGGTCATTAACGGTGTAACATTGACGGATCTGGACGTTGACGGTGTAGCGATGAAGGATGTGGACGTTGACGGTGTAACGGTGATGGATCTGGACGTTGATGGTAGGGGCTTTTCCATTCTTTTTGTTTTAGAATGCAACTTAAAGAAATCGAAGGGTTGTCGCTTTTTCTTGGGGGATGGATTGTAATCAGGATCCAGATCGAGATCACTCGAAGCAAAGGGGTCTTCATCACTCTCACAAAGTTTGTTTGCGTCTTCGATATTAACTATGGACATGGTCAAATCCTGTAACAAAGTGGTGAAATAAGAAAATATTTTAAGGCTTTATTATGAATGGTAGGGTTTAAGACCAAACCCTAAAACTATTATTTTTCTTATTTTTTGACCGATTTTATAGAAATGTTTTAGTTGAATTATTTCTGAGTTACTTGTAAAATTTCGACTTATTTTTTTGTACAGGGTGGACAAAAAATCGAATCTTTGTAAAACCTTGATTCTAAGGTCGTTGCAAAAATCAGGTGATTAAAATATTTCTAGGATTTCATGTTTTTGCAACGACTTTAAAATCAACATTTTAGAAAAATTTAATTTTTTTTACGTACCCTGTGGAGGGTGTCCAATTTTGGGCACTTTTGCAGGGTATCTGGCTTATTTTGAGAGATAGAGTGATGCGGTTTTCGCGACACTATGCTACTTTTTTGTGAAACTTACAATGCCAATAACACAATTTTCATAGCCCGCCTCATCGTTTCTGAGATACGGGGCAATTTAAAAAAATTTGCATTTTTGATCCCCCCTCGTATCTCGGTTATCTTTTAACATAAATCGTAAAGGTAAAAATTGGTTGTTATGCAGTTTTTTACGTAGAATCCAGTGACGTAATTAGATTTTCTCTAGGACCTGCCATTTTTAAAATTTGACCCAAACCTATACGCCTATACCTATATGTTTTTTTAAATACGGACCTGTATTTTTATATTATTTTTTTGAAACCTATTACCTTCCAAATACAACAATTTATAACAGTTTACCAAAAATGAGTAATAAAGAAAACTCACATAAGGCATAATGTATTAGCAGAGAGACATGGGTATACGGATCCAGCTGTTTAAAAAACAAATTTTTTTTAGACAAGTGTGATACACCGTTGTATTTGGGAGGACTTCAAAAAAAATGAAATAAAAAACCCAGGTCCGTATTTAAAAAAACATAGGTTTGGGTCAAATTTAAAAAATGGCAGGTCCTAGAGAAAATCTGGTTACGTCACTGGATTCTACGTAAAAAACTGCATAAGAACCAATTTTTACCTTTACGATATATTAAAAGATAACCGAGATACGAGGGGGGGGGTCAAAAATGCAAAATTTTAAGATCGCCCTGTATCCAGAAACGAAGAGGGCTGTGAACATTATTTTGTTTTTGGCATTGTGAGTTTCACAAAAAAGTTGCATAGTGTCGCGAAAACCGCATCACTCTGTCTCTCAAAATAAGCCAGATACCCTGCAAAAGTGCCCAAAAATCCCTGTACAAAAAAATAAGATGAGATTTTAAAAGTAACTCGGAAAATATTTAAAATCAGTCAAAAAATAAGAAAAATAATAAAGTTAAAAAAGGTTTCAATTTAATTTGAAACACAGTGTAAATTTTGTTTCAAAGCCTTTTTTGAATTAATCTCAAAATCGCAAAAAAAAAAACGGTTTATCGGTTTTTTGGGTGTACCCTTTTGGAAAATGATTAACTTTGGAATCTTGGAAACGGTGAAAAATATTGGACCGGTTAAATTAGAAAACATTTTTTACATATTTGTGCCTAATAATAATAAAACTAAAAAAATCATATTCCGAGTCGTATACGGTTGGCCAAATTTAATTAAGAATACACTACAGCCTTTCAACTTTTAATTTATACATCGGCTTACAGGAAGAAAAACAAAAAAAATATTTGTTAATTATTAAGGTTACAATTGGATGTTTGAAAAAAAATAATTTTTCTCCAAGGTTTAGCATACATAGTTTTTGAGTAATAGTAACTGCCCGGACTGCCCCCCTGTATAATTTTTTTAAAATTTCATTTCCTCATATTTATATCCTTACTTATTATTTGTATAATGAAAAATTAAAACCTTTAAATCAACAATCGACAAATTACTCGATAAGTAAGAAAAAATTGCTGGTTTCTACCAATTTACCCCATATTCAGACTCACCATCAGACCCTAAATTATATTTGTTAAAAAAATATCCAAACGTCCCGTCCTCTAATCGATTGGCCCTTATTTACCACATTTCAAATGGTTTCAATTCCTTTAAAAACTAACGACACGATATTTCGTTGTGCAACCTGCTACCAGGCGAAATTATTATTTTCATCAAACCGCCTAACAATCTAACAAAAATATTGTTTTACCATTTGTAACTTGAAGCCACAGCCATTGTTATTCATTATTCTGCCACTAATAATATTTAATTAAGTAGGTAGGTAGGTATACTTATATAATTATATAAACAAAAAGTAACTTACCTTTATATCTTAAACACCTATGAACGAAAAATAATATGTCTCTACCCCAAATAGTCACTCTAAACTCACTAAATAACTGGTAAACAGGGCATCACATGTCACATGTTTATCGTGAGGCGGCACACATAAATTGAGTCATTGCGTCGCGACCTCGCGAATCTCGACATAGCCAGTAGCGAGGCGCGGAAGACGATATACCGCCAAAACGTGATGACGCATGCATGAGCATGACTTCTTAGAACTGCGTTTTGATTGACGGCGCTGCAGCTTAGCAACAAAGTATTTAACGGTCATATAGAAAGGATTTAAATACATATGGTAAATTTAAATACAAATATTTCAATCCTTTATTTTTGTATTTAAATACATAAAATGTATTTAAATACAGAAAATGTATTTAAATACAGAAAATGTATTTAAATACTTTTTGCATGTAATGAAATACAATTTTAAATACTAAATACTAATTACTTTTTGAAAGTATTTGACATACTAAATACTCAATCCTTTTTGCTCTGGGTATTTAATTACACGGTATTTAAATACTAAAAAGTATTTAAATACAAAAAAGGATTTAAAAAAACAAATACTGCCCGGCTCTGGACTCATACTTTACTTTCCTTGATAAAAGGAAGGATTCAGGTAAGTTCCAGTTAAAGCCAATTTACCGACTTTTAATAACCATTTTTTTAAACATTTTATTAAGTCGCTTATGTTGTTGCTCCATTTTAAATCCATGCCAAAATTTTACCAGTTCATCCTTATCACACTTGGTTTTTGCGCAAAATTTGAAATCATTTGAACAAGTAATTTTTTCACAATAATTTTTTTAAACATTTTACTACACTGCCATATTGGATTCGAACCAAAAGATTTCAGTTCATACACATATCATTTAATTTTTGGACAAAATTTAAATTTAGTTAAATAAATAGTTTTTTACATAGATTTAAAAAAATTATTAGACCGCAATTTTGTTTCCTCATATTGGATTTTTACCAAAATGTTACCGTTTCATCTCCATATCACCCTCGATTGTTGAGTAAAATTTGAAGTAAATCGGGTAAATAGTTTTATAGGTTTATAGCCAGACACTATATTACAATAACATAGAAGCAAAAAAATCAGTAAATTTCCATTACCCGGAACTTCCCGCGTTACAAATCCTTCCTGTTATTAGGAATAGTGAAGTGTTACCCAATTTAGTTGAGTACAAAGTCACTTAGTAACATATGTACTATATTTTCAAACATTTTTATTGTGCGCCATTTTGCTCATCATATTGGATTCCTACCTATATTTTTACCAGTTTCTACCTATGCCACACTTGATTTGGGCATAATTTAAAATAAATTCAACAAGTAGATTTTACATTGACACACACCGCCATTTTATTAAATCATGTTGAATTCGTATCATTTATCCCTAGATCATATTTAATTAATTTTTCTGCAAAATTTGAAATCAATTGAGTAAGATTTTTTTACGTTGATTTACACAAAAAATTATTTGATCGTCATTTTGTTCCGCCATCTTAAATTCGTATTCGTAATTGATAAAAATGTTTTTTGAATATTTGTCTAGGGATGCTCAAACCTGAAAATATGTCAAACCTGAGAGGGTGATTTTTTTCACAATTACAAATATTTTCTCTGGCCCCCATTTTGTTTAGCCATCTTGAGTTGGTACCACAGTTTTCCTAGTTCATCTCTATACCATAATTAGTTTAGTTTATTTTATTAGTAGTTTTTTCAAAACAAAGACAAAATGTTACCAGGTCATTCCTATGTAACACTTGATTTTTGTTCAAAATTTGAAGATATTTGATGATTAGTTTTTTAGTAATAATTTTTTTAACGTTTCACTAGGCCGCCATCTTGTTCCGGCATATTGGATTTTTACTAAATAATTACCAGGTCATCCCAATACGACCCTTAATTTTTAACAAAAATTTGAAGGCAATCTGATAAGTAATGTTTAAACTATGCCGCGAACTGACAGACAGGCAAACCAACAAACGGACCGACGGAATTGATAAAACATATTTTTGGCTAACACCTTTTAACATCTAAAACCAGAGAGGGTGATTTTTTTCACGATTACATATTTTTTATTTGGCCGTCAACTTGAATTAGTACCACAGTTTTACTAGTTCGTCTCTATACAACAATTAGTTATGGAAGTTTTTTCAGGATGAATTTTTAAATATTTTAATAAGCCGCCATTTTGTTCCGCCACTTTGGATTCGTACCAACATTTTACCAGTGATTTCTACATACTACTTGATTTGTGTGCAAAATTTAAGATACATTGGATAAGTAGTTTTTCAGTAATAATTTTTTAACATTTCACTAGCCCGCCAGTTTGTTTTGCCACATTTGATTCTTACCATCCTCATATAAACGTTAGTTTTTGACAGTCAGGTAAGTCTTTTTTAGCTATGCCGCGAACAGACAGCCCGACTGAGAGATACACAGACAGATAGATTGACGGAATTGAGTAAACATGTTTTTCTGCATCCGACCCTGAAACGTAAAGTTCTTCGAATTTTTCACTATTACAATACTTCCTTTTTACGAGGGAAGTAAAATGAGTAAATTTAGAAAATAATCTGTTTACTAAATAATTTTAAATCACGTTAAGAGCTAGTTTAATAGCGCATTGTTTGAAAAATAATTGTTACCTTGTACCACTGACTAAAACTAAAAAGAAAACCAAACAAATTGCTACCAAGCTTATAAAGAAAAATATGACATAAATTTGTTCCTCGACACTTTTAGGGCCAGAAGTCTACTTTCTATGGTACGTTCAAAGATCTATTTTTGGATACGTTATACGATAATATGCAACAGGTATTTAAAAAGTTTTTTTCGAATCTATTTCTATCAGATATGACTTTATAACTAGACAATGATATGAACTGCAAATATACAAACAGAATGATGTGTTGTTGATATACTCAGTGTTTTCTTTTTTATTACACTAAACAAATATTGGGTTTTGATAATTTTCTGTAAGACCATAAATATCTGTCGCAAACAAGTGATGTTTATTTACATTAATTTACAATCAACAGTTGCAATAAACTTGCCATTTGACACCTTTATTTTTTAGAAATTTTCACCCATAAACAAAACTACATATCAGTAAAGAAAACCTTTTTATCGAAATTATTTGTCTACCTGTACGAACTAAGTAGACTATCAAAACATATTTTAGGGACACGATACTTACAGTGCGAAATGTTCTTCCCACACAGGGTCCAGCGTCATACTTTTAACAGATGTGTTGTAGCGATGCGACGTATTTGAAGCCAAATATAAGGTCACAAATGGATCGCTCATTCCATTTGAGTCTTTCGGCCTCAATTCTTTGGCTTCGATCACTTCCACGTTGATTATTAATTCTGGATCTTCTTTCTTCTCTGCTAAATCTAGAAGATATCTGTGTTTATCGTTAGGAATTTTGAATGCATCTTGAGCATAAGAAAACAAAGCAGTCTGGCCTACTTCAAGGGTAACATCACAGCCAACGTTATGAAGAATAACGTAGAGCATTTCAGCGTAAAGTTCGTCAATCTACAAAACAAATAAAAAAATAATTAGGTTTAACAGAACACAAAGATATTAATCGACTCTCGAATAATTATACTATTGTAAGAATGCCTCAAAGGAACATAATATTACAAATTCATTACAAATAAATTCATTTTAAGGAGTTAACTAGCACATATTTCTTAAGGTAATTAGTTAAGATTTTGCGTTAGATCCCGGCGATATTTTAGTTAGTTTTGATGTTGAAGGAAAGAAACAGAAAAACTGAATCAAGCTTTACAATTAAATAGATATTGCACTGAATATATTAGACGTTCGATTAGGTATTATCTTAATCCCAGACATCAACCAGTATTTGATACTCACCCAACAACCGTTTATACAGGGCACCACAGATAAAATGGACAGAACTCTGCGGAGATCTAAAATTTGCAAATATATCTTTATATCTTTAACACACAAAAAAATCTGAGCAATGCTTATTGTGTAAGATGTAATTCCTTTGCAATCAGAAGTTTATAAAATTCTGCTATAAAGTGTATATAGGTAAAACTCGACTTTTTTTCCGCCATATTGAATTTGTACAAACATTTTTAGCATTTTATCCTCACATCACATATAATTTTTACGCAAAATGTGTCAATTGAATAAGAATTTTTTTATGCTGATTTTAAAACATTTTATTTGGCCGCCATCTTGAATTCGTATCAAAACTTTACCAGTTCATTCCCAAGTCACACTTGATTTTTGTACAAAATTTGAGATAAATTGAGTAATAATTTTTTTGACATTTCACTTCAATCTTACGCGGGAAGTAATAAAATTTACAAATTGGTCAAAGTCGCTAAATATCAACACTTAACATCGGCTTACGTGCTACATTTGTGAAAACAAGATATAAATACTTGACTACTGCTCATCAGCGCTAATTTTTGATCTTTTGTAGTGAAGATCCCTTGAAGATGTCTCGTGCAATCACTGGCGAAACGTCAGAAAGTAATTTAACACGTTCTAAACCCAAGAATCATGGTTTCTTAATTGATTCCAACCTTGAAAGTGTTCGTAACCTATCTTTGATTTGGTTCGTCTAATAAAAGTTGCTAGACTAATAAGAACGTGATTTCAAATAAATATGTCTGTATTGTATTAAATGGAGTAATAAGGTAACCGCGATGTAAGATTTAATTTTAAGCAATTTTAGGTTTCCTTGCTGAAGTTTAATACATTCTGGTTTGCCTGTACATACACACTAAAAATCACAACCCTTATTTACAAATATAATTACAGAAAACATAGCTATTTGATTTATTTATGTAATGTATTTTCTGGATGCTTCAATTTAAAGGTCAGTTATTTTCGTATTGTTCAAAGTATGTCTGAGTAAAGAACTAAAAATAATTACAAGTGTTTAGTGATTTAACGGGCTTCTATGAGATAACAGATAATTTTTTAAATGTCTGTATATCAATTTTTATCAGCTTTCCTGCTTCTGATTTTATCAACTTTTTTTCTTATTAGTGCTAAAATACATAATTTCTAAAATATGTTTTTTCCTCTCTTACTAGTGTTGTTATCTTTAATGGTTTTGGTATACTTTTAAAGATACATATTTTAATAATTACATTGGTATGTCAACTAAATATATATATATATATATATATATATATATATATATATATATATATATATATATATATATATATATATATATATATATATATATACAGCGTGTAAGAAAAGTAAGGAAACCTGAATTTAATGAAAATATGTACACTTAGGTGTGAAATTATGCTAGATCCAATGGCGCATTGCTACCAAGTTATTAAAGGATTTTTTTTAATGGAACACCCTATATTATATTACTTTTTTAAAACCTGCGTAATATTCTCAATACTTTTTATTACGAGCACTTTTTATGAAAATCAACAGTTTTTGCGAAAATAAGGGTCTAATGCAATATTTAATGTATTAACTTTTATTAACATACCTGCACAAAAAAGGTTACCTGATATGTTTGACAATGTCAGTTCTACTGATTTACAAAAATGTATCGTTTGACTGAAACCCAAAGAATTGAAATTTTAATCATACTGGTTTATGGAGATAAAATGCGAACCCTGTAAGATATTTGTAATATTTTTAATAACAAATATCCTAACAGAAATCCAATAACTAAATCTACCGTAAGTAAAATTAACAAAAAAATTCGGGAAACTGGAAAGGTATTAATCAGTTTAGAAGAAAATCTGCACCTTTCTACCAGAACATTAGAAAGAGAAAATGACGTCTCACACATGTCTGGCATCTCAAACATGTCCGTAGGCCGACTTCTAAAAACCGAGCAGTTTCATCCATAGAAAATAACTTTGATGCAGAAACTCTGATTTTTTGAAATCATGGTGGAACGTTTCAATACCAATCTAAATTTGGTTAATCAAATTATTTTTTCCGACGAAGAAACTTTTTTTTTCAATGAAAAAGTTAACAGGCATAATTGTCGATATTGGGCCAGAGAAAATCTACACTGGATACGAGGAAATCATACCCAATTTCTCCAAAAGATAAATGTTTGATGTGCTATAAAGAGTGCAAAAATAGTTGGTTCCTTCTTCAAGGAAGACGCATTAAATGAAGAAAGATATTTGAATCTTTTAAGGACCCAAATTGTCCCAACTATTGCAGAACTATTTTGGAATAACCGTAAGTTCCTTACTTTACCTGTTGTATATTAAGAATTTAAAGATTTTTTAGGTAAGGGTGGACCAAATGATGAAGTATGGATTCAGCAGGATGGTACTCCACCGCATTTTGCTCGAAATGTTCGAAAATATTTAGATGTTTTTTTTTGGAAGATGGATTGAACGTAGGGTACAATAGAGTAGACATCTCGGTCTCCGGACTTGACGCCCCTCGACTACTTTTGTGGGACACCTTAAACATGTTGTGCATAAAAGTACGATGCCATCGAAGATTTAAAGGAGCGAATAGAAATGGACAAGATTTTAAACATCTAAGTTGCATCAATTTATTGTTTGTTGTATTAGGTATTTATTTTTTGTATTGTATTGTTTCCTTTTTTTACTACTTTTAAAGTTAAGGTGATGTTTTCTCTTACTAGAATTTTGGTAGCAAGCTGAGGAAATATTGTGCTTTCCGGTCTTCCAGAACGTACAGCATCTTTTACATTTCCAGCTTCACGAAATTTTTTGTTAACTGACGGTAGATTTAGTTATTGGATTTCTGTTAGGATATTTGTCATTAAAAATGTTACAAACATCTTGCAAGTTTCGCATTCTATGCACATAACCCAGTATAATTAAATTTCAATTCTTTAGGTTTCAGTTAAATGATCCATTTTTGTAAATCAACAAAACTGATATTATCAACATATCAGGAAATCTTTTGTGTGCAGGTATTTTAATAAATGTAGTACCTATTAAATTATAGATATTAGATAATAATTAAAACTGGGTTAACTATTCTAGGTATTGGAAAAGTGAATTGAGCTTCGATAAAACCGTTTTCAAGAAGATATTGATAAATTTGCACTTCGAAAATTATATTTATGAAAAAATATGTGAAACATCTTTTTTAAAATCGATAAGCTGCAAAATCTAAATGACTTGGCTTAGGGCAAAACGAATAGCACATAGCACAAATAATCCAATCAAAGCAATTGAACTTGAAATCTAAAATTTGAAATAGTAAAGTGTTATTTTAAAATAAAAGTTGGCCCTGCATATCGAAAAATACTTCTACCAAGTTGAAAGTCAAGCAAAATCGGCAGATCTAACCGATTTTTGTTAGTATGATTATTTACTAGATTTTCTAATATGTTGCTCAGCGTGATTAATCCTGTATATATATCACAATTGAGAAATATATACGACTTAAAATAAATATTAAATCATACCTAAATAGTCCATAAAACATTAATACAATTGATATTAGCATTATAAACATCCTGCAAACACTAGAAACAGCTGTTTAATTTGAAAATATGTTATGTTTATGTTTTTTTGGCATTTGGCTGATCAGCCAAGAAGATTTTTATGTCTTTCTAAAATATGAAGCAGCGATTGACTATTGACATCTATAGAACATCTATCAAAACAGGTTTGTATTAGATCAAAGATACCGACATTATACCTAATTCTAACGTGTTAAATAGCTATCATCCATTAGGACAAGTATACCTGATGTAAACAACGAGGCTTATACATACTAGATAAAGGATTGGTTATAACACTTTTCTAAAAAAATAATTCGAATACGACAGGTTCTTGTCTATGTTAAGCGGTAAACAACATCTTTGTGGCGTAATTTGAAAAATATTATATGAGCACCGCTATCAATACCCCAATGAGAATACGATTTAAGAAGTTGATAACAATGGTTCGATATTAAAATTGACCTTGTAAGCTTGACCTATTCGAATTTACTTGAAACATAATTAAACTGCTCAACTTTTAGAATATCTATTAGCGGAAAATAATTAAATCTATTTTAAAAGTATTAATTTTTCAGACTAAAGGCGAATAATAACTAAATCTAAACAAATTAATTCTTAGAAAAAAAAAATTTATTAGGTTTTATCAAAGACTGAATAACACTTCGATTAGACTGCAATATCGCAATATTAGCACGCACACAATGTTTGGCCCGGGGTTGCCAGTAGTGTCATTTAGGTCTACTTACTTGTTTAGAAATACAATACAAAAATTATTCTTTAGAATTTACATGGACAAATAGGATTGAATGGTAAGAGTGCAAAACCGATCTATAAACGAATTTAACCAACAGGTCGGACGCCGTGCGTCGTGGACTGGCAACTTTGGCCGTTGAGGTACGAGGAAATCTATCGGTGAATTTATTATGGATGAATTGTCTATAATGGATGGAATAATTTTTTTAAAATATTATCGTTAAAATGAATTGTGCATTGTGCATTCCTCGGAAAGATATCTGACATGGCATAGTGGTGAGTAGACATTTTTTGTCAACATGAAACTTAAAAGATTTATGCCTACGGAAATATAAAGTATTACAAAAATAGCTCTAACTTCCTTAATATTTAAAACAATATAATAAAGCTTACGATAGATCACACTTGATGCTGGACCTAAAAATATTTTGAAAACTCAGTCATAAATTCTGCAGCTCAGTTAAAAATAGTTTACAAAACAGGGGCTAGTTCTTCAATCTGTATGTAAAACATAAATATACTTTACTTAAGTAAAGCATGTTAACAGTACTTGTAGTTCCAACACAAGATTTACATTTTGATAAGCCTTCGATAATTGACATTCCTGTGCCCAAAATTAAAATTAGACTAGAAAAATCACCACTCATGTACAAAATTGAGATGCTTATTTGAAAGACAAAACCGAGAAATCGTAGAAGCATTACAGAAATATGCACAGAATTTTTGTCTTTAATTTTTAACACACTATACCGGGTGACAATGAAACTACTACCCAGGGCGCCCTTTGACAACGGCTAGAGATAAAAATATTTGGTGTATTGATAGGATTGAATATTGTGAACATTTGCAACATAAAAACAATTGAATATCGTTTCCGGTTTCCCCGAAAATAGCCGCGACTTCGTTATTTTAAATTGAATACCCTGTATATTTTATGTTTTTTGAACTCTCTTAACAATTCTAAACAATTAGTATAACATAACCAATGTCTAAAATGTATAGTTTTCCAAATTAAACCACTTAAACATGTGCCATAATTCCCACGTATTTGTATTTTACGGAAAAACGGAATAGGCCAGGATAAAAACAATCACGGTTATTTACTCTTTACTTAAGTCTTCATCCAACAAAATGTCAAAAAAGAAAATCTTCCGAGTTTTAAAAAAAATGTGTTTTTCGCTAATCGATTTTTCAAGTTTTGATCAGACTCTGTAACATAACTGGTCAACTGACTGGAACAAAACCTTCACTACCCAATCCTACTTTTTTATCCTTTATCTACATATGCAAATTCAACTTCTATAGACCGCTGCAAACTTGAATATTACTAGCACTTATTAAATTACACCACCCGCAAAGTTGGCCATGGATTCAAAATAATGTACTGTTCACAGGAATCCTCTTTTAATTCATTTAAATTTTAAAAAAGAATCGAATATAAAATGGTGAAAAGATATGAACTTTATTATACCTAGAGATGATTAATATTAACTAATAATAAAAGAAACAGAAAAAAGAACGTACTTAATCATAATTAAGATTTTCGAAAACACGATCTTCTTGTTCAATACAGGTCTCACATTTTTCAACAATTTTTCGTAATACATTTTCTTTTTGAGTTATACTAATATTATTAATAGCACTGATAATTCGATTTCTTAAAATGTCCAAATTTTCAGGTTGAGTTAAAGAGATTTTTTTTATATGACCCAAGAAGAAAAAATCTAGAGGTGTCAAATTAGGCGAGCTGACCACCTTACAGGTCCATTTGTTCCTATCCATTGGTCCCCAAACCTCTCATTTAAATAATTTACACAAATTCGGAAATGGAAATTTCTGCAAAAGGTAAATTGTCCAAAAAATCGGTGACTGTTGCTTCTAGAAAGTTCAAATAGGTTTGTGCTGTAAGGGGCTCATTAAAAAATATTGGGCTCACGATCCTCGTTCCTAAAACACCTAGCCACACATTAACACCGAAGCGTCCTTGGAAAGATCCTTTTCTAAATAAATGTTGATTTTCATCTGCCCAATATCTTACGTTGTTCTTGTTGAGCATTCCCAGATTCGTGAAGCGAGACTCATCCGAAAACAATATTAATCTATTAAAGTTATTATTATGATTAGAATTTTCCATAAACCATCGGCAATATTCAACTCGGCGAGCAAAGTCATTAACACCCAAGTGTTGGTGGATTTGGTATTTGTAGGGCTTATAGTTATGTTTCTTTAAAATGTTCCTTGTACTTTCTCTGTTAACTTTAACTTCACTTTCAATTTGGCGAGTAGAAATACTTGGATCAGCATTTACACATGCCAGAACGTTTATTTCAGCTTCTTTACTAAAAATGAACTTTCCTTCATTTTTTTTTGGGGAACTTTTTTCAAATGTTACTAGCCATGGAAAATAGGCATAACAGGGTTGGTTTCTGTCGGGGTATCGCTCTGCGTAGAGTGTTTGAGCCCGCCTTTTATTTTGCAAGCATTCGCCATAAACGAGAAGCATATCTATTTGTTCCGCCCTTGTAAAGCTTTCATTTTAAAGAGATTACAAAGGAACTTTTAGCCTACACCAATAGAGACACGAAATAAAGCACGAGAATTTTCAAAAAGTGTAACAATCTGCCAAGCCCACAAGCGAAAAAAGTTACTTGTTTTTAAAAACCATAGCAACTTCTGTCAAGGGTAATATGATTATTTTAATTTTAGCAAAACTTTGTTTATAGGGAGTTATCAGACTAGGTTAAGTTATCATTAACTTAATTTTCATAAACAACTGCATAATCGAAAATTAGGTAACCTATTTTTATAATGTTAATACTTATCCAAAGCGAAAAACAGTCAGTTAACCCGTTATGGTACAGGGTCTGATCATTTCAAAAATCGATTTGCGAAAATCACATTTTATTTAAAACTCGGAACATTTTCTTGTTTGACATTTTGTTGGATGAAGACTTGAATAAAGAGTAAATAACCGTGATTGTTTTTATCCTGGCCTACTCCGTTTTTCCATAAAATACAATTAAGTGGGAATTATGGCACATTTTTAAGTGGCTTTATTTGGAAAATTATTCATTTTAGACATAGGTTATGTTATACAAAAGTTGTTTAGAATTGTTAAGAGAGTTCAAGAAAACATAAAATATACAGGGTGTTCCATTTAAAATAACGAAGTCGCTGTCATTACCGGGGAAGCCGGAAACGATATTCAATTGTTTTTATGTTACAAATGTTCACAATATTCAACCCTATCGACACACCAATTTCCATATTTTTATCTCTAGCCGTTTTCAAATGGCGCCCTGGGTAGTAGTTTCATTGTCCCCAGGTATGTTAGATATTAAATTAAGGATACATTTTTATCGGAATATGTCGTCTTATTAATACTTAATTCTTTACCTTACTTTTCTGTATATTTTAACTTTCACCGTGTAATGTGTGTCCATTTTAATATTGGTGAACCTACTAAAACGCTTACTAAAATAATTTTAATCACAGCAAAATGATGTGCAGTCTTAAATACCCCCAAACACCCATTTTCAGTGATATCCTTACAACTGCTGACATCGCCATTTTGAATATTTATTACTAAAAATGTATGAATTGCACTCTTAATATCTATTTTTAATCAAATCTGTATAAATGTTAAAATTTGCTTGCAATCTTGGCATTCCTACTATGATTTTTTAAAATATTTACTATAAATTTATGATATGTATTCTCAAATCTCATCTGGGGGAGATGCCGACTTTCAGTAAAATCTAGATAAATGTTAAAATTCGGTCGCCATATTGGCACTACCATCTTGAATTTTTAAATGTTGGCAAAAATTCATGATGTGTAATCATAAATACCCCCAAAGGCCGAATTTTAATCAAATCTGCAAACATTTTAAAATTAGTCTGCCATGTTGGGGCCGTCATTTTTAATTCTCAAATATCTACTAAAATTTCTTAACTTTCACATTTAAATACTCCTAGATACCGATTTTTCAGCCGAATCTGTACAAATGACAGAATTCGTTCGCTACATTGAAGCCGCTATTTTGAATTTTGTTGTGCATTCTTAAATAATACGCACAAATGTTAAAATTCATTCGACATGTTGACACTGTCATGTTGACACCGCAATTTTGAATTTTTAAATGCTGACACTCTTAAATTTTCCTAAGCACCGATTTACAGTGTAAATTTACATTTATTACAGTTTAATCTACACGAGTACCAAAACTCAACGGCCGTATTGGCGCCGCCATTTTGAATTTCTAAATGTTGACTAAAAAAATTTGGATTTTAAATCCGAAAGAGTATGCATGTCAAATTTGAAAATAATTGGTAATGTGGAAGTTAAAGAATAGGTAAGAATCATTCCTTTTGTCAAGGATAATGAAGCATGACCCATTTCTTGATTTTCGCACATCAAATATTTTAACAGGCGCGAGGCGGTCATTCGGTTCCGCCTCATATTGAATTCATACCAATATTTTACCAGTTTCTGCAGGGAACAGACCGACCGGCAGAATTGGAAAAACATGTTTTTCGTCATTTGGGGACCCTAAAACGTAAAAATCTGTAAAAACTCGCGCCGCCACTGGCACTCGTCACCAAACCGCCACATGCTTCAACATGGGCCATCCCCATCTCTTGTTTTTATCGTAAACATTGGTCGATAGAATTTGAAAAGTAGGAGAACCATGTTGGCGCATATCCCTAACGTGATTTATGAATGATTTGCGATCTCTACTTTAATTCTTACTCTAAGTGTCTAACACTGAAAGACATAAATAAGAAACGAAGAACTGAGAAAACGAACGGGTGTGATATATGTCATCGAACGTATAGCTAGACTTAAGTGGAGCTGGGCAGGCGATATAGCCAGAATGGGAGGCAGACGGTAGACCCGTAAAATACTGGAATGGAGACCAACAGCTGATAAGCGGAGCAGAGGTAGACCACCGCCACCCTGGATCGACAACATTAACACTCTCGTATTCATAGACAGTCGCCAGGCGTCTATCGGCTGGAGGTTCCCCGAAATTCTTGATTTTCATTTCATAGTCAAGCTCCCGCTGAGTGGCGCGTGCTATGGTTGTATTGTATTTACAATACTTTTTTTACTGGCGTTATTTATCCGTTTTAATAAATGGTGGAAGACTTTTTTTACCACTTTGTATGTAAAAACAGTTGCATTTCATAGCTGAGGTTTGTCAAGTCGCTGAGTAGCGAAGGAATGTGGAGGCACACTGTCATGTACGAATTGTTATAAATCATTTTCTAAAACATTGACATATTTCGCACAGTATAATCTGAACGAATAACTTTATTTTTAAAAGATGCTTTCATATTCCAAGGTTATTATTTTTGTTAAATTAGGATGAGATATGGCCGATTAATAAATGACCCCGCAATTAATTATTATTAATTTTTAATTCTTCTATTTTTTTATATGTTGTGATTTTCGATATTCTGATCAAAAGTTCTCATGGACACCAACTAATCATACGGCTAGTTTTTAAGAAACAGGGTGTTAAAGCATTTTCTAGGTTATTTACTTGATTTTTATAACTACATCTAACAGTTGTGTTACCTATGATTAAAATTAATAGCAAAGATTATTTAAATACAGGTTGAATCAGGAATATGAAAACACAATTTTTTTTAAATTGGTGTATTTATTACATAGAGCGCATATTCACCAAACATTTTTAACTATACAAAAAAATTCTTATTTTTTAGCAAATAAACCGGGCGTATTAAAATTACACGGGGGGTTCAAAAAAGTGATCACAATTTTTTAAATTCGATATACGATGTTTTGCAAATTTTCAGTTACTAGTTCTGCTTTTAGTATTATTTTAATAAATTAAGCATTTCCGCATATATATAAAGACATTCAAAAAATATTTGTTACAAAAAGTGCCTAAAAATGCCCAAATATACAGAATCCTTTACCAAAAAAAATTGAGTCGGTTAAATTTTATATTTTTGAAATAAAGGTTAATGTAGGTATATACGGAGTATTCTAAATATAAAGAATTTTTTTTAAATATCTTAACGATATAGCAACCGTTCGACTAAGCGGATTTTATTGAATCTAGCCACTGGTTATAATATAATTGATGATATTTTCAATAGCTTTTCTCAATGTAATTTAACTTTATTCAAATAGCATTTGGAAGGACGATGAAGGAGCATACAAAAATAAAAAACATTACTTAAATGAATGTTTAAAAATACATTTTAAACCTTTGAAAAAAAATCTGACTTTACAAAACTTTGGGAAATCGCGAAAAATGCATCTAGAAAATCCAAAAATAAAATAATTAATTAAAACAAATACAAAAAACCCGATTGTGTAAAAAACTGAAATGAGAGAAACATGTTCTATATTCTTGTTTGAACAATGGTAAATGAACCACGAAATGCCACCTAAGTAAAGATAAGTTAAAATAATAACAGGTATGGCAGGCGGGACAAACAAAAGTTACCTATTTTGATTCTTGAGTGTTTCTTTATGTACTGATTGATTCTTGAGTGTTCTTGGTGCTGCCGGATTTTTTGTATTTGTTTTAATCAATTAATTTATTTGATTGACGAATTGTGTATTTTAGATGCATGAACTGAAATTTCCCGAAGCTTTCTAAAGTTAGATTTACGCAAAAACTAAACGAATGCGTCTATGTAATTATTTTAAAGCATTATATTCGAGATAAACTTATAAGGGTGCAGATATGTTTATTTAAAAAAAAATAATTCACAAAAATTTTCTCTCATTCCTAGATTAACGGTTTAAATTAGAAATATCTACGATAGAAATAGAAATAACGCAAAAAATGTTGTTTTCTGCTGCTAAAGTTTAAACATTTCAAACATTGTATTAATTTAAAGGATTAAGTCAAAAGCCTAACATGAAGTATTTGTATTAAGAAATATTTCATATATATTAGGCAAAAATAACAAGCTTTTAGTTAAGTAAACAATGTTTATTATTTTTGTATGCGTCTTCATCCTCATTCCCAATGTTATTTAAATAAAACCGAATTAGTTACATTTATAAGAAAAGCTATTCAAATATCATCAGTTATACAGCCAGTGACACTTGCGGAAACATTATGAACCTTTCGCGTCATACTCAATAAAATCCGTCGAACGGTTGGCATATGGTTCAGATATTTTAAAAAATAATCCTTTATATTTAGAATACCCCGTATATTAAAAATTGCATATGTGAATATATTTAGAATGGCCCTCGGAATCGCCTTAACGAGTTCTTTAATCTGATAACCCCCAAGATCGGTTCAAAAAATATTTATTTTGTCATGTTGGACAAAGGACGCATCACTACCGCCATTTTGATTTATTTTCACAAAAATATAGCTAAAACACAGATGAAATCAAAAGGTTTGTGACGCCCCACCCGTCCCCCCTACGTATTTGAGAAAACGTATTGAAAATACCATTAGTTTGATGTAATACAAAAAAACGGGTCAAACAAAATGACTAACTATTATTTAATCTTTTGCTAGAATACCTATATTAACCTTTATTTAAAAAATACAAAAATCAACCGGCTTAACTTTTTTGGTAAAGTAATTTGTAAATTTGGGCATTTTCCGGTACATTTTGCAACAAATATTTCTTGAATGCCCCTGTATATATGCCAAAAGGGCTAATTTATTAAAATAATAATTAATAAAAGTAGAACTAGAAACCACGAAAATTTGCCAAACATCGTATATCGAATTTAAAAAATTAAGTATTTTTTAGTATAGTTAAACATTTTAGTGAATATGCGCTATATGTAAAAAATACACTCTATCTAAATTGAGGGTCACTATAAATTCCACAGGGTTCTCAATATCCCTTTTAGACATTAGTACGGCTTTTACACTTTTTTGTCGCTGACAGTTCCTTAATATATGCTCTGATCGCCGCACAGTTTTATGCAATGGACAAAAGTCGAAAAATGTATCATCGGTTTCCACCTAAATTTTAGTGTATTTAGAGAAAAATAAATCCAAATATATTGAAAAGAGAAAAATTTGCGTTAGCAACCCGATATTTGTCGTAGTAGGCTAACCAAATATGACAATTATCTTTGCGTCATCTGCTGGTTTGCGACTGTCGTATTTGCTTATGTTAACCTGTTGATTTATTATAAAAAAATACTGAATTTAATTGTGCAAATTATGGATAAAGTTAACAAAGGTATATATTTTATTATTATAATATTTTAAGGGAAAAATACTTTCGTAAGGTTTTTATGAATGCAATTTATATTATATTAAATGAAAAATAAACAACCCTAAACTAATAGATTTTTCTAAAATACATCCAAAAACACCTCGGTGAATTCTGCCTTGTTGAAAGCTTTGTAATATGTACTTTCTAATTTTGTAATGACAATCTGCACCAAACTGCCCTTAAAATTTAAATAATTTCTTTTTTGGGGAAATACAATTTTTTTAAAATTGCAAAATAAAAGAATTTTTAAATATTAGCCAAAATTATATCAAGAACGACGAGGAGCTAGAAAAATCTATAAAAAGTATTAGCATATATTTTTGTTTAAATTTAAACAGAAAATGGAAGGAATATAATAGGACTCGTTCGTATTTCGAGAAACGCCATGCTGCTTGACTAAACGATACAATTAGCTTACCACAGAACTTAATGAACAAATTGCAATCAAAACACCTTGTGGAAATTACTAATAATCTTGAAAAATCTAAAGTTAGATCCAAAAAGAATTTTGGAGATCTATCTTTAAAAACAAAAAGACGAAAAGTACAAGATATTGTTTCGAAAATGAGAACGAAAGAATACAATATACATACAAGAAAACACAATATTTTGAGATCAGTGGTAAATTCCGCTCATAAAGACTGTTTCCCGAGTTTAAGTTTATTTACAGAAAATCAAAAAACAGCACCTTCCTACAAATATATGTATATGTAAACGATATATCAGCTGAAGTTGACATTCAAGAATTACTTGAGAAAACGACGTATCATTTTAAATTTTTCTGAAAATTTAAAAACTAATGAATATTTGTAGTGGCATTAGTTCCCTTAAAATGGGTGGATGAAGAAAAGAGTGACAACCTTTGGATCAATTTACGTCCTTCCTTAACTCTATCCTGTAAGCCTGTTAAATGTACGTTTATAAAAGAAACGGTAGAACTGGTTCGTGAGGACGAAAAATTTATTTTAATAACAGGCGTCTAGAAATAAAATTTGAAATGCTTTTTACAATATTAGATGGCAGTGTGCGAAATATTTTATCGGAAACTAATGCTACCTCAATGTGTTTCGTATGTGAGGCATCTCCCAAAAGAGATGAATTCGGAATTTCCTACAGAAAATCTTCGCTTTGGTAAGATTTTTTGAGTGTCTATTACACATTTCACATCGTTTACCAATTAAATCATGGCAAAACAAAAAATTATACAGTTAGATTTCAAGTCAACAATGACATTATCAGTGTACAAACCAAAGCCAGGGTTTGAATCAACGAATGACGGACTAAAAGGTTCCTTAAAAATTCCAAATTGCGTGCTGAAATTACTAATATTGATAAACAATTAATTTTTAATTTTGCCATAATTCTAAGGGTATTGTTCGGTGGCTATACAATAGATTTAGATAAGTTTCGTCATTTATTAAAAGAAACACGAGAATTTTCTATAAAATTTTATAGTAAGTTTTAAACGCATAGTAGTATTCACAAAGTGTTGGTACATGGTACCCTGATAATCGAGTTTTTTTATTTGCCTATAGGCCAATTGTCACAGGAAGCGCTTGAGGCCAGGCACTTTTTAACCATATTATGTTCTGCAAATTTGAAGTCGCTATCACTTTCCCAAATAAAATGGCGCCATGTCAAAATTTTGGAAATCCATGGCACCATTTTTTTTTTGAAACTGATGGCGACTTCAAACTTGCAGGGAATAATAAAAGCGTAAAGACCTTTCAAATAAGGTATCACTCGATCCCCTTACAATTTAATCTTGTTCTCTCAAAATGGTGCCAAGTTGTCAATTTGACATTTTTATCTGTATTCTTGCGATCCATCGAATTTTCATGAAACTAGTTAAGGGGGGAGTCCAGAGTTTAGACACACCCTGTATAATGAAATTAGTAGAAATTTTAAATAATAAACGTTTCGAAGATTTAATACAGTATTGCAATCTTTTTTTTATCGATAGGTTTTAAATACTAATATTAAATAAAAAACACTATTTCATAAGATTTTTTGTTTAAATTTAAAATTAATTTAGTTATGTTAGAACAGGTTTGTAGATTTAGGAGTGTTAGTGAAATACTAAGATATCTAATTCATTACGTTTCACTGATTTATTCTCGCTTCTTCAAGTGCTTAAGATAGCAAGATTTATACAATCCAAAAAAAATTGAAAACGGTTTATCAACACTTGAAGAAGCGAGAATAAATCCACGAAACGTCGTAAATTAGATGTTTTAGTCTTTCACTAATGCCCCCTTCTTCTAAATTTACGAACCTGTTCTACTTGTTAATTCTATATTATGTTGGCGAATTTTTCCCTAATTTATAATTATATGTGGACTTATAACAGTGCATACCCTGTATATATAAATATATCCTTCAGTTATTTATATTGATATATTGTAATTTTTTTATCTTATAGGTTAATTTTATCTTCTGTTTGCATTTAACAAGATTTTTGATTTTTGTCCCACATCCCGTATTCTATAAAACACTGTGCGCCGCGCCGGTATCCAGGGAGTAGTTTGTAAATACGAACATAAAAATCATGCGTTATTCAGTGGGCGTTCGACTATGAAACAGAATTTCGGCGATTCTCCCAACGGGTTGCAGACTGGGGTGAAACAGATCTCCAAAAGCGGAAATGTTTATATTTCAATAAAGGCCAGATTTTTTAAAAAACGGTCAGTTTAATTTTTTTTACTTTTGAATATAAAAGCAATATTTTTTTTTATTTAGGATTAGTCTAGAGGAGTCCCTAAAAACCAGAATAAATATGTATTTTTTTAAGGTGAAACACGTATAATTTGTTTTATGAAACAGAATTTCGGCGAATGTCACAACGGGTTGCAGACTGGGATGAAACAGGTCTCCAAAAGCGAAATGTTTATATTTCAATAAAGGCAGATTTTTTAAAAAACGATCAGCTTAATTTTTTTACTTTTGAATATAAAAGCAATATTTTTTTAAGGTGGAACACGTTAATTTGTTTTATTTTTGTTTATGTGGTATATTTTTTGACATTAAAAAAGTGTACAAATCATTAGCGTACATTATTTTTCGTTGATATATTTAAAAAAATACCAATATAATATTTCAAAAAACGGCGAAATACGTAAAATTTCTTTTATTTTTTTGTATACAGACACGTTTTTCCCAGAGTATAGAGTGGCCATAGCGATATGAAACATCCCCAAAAACAAATATATTTTTATTTTTAAACGGTAGTCGTTAAAAAAAACGGTGAAACAAATGTATTGTTTAACATTTTTGTGATATTTCATAATTTATCTGTTTGTAAGTAAAACATTTTAGGGTAACCCTAGGAAAATAAAAACATATTTTCCAGATCAGTTTTTAAAGAAATAGGGGTAGCTGAACTATATAACTACGAACAATTTTGTCATTTCTTGGAAACAATTAGGGGAGGCCTATGTTCACCAGTAGATACAAAGGACTGGTTGATGATGATGAACTATAATAAATTAGATTGCGAATGAGATTTAATCTGTTTTTATACTTGTATAATACACGAACAAGGAACGTTTGTCACGCTATACCAACAAGTATATAAAAAGTTTACCTCTGAATTTTTACCAAAAATATATACAAACTGCGTCACAAACATAAAACTTACAGTCATAGATGCTAGATACATGCTAGTTTGTCGTTGAAGTTCCTCCTTTTTAATGCCTCGAAAATTATTCCTAGGCAGGGACCGTTTCCTGATTTGCGGTATATATTTCGACGATCCTATTCCGTTTAATGTCATCTCAGATACACTTGACCGAATCATTTTTAAAACACTTTACGTAAAAATGCTTTTAATTTGGAACATTAAACCGTCTTTTTTCAATTACTATACAGGGTGTCGCTGAACATATAGACAATCTCTCGGATATTATATATATATATATATATATATATATACATATATATATATATATATATATATATATATATATATATATATATATATATATATATATATATATATATATATATATATATATATATATATATATATAATATATATATATATATATATATATATATATATATAAAATATATATAATTTATAATATATATATTATATATTTATATATATATATATATATATATATATATATATATATATATATATATATATATATACTATAAGTATTTATTCAAATTATTTAAATAAAAACTTTTATATTTTAAAAAGTCAGGAAAAGATTTTTAGAAAACTGTTTTCCTGCTTACTAAAAAATATTGACATTTTGGTTACATGAACGCTGTTATTATTGTGTAAAATTATTTTTCAATTCGTTTATGACATTATTTTCTCTCTGTATTTTTTAACTTTTAAGTTTTTATCTAATTTTAAATAAAAAAATCACGTTTAACTTATTTCTGGAAAAAAATATTATTTTCAGGATATATCAAAGCCAGTGAAGCCCATTTCAACCCCAAAATTAGTTTTTTAAATAACATACATTTAACTTAATATAACATTACTTAAGGGGCCATCAATAAGTAAAAAAAACGCTGTTTCTATTATCTATGATGAAAATACCCAAAACTTATAATATATAAATATTTTGTACAAAACAAAAATGTTGGATTATAAGTTGGTAATTTACGTGACATATGAACGGAAAAATCATCAATACCTTTTAAAACTTGTCTATTAAAAAATTGGAGGGTGTAAAAAAACTCAAAGGTAGTTAGTTCACCCTTACAGAGCTAGAGAAACAATATAAAACTATCATAACCATCTTTATGAAATTTAAGAGTAAACAAATTTAAGCGGGAAAAAGTTATTTTTGAAAAACATCGTGTTCTTATTATAGAATTGTACGAAATTTTAGTTTTTTGTCTATATATTCAAGGACAACCTGATGTCAGTAGTATTTACATTTATTTTAAATTATATTTGTTTTTCTTAATCTGTACGATACTATGATAATTACCTTCGCTGATTTCAATATACTCTTAAAAATCTTCCTTAAGACAACACATTGATAATAAATTTTTTTTAACGTAACAAAACAATTTTATTATATAATAATTATGAGTATTATAAAATTGTTTGTTTTAATAAAACATTCTAATTTTGATATTATAATATAAAAAATAGACAGTTATATCTGTGGTTAAAAGGTTTATATGTGATAAATAATTAAAATCTTTAGAATAAACTACCCACTGAATTCTCTTTTTTACATTCGCCACTGCACTTATTGTTAAAAAAATGTGTAGACTTTGTAAGGTTTTTTTTGTTAACACAGAATAATTTTTAAAACAAAACAAACTATAAGGATAATGCTGAGATCAATACTCATTCCCGGAAAAACACATCACTTAAAACTTATTTAAACATCTTGTAAATATTTGGAAAGAAACACTGTTCGATAACCCGATTTTCCGCTAGCATAAGTTTGTTAAAGCACTTTAATTAATTATGAAATGTTTTTTTCTTCTGGTGCAAAACGTAATCGCCAGGGCAAAAACTGACGATAGGTGTTACAGGACTGAACGGATCCGTGCCAAAATCTATTCTGGTATAAAGTTGCGTTCTCTCAAAAATATATCTCCATAGTCCCGTGGCGAAATATGAAGGATATCCCGTTTTTTTAAATCAAACGTGAACGAGTTATATTAAAAGAGAACAGAGTGCTAGGGCAGAGCTATCGATTTTTCATCGCGGTGGAAACTTATTGATTACAAGGCTATTTAAGAGCTCATCGTAATTCGTCTTTAAACTTTTCTAGTAGAGAAAGGGATACTTCTCTATTCAAATTCGTGTGGATATGTGAATTGCAAACATATTACATGCAGAATCGGAAACATTTTTTCTGTTATAATTTCACACTTTTCAGAAATTTAAAATAATCACAAAACCATCAGCGGTGCTAAATACTTATTACTTCATATTTCACTTTCTATTAATAAACTTATTAAAACTGGTGGTTTTGTTTTACAAACATAACTTTGTCGTAACGTCACGGTGAAGTTGACTTCCTTCAAAGTGATTATTACTGTAATAAAGAATTCTATTAAGTTATCGTATCGCTGATGAATAAAGAAATGTAGAATATTCAAAAAAATTAGGAAAACATTAATTTAGTAAGGAAAAAAGTAAATAAAAACAAAAAATAAAAACTTATAGAAACGATCTTTCTATACCGTAATTTTAAACAAAGCTAAATAAGGAATAATCCAATTATTGCAATATGTTTTTTTTTTGAAGAATTTGAGTACTTAAATGGATTCGTAATTCTTAAACAAATCCCTATTTTTGAAAAGTATAATAACGAAATCTGTTACAGTTCCCTGAATTTCTCTTTTAGATACTTAATAGCCAACTGAGTGATTGCTTTCACATTTAAACTAACTTTAGGGTAAAGTCCGTTTACCCTTAGCAGTAAAACCCTATAGATACTGGCTACCTCAATACAGGTCTAGATGTTGAAATGTTTAATCACAAATACTAATATAAAATCTTTTTTATATTAGTATTTGTGTGTTTGTCAAACTGAGCATTTAGTAGAAGATCTGTTATTTTATCAAAGTTAGAGCTATGTTATCAAGTTTTAAAAAAATGTGGCGTGCATGGACAAATGATGGAAATAGTGCATCCGGAAGTGGTATCTCAAAAAAAAAAACATTTATCCCTTGTTGCGAAGGAAATAGTAAAAAACGTTTATTTATCTCTCTTAAAGAAAGAGTATAACAAAACGAAAGTTTGGGCGAAACGTGCTTTTTAACTAAAAATCCTTTATCGACGGGAAAAGATATCGTAACCAAAACCATTACATCAAGGAAACAACGGCCCGACATGGGCAAATTTAGAAGTGTTGAAGAAGCTGATAAAGAGTTAATTCCAAGAAAAATGTATGCCATGTACAATAAACAACTGATTGTTAAAGCAATAAAAGGCAAGTGTTAATGCAATTCCAGCGATTAAAAGTATGGCGTTGGGATTATTTAACTTCCATACATCAACATAGGGCAGAAAATCGTCCAATCATATATCTTGACGAAACATGGTTTGATACCCACCACTCCCACAAAAGGATGGAACGATTCAATAAGTAAGTGCCAAACCAAAGCTCCCTCAAATAGAGGACAGATGATTACAATTTTGCATACGGGTTCAGAAAATGGTTTTATTCCAAAGCCTTTGTTAATCGATCTTCCAAGAACATAGCCAATTCATCTTTGGATTATTATCAAGATACAGATGCAAAATATTTGAAGATTGGTTTCAAAATCGCCTTCTTCCAAATATTCCAAAATAAATGTTTTGAAAGCATATTTAAAAAAGAATATATTTATGACAATCTTACTGGTGCCTCTGGTCATACAGTTTGGCGTCTTCCTCCGTGTTTGTATTTTTAATCCGATCGAACATATCTGGCATGAATTAAAAGCCATGATTACGAGAGAAAGCACCTCTCCCACAATAAGTACTTCTGTAATAGATTTAATTAAAAAAATAATATATTTCCGTACATACCTGGAAAATTTCTGTTAGATATGTAATTAAGGTTGAAGACTCTTATAATTTTATACATAGTAGTGTTAAGCCCTTAATAATTAGTTTAGGTTAGACGAAGACGATAGTGATAGTAAAACGGAACTGAATATAGAGTAGGTTAGAGTAAGTTGCATAAAAAAACTAAGATGCATTTTATCATATTGAAATAAAAATATAGTTTTTAAGTTTTATTGATAATTGTTTATAAAATCGGAAATAAATACATAATATTAATTTTGTTTTTAAGTTATTTTCTTTTTCGTCTAAATTCTTTATTAATATGGAGACAAAATCCGCAACTGTACACTTTTAAGAGTGTACTAAAGAATCTCGTGCCTACATAATAGAGGTTTACTAGGTAGCTAATTTATGGGAGGGTTCTACGGCTAAGGGTAACAGGTAAATTTTATTGCAGTTAAAAAATCAACGAATAATTCTGAAACAGATTACATATGGTATTTGAATACATATGCAAAGTATATTTCAAAACTTCCAGAATTTAGCTAAAATAACAACAAATTAAATATTTAAAGAATGTTATCACAGGCGTCCATATTCACTAACGACAAAAAAAGTTTTGTATTTTGTAGTACAGTAATTTTGGTTTAGATACAGGTTCTGCTTAATGGTAAATGTGTCTCGTAATTTGCAAACTAATAAAAGTAATAGCCAACTCAGCCACAATTTAGCCAACTGCTCAAGGCGCGTCACTGCCTTGAGCAGTTGGCTGGTTAATATTAAAATGGATCTTAATTTTTATGATGCTTGAAAGACAGAAAAAACTTTTATGAAACTATATAGGTTTGAATTTTTGGAACTTATAATAATATATTTTTGGTAGGACACTGTATTAAAGAACTAAATATCGAGGATAGATATGAAGATAGCCTGATCCGATACACGATATGAAATTAACTACACCGTTTCTATGAAAAACACCTAGGTGTAAAAGCCATGAAAGCAACGAATTATAACCACGTAGCTTACCAGAACTTGCTTAATTGAAAAATACAGATTATCTGAACAAAAAAAAAACAACACTAACAAAAATACAAAATGAGAATAAACAATTTTTCAGTAAAGATATGAATTTTCACTGTCACTAAAATTATACGTATCGCCAGGCCCATATTATAGGCAATCATACTGAAGGGAACTGAAATTCACCAACTATACAGGCTGTTCCAAATTCGACGGGATAGCATTTCCATGTCAAAAATCGTAAGAGATACGAGGTTGGTTAAATTAGGGCAAAGTTGTGAATGTCGAATAATATGCCGTTGATAAAGTTTGGAAATTCCGACGACTTTAGAAGATATCCGTAAAAATTGGAAAATTGTTATTTGCTTTGCAAGAAACGTTCGATTTTAAATTTGGGTAAACGCTCTGATACAAGAGAGAAAGTGAATATAAAGATTAAAATTTCTTTTGTAATATCTTTGGAAATGTAGCTTAAAAGAAAAATTTTCGTTGTTTTACGGATATCTTTGGAAGTAGTGGGAATTTACATTACATTTAATTTAATTTTCAATTTACATACAATTTATATATATGTATATATATATATATATATATATATATATATATATATATATATATATATATATATATATATAAATATATATATATATATATATATATATATATATATATATATATATATATATATATATATATATATATATATATATACAGGGTGTTCCTTAATGACATGCTAATATTTAAGGGGGTGATTTTTGGACCCATTTTAAGAAAAATCTTCATATGAACTTATGTCCTAAACGTCTTAACTTTTGAGATACAGGGTGCTAAAGTTTTCACAAAAAAAATTATTTTTTTTAATAACTGTGATACTACTGTAGATATCTTTATGAAATTTGGTACACGTGTTCTATGCATCAAGATGCATTTTCTAATGTACAAGCAATTTTATTCTTTTTACCAGTGGCGTCCGTACGCGTTTTGCTTAGAATATTTTTGGAGAAAAAAATGGTACGCCACTGCTTTATCTTAAAATAAAAATTATTTTTGGAATTCTCATTCCATTCATTGAGCAAAGTCGATCTCTTGATTTTCTTTCGGCCGACGCATAGTTTTCGCTTAAAAAAATAGAAATCGTTTTACTTCAGGGTCAAATCGTTAAAAATCTGATGTGGTGACTGTTGTGTGGAAAGCGTTTTTTTTCTTTTTTCGTGCTATTCAGTTCATTTAATAATAAATATTAATTAATTTAGAAATAAGTAATTGATTTACTTTACTTTAGGATTGATTACTTTAGGAAACAATTTTTAATGTGCCAATAAATTACAGCGGGGATTTCAGCTTGCAGAAAACAAAGTTTACAGAAACGGCTTAATTTTATTAATTATTAACAATTATAAAAATTGTTGGAAGTGGCCACCTTCACTTAATATGCATGCTTCCGCCCGTCTACGCATGGAATTGCGCACTCGTTCAAATATTCCCGGCGTATTCCGTATAGTTTCACACGAGGCAACTATTCGCTCTCTTAAATCTTCTACAGTGTTAACGGGAGTTTTGTACACTAGAGTTTTAAGGTGCCCCCATAAAAAGAAATCCAAACTATTGAGATCGGGGATCTTGCTGGCCATTGCTGAGGTCCTCCGCGACCTATCCAACGATCAGGATAAACTGTATCTAAATGATTTCGGACAATTACGCTGAAATGAGCCGGTGCTCCATCGTGCATGTACCATATGCGATGCCTTAACGCAACTGGTACATCTTCAAGCAACCCAGGTAGTTCTTCTTCGAGAAAATGCAAATAAGACCGTCCATCAAGACGTCCTGGTAGGAAAAATGGGCCTATGAGATGATTACTAATAATTCCTGCCCAAACATTAAGCGAAAATTGTTCTTGAAAATGGGTTTCGGTTATGGCATGCGGCTTTTCTTCCGCCCACACATGATTGTTATGGAAATTTTGAATAGCATTCCTAGAAAAAGTTGCTTCGTCTGTGAACAAAATTTGTGACTCAAACTGCGGATTTAGTGTAATACTCTGAAGATATCACTGAGAGAAGTTCACACGCTGTGGGAAATCCCTGGGGAGTAATGCCTGTACTCTTAGAATATGATATGGATATAACAAAAAGTCAACTAAAATACGCCAAACAATTTGGTGACAAATATTCAAAGCTCTAGCGATCTTCCTCGTACTCGTCTCAGGATGTTCGTCGATTTCTTGCAGCACCGCTGCCTCAACTTCAGGTGTTCTGACAGTTCGAGGTCTGCCTTCCGAAGTACCTTTATTGAAACTACCTGTTTCGCTAAGTCGGCGATGAATATTCGAAAAGGTTCGGCTATCTGGCAAGGCACGATTAGGATATCTTTCCTGATAAATGCGTCTGGCTTCTGTTGCATTACCATCTGCGAGGCCATATGCGTAATGCATTGCCGCCATTTCCGCATTCGTATAATTTACCATATTTAATGATATTATTCGAAAAAACGGCGAAAATAACTTCAATAACTTCAATGAAACACTAAAAACCAAAGAGATGACACACTGAGATGGTTTTGAACACCAACAGCTTACTTTAAGTCATTTGACATCGACGTTTGTAAAAACGTAATTTATTCCAGGACTACTAGATTTATGGGTTTAAAAATTATTATTAGTTGGTATTGAGATATTATGAAGCAATTTTAACTCAATTATTTAATCAAGAACGGACCATCAGACGAGAAAACTTTTTCGTTTATGAACACATTCGATGTCATAATTTTCTTTCACCCGATAAATAAGCGATTTCCACACAACAGTCACCCTATCAGATTTTTAACGATTTGACCCTGAAGTAAAACGATTTTTATTTTTTTAAGCGAAAACTATGCGTCGGCGGAAAGAAAATCAAGAGATCGAATTTGCTCAGAAATGAATGAGAATTCCGAAAATAATTTTTATTTTAAGATAAAGCAGTGGCGTACCATTTTTTTCTCCAAAAATATTCTAAGCAAAACGCGTACGGACGCCACTGGTAAAAAGAATAAAATTGCTTGTACATTAGAAAATGCATCTTGATGCATAGAACACGTGTACCAAATTTCATAAAGATATCTACAGTAGTATCACAGTTATTAAAAAAAATTATTTTTTTTCTGAAAACTTTAGCACCCTGTATCTCAAAAGTTAAAACGTTTAGGACATCAGTTCATATGAAGATTTTTTCTTAAAATGGGTCCAAAAATCACCCCCTTAAATATTAGCATGTCATTAAGGAACACCCTGTATATGGGATGTAAGTACATTAACCAGTCTCGACCTTTTTTGCCAGCCCTCGCTATCGCTCGGGCGCAAACTCTTCCTCGACTAGTAAATGTTACTTACATCCCTTATAGTAAAAATAACTATTTTTACATTCCTTGTGAAAGGAAAGTAGGTGAAGGATGACTTTACATACCCCGATTTTTTCCACTTTTTTGGTGTTGTTTTAATGTACTATCGTAAACTAGATATTTCTTAACATATTTAACGTTGGTTGAATAATTTTTCTAATAAAAAAAATACTAAAACACTAAACTTACCCTCCTGTTACGGAAGTTTTAACGTTGTACGCTGTCAAAAGTAACTAAAATATGTAATTCTCACTAATCTTTATTCATAATACATGATATTTTTCTTGTAAAAGTTACAGAAAACCTACATCATTCACATATTTTATTTATAGACTTCTAATAACATTTCTGCAATGACAAGCGATTTTCGTCATGTCTAAAATGTCAAACGCCAGAAAATAAACTAAATTGACCATGTTGCCACGTTTCCAACATTTTTTCTCAAACTAAACGTCATATTGCGTAAATTAAACTCGAGTGATTTATATTCGGACCAATAAAAACAAAGCTTATATATTATTGGATAAGGCAGATATGAGTAGGAAATTTCCTTGGGTTTTTACCCCCACTCTAGAAATTTCCAATTTTTTCATTCTAACATTTATATGGTAGAATACAGTTTGTTCGCCTTTTAATTAACGTTTATTACTTTGCCCCAAACATGGATGTTGCAAATGTTTTCCAGTTAATGCAGATACTGTCGCTGGACGACGAGTTGTTGTTACAGCAGTTGTACGATGCCCCGATGGCCGTTGTCGTCGGGAATGTTCACTATGTAATCGATGTGCTGTTATCCAGCAGTATAGATATTTTAAAGTCTGGTAAGTTGAGGCAACGCCTCAATTTATCTATTAATTGCCCAATGGCGGCGTGAAAAATTCCTATAAATTATGATATGTAAAAATTATAACATTTTATATTATTTCAAAATCATTATTACATAAACGAAGAAATATTGTCAAAATTTCGATAAAAAAAAATTAAAGAAAAATATTTTTTTTATTAACAATATTATCACAATAAATACAATATCTTAATAATCTATTTTTGGTTAAATATTACATATAAATAAATACAAAACGAAAAGTGTTGGCACTGTAAAAAGAAATTACCAAGAAGATGTTAGACGGCGCCGGCGCTGGCGCGTGGAATTGTATAGTAGAAAGTATAGACAACTTTAACTTTAAGGGAAGAAAAACGTACTTTAAAGTTCTTCATAGTTTTCCTGGCCGCTGTCAAAGCTATCGCTATCACTGTCACTCTCGTCTGTCTCGCTATCATCCCCAGGTTAATTATCGAGCGTTCAACTTGCTCCATCATGTAATCCGTTTCCCAAAATTTCTGCTCAATATTTATGACATGCTGGCAAATTTTTTCCCAATCAAGTGGAGTGACCGATGCAATGGCTTCTTCTAAAACTTCTTTTAATTTTGCAGTGCTAAAGTCGCCTGATGTATTGCGTTCTCTAATGTGCCTTTTAATTTTAGCCTAAGCTAGCTCAATTGGATTAAGCTCACACATATATTGGCCGGAGACCTAAGTGGAATGTGACCGTGGTTTTTGATAATGTTGTCTATCACATAATTTTTCTGGTCATACGGTGGTTTATGTAGTTGAATAAGTTCAAATAAAGCAAATTTTCTTGCAGTCAGGTCATATGTTATACCTAAAAATTTAGTTCATGTTAGTTTTCTTAGTCCGATCGGCTTATAAAAAAAGTATAGAAATCACGATTATAGCCCAGACAGCACAACAGATCAAATGGATGTCCAGATTTTGTCTATTTAAAGCCCGGTACGTCCATTGACATTTCCTGGACATTATTTATATATCCACACATATGCATTTAATGGATGTCCTAAGCTGGATATCAAATGTTTAACCAGTCAATTTCAAATGAATGTCCACTTTTGTATTCCCATTGTAAATCCATAAATAGCACCAACACTGTTTTTTTTTATTTAATTTTAAATCCATTTTATTCATTAACTTTTCATTTTGTGTATTTTCAAATTTTTACCTAATTTCTCTGATAAATAGGTATGGTTGAAAATTAAATCAAGTTCTATTTAAAGTGCCGTAACATTTTTAAGAAATTTATGAATGTAAAATTTTCGTTATCTACATAATTTTAAATTAATTACTAAAACAAAAAAAAATGTAAAGAAAAACGATAAAATAATAATATGTTAGTTAAAATGATAGTAGAAGCAATTGATTGTATAATATATAAAGCAAAACATTCAACTTGGATGATCTGATCTAAAATTTGGCAACACATGCTCAAGTCACAACGACTTCTTGCGCTCAAATGTAAAAATTTTTATATTTGACATTTTAGATACACTTGCCGCAGTAAAAGCGGTATACAGTAGAGCATATACACCGATTCTTATATGTTCTACGACATGACAAGTACAGCTCAGTGGCAAGATGCTTGGCTGCCACGCAGGAGGTTTTAGTTCAAATCCTAGCAGTGGCTGTTTTCTTTTGCATTCTGGACTCCCTTAGTTTGTCCAGCGGTGGACGTCCATTGGATAATGAATTTTGTGATACCCGTATAACGATTGGACTTCCAATGGGCTTGTGTTGTAAATTAGAAAATGTCCAATGAATATCCACTATGTCCATAGCCATACACACACTGGATTTCCTGTGTACAGGGTGGCCCACATAAGATGACCCACTACCTTATCTCATAATCTGTACGAGATAGGGAAAAAAGTTTTATACAAAAGTTTCTTGGGTTTATCTAAATTTTTTAAATATTGTATTTTTATATATACAGGGTGTGTCATTTTGCGTTGACAGATGTCAACTTTGTTATTTTAAATGGAACACCCTGTATATTATTATGGATTTAAATAGCTCTCTTAGAGACGATTTCAACGATGGATTATATTGAAATTGGAAAAAAATGTTACAGTGTTGCCACGTTTTGCGTACCATCAGTTTTCTCAAGATTTTTAAATGCAACCCCCTATATTTTATAACGGATTTAAATAGAGCATCGAAAGACGATTTCAACGATATATTATAACATAGGTTTACAAGTCACGGTTCCCGAGTTTTGGGGATTTTCTTCAGGAATCAATTTTAATATTAAACAATTTTTACTAAACATAACATAAACTATTAAACATGACATAACAAGAACAAAGACAAAAAAATAAACATTACTTAAATTAAATTTTCTATATAACCACCTTCCTGTGCTATACATGTTGTATAAATAATGTCTAATTTTTTTATTGCCCTACGAACTGCTCCACTCTCATTGATCAAATGGATCTCTTCCATTATTCTCCCCCTTAAATCGTCTACGTTATTAACTTTATTCTTATACACTTTGTCTTTATTATTTCCCCATAAAAAAAAATCTAGTGGAGTTAAATCGGGACTACGAGCTGGCCAGGGTATTGACCCAAATCTGCCAATCCACATTGGAAATCTTTCATTTAACCATTCAATTACAAGTCTTACGGTATGGTACGGCGCACTGTCTTGTTGAAATACAAGACCATCTTTAATTTCATCCGGTAATTCATTAATAAGAGGTTGTATTTCATTTTGCAACAAACTGTGGTATCTCTGTCCGTTAAGAGTCCTATCATAAAAAACCGGCCCAATCACTCGGTCCTTTATTATTCCGCACCAAACATATACACTTTGATGTCCCTGCTTTCTGATGGCTTTGATTTTATGTTGATTTTGCCTTGACCAGTAGTGGCAGTTCTTTCGGTTAAATATTCCCGCGGTGTTGAAAATTGCTTCGTCAGTGAAAAGAATTTTGTCAAAAACCGGTTGATCAAAGTGGCGGTCCATCATATCCATGCAAAAAGTAGCTCTGTTGTCAAAATCTATAGCTAGATATAGATAAGATAGCTCTTGTACCGGAGTGAATTTGAAAGGATGGTAATCGTTGATATTAAGTGTTCTCTGAATACTTGCTCGGCTAATATGCGGTATGCCCGTGCGGCATCCCTTTGGGAATTTTCATTGCTTTCCTCAAAATATAAAAGAACATCAAGTTGATTTTCTTCTGTAAGAACTGTCCTAGGCCGGTTTCTTTTATTGTTTATCACAACGCCATTTTCCAGATCTCGTGTAATTCTTACGAAGATTTTCTTACTTGGAATTCTGATATTTGGATACAGTCTTCTATACTCCCTTAACGCTAGTGCGGGACTCTTATTGTTTCTAATGAAGCACTCATATAAATTTAAACGTTGTTGAAAAGTGTAGTTCGACATAATTATTTCTTAAATTTACTAATTTAATCAAGAAATGCAACCAAGCTGTCAAATTTCATGCAAATAATATTTCGTTTGTTTCCATGGTTTTGAAGCACAGCCTACTTAAAATTGTTGATAGGGTTGTGGAAAGGTTGGTAAATAATTGTGAGAGAAAAAACACGAAGCCAATACTTAGCTTGATGACGTTTATTACTCGACTGACTTTCAGACGCTCTATATAAAAACGAAACAACAAAAATGATTAGTAAGCAAAGACATTTTGCGGCACCATTATCGACACAGTCGCCTTGGCCGTCTGTTTCGGTAATCGCTAATCATAACATTGATAAGGCTTATTTAGTATATGGGAAGGAAACATAAAGAACTATTTTTAAATAGATTCACACTATTTTAACAAAAATACACATTATGTATTTAACTGATTTTTAGAGAGTTTTACGTTTGATCTGGAAAACGGCGTGGTAATAATTATTCAAAGCAATTAGAAAATCTAATTTAAATATTCTTTAGCATATAATATTAATTTTGTTGTCTTCGTTCATGTCATGTCACGTTTAATAGTTTATATTATGTTTTAGTAAAAATTGTTTAATATTAAAATTGATTCCTGAAGAAAATCCCCAAAACTCGGGAACCGTGACTTGTAAACCTATGTTATAATATATCGTTGAAATCGTCTTTCGATGCTCTATTTAAATCCGTTATAAAATATAGGGGGTTGCATTTAAAAATCTTGAGAAAACTGATGGTACGCAAAACGTGACAACACTGTAACATTTTTTTTCAATTTCAATATTTTTACCTACACGTCCAATAAAGCATAAAATTATGTTTTTTCCTGCACAAAAATGAAACAAAAAAGTTGATAAATACCAGAGATACAACAAGTTGAAAATATGTCAAAAATTGAAGATGATCGTAAATATCTCCGAAACGGCGCCTCGTAGACCCATCTTATAATACATCGTTGAAATCGTCTCTAAGAGAGCTATTCAAATCCATAATAATATACAGGGTGTTCCATTTAAAATAACAAAGTTGACATCTGTCAACGCAAAATGACACACCCTATATATATAAAAATATAATATTTAAAAAATCTAGATAAACCTAAGAAACTTTTTTCCCTATCTCGTACAGATTCTGAGATAAGGTAGTGGGTCATCTTATGTGGGCCACCCTGTACAATTTTGTGCTGTCTGGGAGTGAGCGCCATTGATAATAATTCGTTAGCGTCACTAGTGTCAGTTGTCGCGCCTTGAACCACCTGATGTCTGCACATCAAAGGAGCCGGCAATGAATTATTGTTCCTGGCTCGTACTACTACTGGCGCGGTTCCCGAATATTTGAAATCAGTCATATGTATTTAGAATAACTAAAGTTGTTTGATTGATTAATAATTACTTCTACTATGTTTCATTACAAAAAAATATTGGTTGCTAAAGAATATAAACTATACCTTTGTATCACACATCTAAAATGTTGTAAATTTGTGGACAAAAATTAACTTTTGACAACATGGCTGCGCCATGATTTTCGTAAACGCATTTTACATTAACTTCACTTAAAAAACTAAAAAAATAAATAAATACATGAAATGAAATTGGTCTAAAATTATTATACTGTACCTGTTGAACTTATTCCACTTGCTATCCCAAAAACTTCTGCACTTTGCCAGCATTTTTTTACAGTCAAATCGTTATCGATCCACGTTTCATCGATATATATATAATTTTGCGCCCCTCTGTGCGATATTTTCTTATGCATATTTATATCGCCAGTGCAAAATATTTGGCTTTTCGATTAAAAGTTTTCTTTTATTCTGGCATTTACGCCAACAGAATTCACTGGATTTCAGAAGGAGACGTAAAGTTTCCCTCGAGAAAGGAAAGTTGACTACAGTACTCAACTCTCGCAAAAACTTTCTTAAAGTTGGTACTTGTTTCAATTCCAAATAAAATTTTTCGATTGTTCGCCTCACTATGCTAAAATCAAAGTCCTCACATTGGTCTACCCGAGACATGCGACTCCTTTTTTGCCTGATGGAGACGATAATTTTTTTTCAGGGTTATTTCTTAGCCGTTGAACATCTTCTCGGTGAATCTTTTTTTACAATGCTGGCACTTGCGCTGGTATACTGGTGTAGTATGGAGTTGCATCACCCTGTATATTATAACTATTGAACAATAAAGTGTATTGAACTAACAACATAATGTAGGTCAGCTGTGTCAGCAATTGCTGGCAAAGCAATGAACTTGTCTATTGGATGATTTTGTAATGTATAATATTAATTAGAATAAAACCAATTCATAGAACGAACAAGTCGTATCATTGACGCAACCTTAAGGGTTGAACCTAAATTACTACATGGCGATCCTGCCAGCCCTCTGAGTTACTATTTTACCACTATAACAACCGACAAGCGATGGGAAAGGCCAATTCTAAAGAAGAAATTGTTATAAACCAGGCGTCGAATGGAGATTCAAGGGGAGAAATAACCAATGAAAATAAGGGATTTTCTCTTTCCGAGTACCTTTTAATTATATTGATCTCAGCGTTACTGGCAAGTGTAACATATCTAGCAATAAAACGATGCAAAAAAGGGTTGAAAAAGACAATTAGGCGAGAAGTAAACAAAGAAGTTTTGCGCAGATCCACTGAAGGCTTGAACCAAGACGAAAAGGATTAAAATTTTAGGGTTCTCTTTTAGGTATACACAAGTTAATGTATGGATATGGAAAATAATGGAAAAAGCAGTAATTGCATATGGAATAATATGGCTAAAGATACGAAGAAACAATAATTATGCAAACATAATATAAACTAAATTAACGCTAAGTTCTACATGTAAGTGGTGATATTATTCCGTTATTTTGTAGGATTTTTTGATTAGATAAATAGTTAAACTTAGTAATTGTTATCAGGAAGTAAGGACTCGTTATACGCATTTTATTAATAAAAAATGATAATAATAAGTTCTAATATAGTTTCTTATGGGAGATAAGCTTAATGAAATTCTCAGCTCCTTAACTGTAATTAAGAATAATTTAGTAAAATCAAGTTACGAAAGGCGAAAATTGCCTATAACAGAAAAAAGAATCGATGAAGCTAAAATTATTTATAGCAAGCTAGAAGGGGAAATTTATGTTATAAATAAGAAAATTAACGATTCAGAATTAGATGACAGCGATATTTTAGTTCTTAAGAATATTGTTTCAAAAATAAAGATAGTATATAAGGAAATCTTAGCGTTTAGTCAACAAAAAAGTGTTAATTCCAGTGAAAATATGTCGTCTTTTGATTTAAAAGTAGCATCTAACCTTTTACCTGTATTAAACGGATCGGAAGAAACTATAAAAAATTTGATTGAATCAGCGGAATTTTATAATTCTATTCTTAAAGATGACGATAAACCACATTTAATAAAATTTATTTTGAAAACTAGGCTCTCAGGTAACGCGAAATTAAGGCTAAAATCTACTTATGCGTCTCTTGCAACCCTTATAACCGACATAAAAACTTATCTTTTGACCCAAAAATCAAGTACTGCCCTTCAAACAAAATTATTTTCTATCAGACAAAATAATAAATCTATCGAAGAATTTGGCAAAGAGCTTGAGGACATTTTTGTCGATTTAACAATTTCACAAGCAAACGACGACCCTGAAGTCTATGACATTTTAAGGCCTATTAACGAAAAAACAGCAATAAAAAGGTTTGCAAATGGCCTTAAAAATCAAAGACTCAGTACAATTATATCGTCAAGAAATTTCGAGTTTTTAAAAGATGCCATAAGAGAGGCACAAGATGAATCAAATTCTTTTCAACCATCAGATAATCCCCAAATTTTTAATTTAAATCAAAGGGGGAGAGCAAATTATAGCAGAAATTTTCATAGGAGTTTTAATAATAGGGCACAAACATTTTCAAGACAGTATAATAATAACAGCTTTAATAATAGAATGAATTTTAGTAATCGTAATAATCAGCGTTTTCCAAGATATAATAACAATTTTAACCGAGGTAACAACAATAATTTTCGTGGTCAGCAAGGCCGGTCGTTTACGCGACACGGGTCTAGAGGAATTCGACGGAATAACAACATTAATTTTGCTGAGCAAGTGTTAAATGTAGGTGTCGGAGATAACTCGCCGTCAAGCGGGGAAACTTTTTTTCGTCCCTAAAAATGAAAAATGTAGTAAACAAATGGAGTATGGAGTTGCATCACCCTGTATATTATAACTATTGAACAATAAAGTGTATTGAACTAACAACATAATGTAGGTCAGCTGTGTCAGCAATTGCTGGCAAAGCAATGAACTTGTCTATTGCATGATTTTGTAATGTATAATATTAATTAGAATAAAACCAATTCATAGAACGAACAAGTCGTATCATTGACGTAACCTTAAGGGTTGAACCGAAATTACTACATGGCGACCCTGCCAGGATCATGTAGTAATTTAGGTTCAACCCTTAAGGTTACGTCAATGATACGACTTGCTCGTTCTATGAATTGGTTTTATTCTAATTAATATTATACATTACAAAATCATGCAATAGACAAGTTCATTGCTTTGCCAGGAATTGCTGACACAGCTGACCTACATTATGTTGTTAGTTCAATACACTTTATTGTTCAATAGTTATAATATGCAGGGTGATGCAACTCCATACTACACTGGATTCTTCATCAGAAATTCTATACACATTTGCAACTAATTCACGCGAGTGGCTGTGCAAAGTTTGTTTTGTTTTATATATCGATTTGCTGCCATAATAGTTAATATTTACTGAACATAAACAAATCAAAAAAGCCACTGGTAAAACACGAGATCTAATGGCTGCACCCAAACATCACCGAGGGTAGGCATAAAAACGAACCAATTGTTTTTGTGGGGGGCCAATGAGATGCCAAATGTCCACCTGCATTTTTGTGATCGAGGCGTTGATGCCTTGTTTCCTACTTTGGATTTCTTAAAGGTTTAACATAATTGTGTAAAAGTTAAAGTAAATGTTAATAACACGAATAACTTCGTTATTTGTTACATAAATGTTAGTACCTTTCATGATTTAACTTGTGGATGGTTAAAAGTAAAAATTGCTTATAAGATACTTGTGTTTGTTTATTTTGTTTAAATGTTATAAAATATTAAAGAAAATGGGATAGTTGATCATTTTTTAAAACCTGGCAATGAGGCTTGCTACCTCCCACGTTCTTTCTGTGGTTCATAACAAACTTGCCAAGCTTTAGAGACCTTTGTTCGTCCATAAAACTATCATTCAAGGTAAAAACTACTATTATAGCCATAATATAATATTTGAAAGTTTAAAATCTTGTTTTGATGTTGATGTTCTCGTTTTTACTTTCTAGCTGGTGTTCTTCTTCTAGCAAATTGATGAATCCGCCATCACTAAGCGGAAATATCATGTAGGAAGACTGGTGCCAGAACGGTGGATTCTGGGAATATACGATGTAATGGCAGGGCGAGGTTACATCGTGTTTGTTCCAGATAGGTATGCACTTACCCTCCAAACCATCATCGCTGAGCATGTGTTACCTGGCACAGAAATATGGACGGATTGTTGGCGAAATTTTGTAGATCTCCAAACGGGGGTTGGTACGCGCCTAAAACAGTTTTTGAGACGTCTGGGAGTGATGCAGTTCATGTGGTGGCTGGTTTATGGGCACACTGCATTCTCCCGGTTTCTAAATTTAATCGACCAGATTTCACAAAAATATCCTTTTTAATTTTTTTTTTCAAGTGTGTGTGTTTTTGTGTTTTGTTAATAACTTTCTTTTTGACATTGATTGTACCTACTTACGTGGCATATACTTCAGGAAAATTAGGTGAGTTTGGCAACGTCACAACAATTTCCTTTCTGTATTCTGTCAAAAACCTCATAATGTAGAGTTTTTGCATTGAAAAGTACTGTAAATTTCATTAAATTTATTTTTCCGAAAAAAAATTTGTTTTACAAGCAACTTTTGGTTTTAATCTACTGTATACAGCATATACTAATGTTTAAAATTAAAAAAAAACCTCAAATGGGTAGGTATGTAAAGTCAACAAGATCCGGAAAGTACTGTAATCGTGAAACAATGACGCTACGAGGTTGTTTTCAGATCTTTACGTTTCAGGGTCCCTAGATGCTGAAAAACACGTTTTCTCAATCCTGTCAGTCTGTGTGTCTGTCGGCTGTTCGAGGCATAGCTAAAAGAACTACTTTTTCGATTGACTTAAAATTGTGGTCAAAAATTATGCGTCATATAGGGATGACGTGATAACATTTTGGTAAAAATCCGATATGGCCAAACTAATGAAAAGAACTACTTATCCTTCAAATTATGCACAAAAATCAAGTGCTACGAATGAATTACTTAATCAAATCTTTAAAAATACTGCCTGGAAAAACTACTTAATGGATTGATTTCAAATTTGGCGGCCAAGTAAAATGTTTATAATAATTAAAAAAATCACCCGTTCGTAACATAGCAATACTACTTACACGATTAACTATAAATTTAAGTTTGCGCAATAAGATGACGACCTAGTGAAACGTTAAAAAATTATTACTGAATACATAATTATTCAATTTACTTCAGATTTTGCACGAAAATCAATCAAATATATTATTTAAAAAAAAATCAACCTAAAAACTACTTACTAGATTGATTTTAAATTTTGTGCAAGCATTCCATATGGTATAGAGATAAACTAGTAAATTTGTGGTACAAATTTAAGATGGCGAACAAAATGGCGGCCATATAAAACTTTTAAATAACGAAAAACAATCGTCTTAGTCGAGCGATTTTAAGTTTTGCACAAAAATTAAATGTGATACGAGATAAACTCGTACGAATTCAAGATGATGCAACAAAATGGCGATATGTCACTGTAAAAACTAATTATTCAATTTATTTTAAATTACAGTCAAAAATTAAGTAGGTAGAAACTGGTAAAGTTTTGATATGAATCCAAAATGGTGGAACAAAATGGCGCCCAATAAAAAAAATATGGGTTACTAAATGACTATTTGCCAAACTAAATTGGGTCAGATTTCTCTATTCCTAATAAAGAGAAGGTCGAATCCTTCCGGAAATTCCGGGTAAAGGAAATGTACCGATTTTTTTGTTTTTGCTATTTATGTTTTCAATTTACATTATGTCCATGAAATTAATAAGGGGAAAACTTTTTATATGGTATTTTTCGAAAAAAAAAAATACAGTTGACGGTGAGGAATTTTATATCTGATGTACAGGGTGGTAGGTAGCAAGACCTTTAAAAAATTGATTTTCGATTATGTTTTTTTAAATTGACTTAACGTAATAAAACTCTTGAAGGTCGTACTAATATCAAAAACTATAATAAAAATATAAAAACTGAATGTACAGGGTGTCCGGAATTGGTTGCAAAAGCAGGGTATCTCGCTTATTTTTAAAGATAGAACCTTGCGGTTTTCACGAACCTGAGCTAATTTTTTGTGAAACTCATGAAGCTGTAAACAAAATTTTCATAGCCTTCTTCGTTTATGAGATACAGGGCGAAATAGAAAATTTTGCATTTTGGAACCCCCCTCGTATCTCGGTTATCCTTTAAATTAACGCAAAGGGAAAAATTGCTGCTTATGCAGTTTTTTACGCTGGATCCAGTGGCGTAGTCATGTTTTTCATTTGAGTTGTTGTTTTTTAGATATGACCCAAAGTTGTGTTTTTTTAAATGGGACACCTTGTATATTTGTCCAGAAAATGTTTTGTCCTTTTAAAAGCTTCTCAAAAATATATAATAGTATGTATTTTAATAAACAACAACAAAAATCCGAATTTTTATAATTATCATCCCAAATTTTGCAGTAGGCCATGCAAAACAATGCTGCATTTTATTTAAAGTCGTTAACAATATCTACATCTTAACAATAAATCAAAATAAATATGTAATTAAATCTATTTATCAAAATACGTATTGATAATTTCGCACCAAAAAAGTACCACCTACCTAGATTTATGTAACACAAGAACAAAACAGTAATAAATTATTATGTAACAAGCCTTTCAGCAAAAATCAACTGTCGTACAAGAACTACAATAACCAAGGAAATCAAAAGAGCTGTTCAAACTGATTTCCATTTTGTTCTATTTAAGCTTCGTACAATTTTCGTATTCGTTTTAGGGAATTAAGCAAAATAACGGGATGATTTTGTAAATAGCGAAAATTTTCTCTTATTGCATTTCCTAAATCTTGGACATTATCATAGTGGTCTTTGTAAATTCTATTTTCCAGATATCCCCATAGAAAGAAATCTAAAATCTACAAATCTGGGGACCTAGGGGGCCATCTTATAGGTCCATTTGTTCCGATCCATTGATCGGTAAAATTATGGTCCAGAAATAATCTCGTCATTCCAGAATTTTGTGCAGGAGCACCGTCTTGTTGAAAATAAATTTCGTTAATTTGCGCTAGAGGAACATCGTCAAGTAATTCAGGTATAGCTGCCTCTAAAATTTCTATATAGCGATTGGCTGTTAGATTTCCCTCAAATATATAAAATTTTGTATGTGTTCCTAATATGAACACATTTCGACCAAACCTGCCCTGCTGTCTTCTGGGAAATATTTGGTGTTGATTTTCCTGGGACCAGAATCTATTATTGTGCCTATTGAGTATACCAGAATTACTGAAATGTGCTTCGTCTGACCATATAACCTTCCTTTAAAAATCTCTAACCATATCGCATCTTTCTCGAAACCAATTGCAGAAGACTACCCGACGCTCTGCATCCCTTGGCTGTAAGTGCTGCACGAGCCTAAATTTGTATGGGTGGTATTTGTGCTTTTTTAGAATTTCTTGAACTCTAGTTTTTGGAATCCCTATGCTCTTTTCACTGGCCCTACAAGAGTTTGTAGGGTAAGCTTCTGCATTAGCCAAAACCGTAGTTTCCTCAGCCTCCCAATTTTCTTTATTATATTCTTGTAGATGATTCTTTAAAATGGGATCCACATATCGACGCTTTATCAAGGAAGTTGGGTTCTGCTTGCTTTGCGTTAAGATCTGTTTCCGAGGAGCTTAGCTTTTCTACCTCTAGAACTGTTTATTTTGCTCTTGTTGAGTCGCACCTCAGATATGCTATTCCATTCTGGGGTACATGTTGTGCGACTCAATTTGATCGAATTTTTATACTACAAAAAAGAGCTGTTCGTTACCTACTGAGACTTAACAGTAGAACTCACTGCCGAGATTTCTTTAAAAGATATAAAATACTAACCCTTCCTTGCTTATCCATTTTGGAATCGGTTTGCTTAATTCGTAAGCATGCACCTGCTCTATTAGAGAGACCTTCTCACAACTACCCTCTCAGAAACACTGAGCACGATCTCTATCTTCCAACCCCCCACTCAGAGTTAATTAAAAGATCAGTAATCTACAATGCAAAAAAAATGCATAATCACCTGCCATTTAACATCAAATCCATAATATCTCTGACTTCATTTCGCAAGGCTTTGAAATCATTCTTACTGGAAAGCGCCTTCTACACCGTGAACGAGTTTTACAACACATAAATTTATCCTTATGAACCCCTAGTGTGATAGTTGCCTTTACCAACCATTTTTACCGAATTTTGTATATGTATTTTTTTAATTGTTTCGTACTTTTTTATTTTTTATTTTTTACTTTGCTTTTTTATTTTTTTTACATTATATTTATGAAAATGTTTATAACATAGTACGACTGACAAAGTACATTTCTAATGTACTTCTTTTAGGATTCTATTATATTAATATTCTAAATTCTTGATTTAAATATTATTTTTCTATAATATTTATGATGTGTTTTTGTTTTGTTTTGTTTGCTAATTTTGATGTTTGTAAACTATTTTTTTTACAACAGCTTTGTCCACAAAATTGTAAAATTTTTTTGACAATAAAGCATTTATTTATTTATTTATTTATCTAAATAAAAATTAAGCAATAGTATTTCAACATACCTAAAAATTAACTATTTACCCGTTAAAATACATCTCAGAAGCCGCTTCAACATTTTCATTACTAATATAAAACAAGCTAACATATCGTACTTTTGATAATGTTCGAAAGTTTGGTTTTCTTCCATAATAATGCAAATATATTTTAACACAATAAATATATACAAAAAACTAGCGCTATATTTTATATACGCGTACAAAATTGGGAAATGTCATTTGCTTCCAAGAAAACAAAAGAAAACGGCATCGTTTTGCATGGCCTACTGCAAAATTTGGGATGATAATTATAAAAATTAGGATTTTTGTTGTTGTTTATTAAAATAGACCCATACTATTATATATCTTTGCTTTTGCAACGAAATCCGGACACCCTGTACTTGATTTAATTGGAATTTACAAAACTGCAATAAAAATTATTTAATAAAGTCGATCTGATGATCGTCGCCAGCAGACAGTAGTAGTTTTACTGAGGACAAGAAGTTGTCATAAAAATCAGTGGCGTACTTCGAATACCTTTCTGGGAGGGGAGCGGGCGACAAACATTTACATTTGGCAACTAAAAAAAGTCACTGATTTTTGTTTGTTAACACCACATAAGCTGTATACCCTTCAAAAAACAAGCTACTATGCCAAAAACAAATTCACACTTATGTAATCGTGACAATTATTTATAAACAGTTTTTATTTTCAAACATTTTGCTTGGGTTAAGAGTACTGGAGTAGGGGCTTTTGTAGCTTTTGCCCCCCTAGTAGTACGCCACTGAATTAAAAATCTAAAAATTTGTTGTTGAAATATTTTTTCAAAAGATAAAAACAAAATTTTAATATTCCGATTTCTTTACTTATAACTTCGAAAGTATTGGTCTTTATCTGGATAACTTTACCTTCATTTAACCGAACTGTATCATCGTTTTCGAGATCCCAATGTTCGTATGTAATAACCTGTATATTTTCACTAAACTTAAAGCGATTCTGAGTTAACGAAAAGAAAACAGCGGTAAATAACTTAAATTACTATTATTATAAAAGACATCATCATTTAAATTTGTACGAAAAAAAGTCGATATGTCAAATCAAGCAATAGATCTTCATTGTTCGAAGAACATAATAGTGGCGTATTACTCTTTGAAACGTTCACTAATTGACGTTGAGGTAAACAAATTGCAGTCCAGGAGCACATTTACTATAATTGCGTGAAAAATTTCATCCATTCTTGTCACCGATGACAACAAATACGAAGACATTAATTTTTCATATTTCTTATTAGGTAATGGTTCATTTTCCGAACTACTCCCTGACAATGACGGATGGAAATATCCACCGGAAAAAAAGAGGTGTAGGTATTAATTTTCTTTTATATTCAAGCATTTCGCTTTTAAAGCGTCTACTTGAATGTTATCCCATATGCTTTAAGTTTGTGCTATTTGATAGACCAGATTTGAAAATATAAAGTTCTAAATTTTATGCTAATGAATGGTTGCAACTGTATGTGAAATTGAAGCTTTTTGAAGCATAGTGAGAGATGGAGAGGTATGATGTCTGTTTTCTTTTATGACATTTAATTTTTAATAGTTTGCATTTACCGAAATGGGTTATTCTAATGCGGAGAAGGCGAATATGATTCGTTTATATTATTTATATGGAGAAAATGCGACAGTAGCTCGAAATGCATATCGCGTAGAGTTTCCAGATAGGCCGACACCAGCAGCGCGGAAAACCATAACTGACGAGGTTAGACAACTACAAGAAAAAAAAGTGTAGCGAGGAAAATTAAAATAGTTCAAAGAAACAAGGAAGAAGACCTTAACATTTTGCTTTACAAAGTAAACAAAAGACACTTGCGTAAAATTTCCACTTAATTTATTTTACAAAAATAATGACAAACACTGTGGCTTCATCAGATGTTAGATGTAAACTAAAATAAAATAAGAATGTACCACAAATTATAGATTTTAAATACCTGAATGCGTTTTTTTATAACTGCGGATCTTATACAGTTCAAATGTTCTGGATTTTCCCTTAATAAACTAATAAAGGTTTAACAATGGGGAACCGTTCAGGTCCAATTGATCGTTTAATAACGTGTTGTTATTTTTATGTTTGTTTATTTCCATACTTTCTAGTAAATTAAGTTTTTTACTTTTTCGTTCTACATGTAAAATTTCGAAGTTCTCATCAAAAGTATGGTTTTCTTGAATTAAATGTTTGGAGTAATTGGAATTATCTTTATGCTTTCTGTAACTGAATTTATATTCACTTATCCTTTTTTGAAATGTTCTGCCTGTTTGTCCAATATAAAATTTTGGACAAGTTCCACAATTTAATTTGTAAACACCCGATTTATTGAGTTTTTTGGTTTTACTCTTATTGTTTTTAATGTATTTACTAAGGCTGTTGTTAGTTCTAAAAGAAATTTTTGCACCTTTGTTTTTAAAAAACTTAGTAATAGTTAATGTTATTTTTCCTGTATAAGTGAAAGTATGGAAATTATTATTTTCTTTGAAACTGTTAGTAGGATAAATTAACTGTAATACCTTTTTATATTGTTTCTTTTCTACTATTTTGTCTATAAGATTTTTATGATAACCGTTATTAACAGCTATTTGTTTTATTATATTTAATTCTTTAATATAACTTTCATTACTTAGAGGTATGTTGATCAATCTATGAACAAAACTATTAAATGCTGATATTTTGTGCGTAAAAGGGTGATTAGATGGTATTGTGTATTGTAATATCGGTATGAGAAGGTTTATGGAATATTTGAAACTCGTGTTTATTATTTCTAACAGTTATTGTTAAGTCCAAGAAATTAATTTCTCTATTATTTTCTAATTCAACAGTAAAATGTATATTTTTGTGTAGGTTATTGATATAATCTAAAATTGATTTTAGTTGCCTGTCAGTACCAATAAAACATGCAAGTATGTCATCCACATGTCTATACCAATAAACGAAATTTTTACTTAGAGAATATTCATGAATTTTAGTTTCCAAATTGTCCATAAACATTTCGGCTAAAATTGGACTTAAAGGGTTTCCCATTATTAAACCTTCCTTACTCATGTACACAGTTTTATTAAACTCAAAATAATTTTGATTTAAACAAGTCGAGAAGGCTTCTAAAATATCCTATTTATATATTGGATTAACGTTATTTTTAGTAAGAAGTTCTTCAACTAATAATAAAACATCAGCCGGCGGTATACTAGGGAATAAATTTTGAATGTCAAAAGATATTAGTCTGGCGTTACTTGGAATTTTTAAATTATTGATTTTACTTATTAATTGAGAGCTATTTTTTATACTGTACTTGGATTTAAAATTACAATATTTTACTAAAATGTTTATTAACTTATTAGAAAGGATTACTGCTGGTGCTGAAATATTCGAAAAAGTAAAAAACAAATTACATCTAACATCTGATGAAGCCACAGTGTTGGCGAAACAATTGTCATTATTTTTGTAAAATAAATTAAGTGGAAATTTTACGCAAGTGTCTTTTGTTTACTTTGTTAATATGAATTTCCATCAAGTAACAGCTAGTTCTGTTCAACATTTTGCTTTACTTTGAAGGTAATTCCAGTGACGGCTCTTCCATAGGATCATTTGGTCAATGACCCACCAAAAATGTTTCAGAAAACAAATTATTCGTTTAACCGTCCCTCCTAATAGTTATAATAAAACGCAAACCTTGGGAAAAGTTAAATACTCTACACTATTAGCCGCGCGCGGTCTCGTTGCGTTCCTTAGGCATAATAAAATACGCCATACTAAGTACCCGAAGATTTCACAGCTAACGAGGGGCAGCCGAACGTGATAGCAAATAGAATATGAAATCGCGATTTGGGTCATCAGTCGGTCTCTTCTCATATTTCGATCGATCGGTCGCGGCATCACGTCGGTATGCGGAAGTTCAATTGTTCAGAGGTCGCGCGGTCGATATTCTAACTCGATATTGTTTCGGACGTTTTTAATCGATGAAAATTGATTTATATACTGTCTTTTGTAATATATATTTTTTTATTTTTATGATCCATGTGTGAGTATCCAATAGACCTAGTGCTCGTTGTTGGGTCATTTTCGTCAGTATCTATCTTATCTTCGTCAATATCTACCATCTGGCGTGGAGGTCTTCCAGCGTGACCTACTCGTTGTAGCTTTAAGTACACTGTGTCACGAAGCCTTATAACTAAATTTACAAACATCAGCGGGGCTGGATGGTTTCTTAAGGGAAACCTTTCGTACAAACCCACAATCTAAAAGTACCACGCGTTATTTAATGAAATCTGGCTTGAAAATCGAATACAATAAAAAAATTACAGTAATAAATAAAACCTTGTACTTTATCTATTCACAGCGCAGTGGTCGCGAATATCAAAAAGGTCTGTGATAAAGTTTTAAATATTTGAAATTTTAATAACTTCCTTATTTGCAACACCTAACGCAGTGGTCGAGAATATCAAAAATCAGGCCTGTGATACATTTTTAAAAATTTTAAGAAACTTATTTTGCAACTTTTATATAGGTGCTTTTGTAAATTAACTTCTGTTTACCAGTTTTACAACCTGTCAAAATAAATGACTGAACTTTGAGTACACCCTGTTATAACAGCTAATGCTTGCACAACATTTAAAATTAATCGAATAAGTAGGTCCTTCAGGTCTATCTTTTAAATATTTTATTGGACCGCCATTTTGTTTTGCTATCTTGGATTCATACCAAAATATCATTCCTATGAAGCACTTAATTTTTTTGCAAAATTTGAAGTCAATCAGATAAGCAGTTTTTAGTTTTGCCACGAAATGAAAGATCAACAGACAGACAAACAGGCCGATGAAGTTGACAAAATATATATTGTTTGGCATCCAGGGACACTAAAACGTTAAAATATGTAAATCCTAGTGATTCTTTCACGATTAAAAACATTTTATTTAGCCTCAATTTGGTTTCGAAACCTTGAATTCGTACCAGAGTCTTTTACTAGTTCAGGCTAAATTTTTAAATATTTTATTACGCCGCCATTTTGAATTTTATAAGTTGATTTTCTCACAATACTTAACTTTTAAGCAACATTTGATGCAAACTATGCAAGTAAGTAGTTTTTTAGTAATAATTTTTTTAACATTTTATTTTGTTTTCCCATATATGATTTTAACCAATATCTTACCAGGTCATCCCCATATGACTCTTAACTATTAACCAAAATTTGACTGCTATGAAAACTGTCTCAAAACGCACGCCAAACAAGATCTGAAAATTACTAATTTCACATGATGTGTGAAAACTGCTGTGTGAAATTTTTGCACACAGTTTTGCTTAGGTTTGACCTCAATGATGGATGACTAGCACAAATGTCACTAAAGCTTGAATCAAGTAGGTCGTGGTTTTCGATTGCCTGGTTACTTTCATTTTAATTTCAATCTGTCAAAAATATTTTATTTTTTTGCCAAAATCACCTTTTGTTGTGTTAAAATGGAGAGTGAAAGTGAATTTGAATGTACGCCACCAGAAATAAAGGAAAAAGCTACAAGCGTCTCGCTAAACCTTTTGCCGGAAACTTCCAGATACAAATATGAGACCGCGTACATGAATTTCAGCAGTGGAAAGCAAGAAGCAATGTAAAGTCATGTTCGCAAAATGTGATGCTAGTATATTTTGAAGAACTATCGAAGAAATACAAAGCATCCACATTGTGGCCGATATTCTCTATGCTTAAAGCTACCTTAAAAGTAAAACGCAATATCAATATTTCCGATTATATGAAACTACAGTCGTTCCTAAAACGAAAATCAGAAAAATATACACCAAAGAAGTCCAAAATTCTAACGGAGGAGGATTTTTCAAAATTTTTAAATTCAACACCGGATGAGCAATACTTGTTAATAAAAGTACGTACTAAAAGCAAATTTTATGGCATATATTTTTTTAATCGTAACATTGCAAAAATGTAATAAATATTATACGTTTAAACTTTCAGGCCGCAGTTGCTATCGGTCTAGCAGGAGCTTGTAGACGTGAAGAATTGCATAAATTATCAGTCAATGACATCAAATATTTAAATTCGGCTATGTTGATCAAATTAACAAACACAAAAAATAAAATACCTAGATCATTTACTTTTATTGGAAACTTCTACAATATATGTAAAAAGTTTGCCAATCTCAGACCCACTAATATATCCGAAAACACTAGACAAGCTGTAGGCATCAATAAATTTGCACGCATTGCTACAGAAATAGCCAATTTTTTGAAACTGCCTAACCAGAGCGAATATACAGGCCATTGCTTTCGGCGTTCATCAGCAACAATACTCGTTAATGCTGGTGAGGATTTACTAACTCTTAAACGCCATGGGGGATGGCGTTCTAGTGCAGTGGCTGAAGGATACATAGACGATTCAATTGGGAATAAATTAAAAATTGCAAACAAAATTGCAGAATCTGGAGACCAAACTTCGACGTTCTGGTACTCACATGAATTGCAAGAATCTGAAACATCCCCGCTGGAGCCGGTTCCTTCATGTTCACGAAACATAACGGAGAACATAACATATACGAATTCTATCAATAAACAAGATATGCCAGCACACAGTTTCCAAAACTGTACAAATGTAACCATAAATTATAACTTCAAATAGAGCTACTTTACTTTATATTTTGCGCTATTAACGTTAGATAATTTGTTAGATTTTGTTGTGATTGAATAAACTATGTGATGTACTTAATTGTTTAAATCTAGCCTAATCGTGAATTGTACTTTTGTTGTTAAAATTAACCATTGCCATTTTCGCTTATATTCTCCCTAGTGCTTCAATTATTTCCAGAAATTTTTCGAGTACAGATTTTTCGAAAATTATTCCGAGTCGAACTGAGGGATAATTTTCAAAGGAAAATTGTGTACGGGAAAATATCGGATTATTAATTCAAGCGCGTGGGAGATTGGGTAAGAAAATTTCACGCGAATTCAAACAAAGTCTTGGGAGCGTAAAGGCATTTCAAAATATATCCTTGTCCCAGAATACTGTCGCTGAAAGAGTTACTGAGTTGGATGCCAATATAAGTGATCAGATAAAAACAAAATCAGATTCTTTCATTGCATTTTCTATTGCCTGTGATGAAAGAACGGATGTGTGTGTTCTTCGTGCGGTTGATACAGATATCAATGTGTATGAAGAATTATTGGAATTAGTACCATTGCATTATGCTCAAAAGTGATCAAGTTAGAAAGTGTTTTAAAGTCAGTGAAAAAAATTATAAACTTTATAAGGTTACGAGGCCTTAATCAGCGACAGTTTTCTGCATTTTTACGTGAATTAGAAAGTGAGAACACTGGTTTACCATATTATTTTTGGAAACTCAAAGAAGAAATACGCGTTTTCATGGAAACAAAAGGAGAAGATCTCAGCTTATTATGCGATGTACCTTTTTTACAAGATCTTTTATTTATGGTAAATATCACAAAACACTCATCGGACTTAAAATGAAATTACAAGAACCACGTGAAGTTATTACAGATATGCATGATCATGTGAAAGCTTTCAAGTGTAAGATGATGTTGTAGGAAAAACAGTTAGCAGAGGATAATCTGCCTAAGAAAACAATTTTTCTCTATTTACTGGTCTTTTCACTATCGATATTGATATAGTTCCCCCTCACTTGCAAATGGAAGTAATTGAGATTCAGTGTCAGAAAAATTTTTTTGATAGTGTTGGTACATTCGAATTTTATAAGTACTTGCCCGTTCAATAACAAGAAATGAGAAAAATTGGCCTGTAAAATCCTGTCAATGTTTGGAAGTACCTATAAGTGTGAAGTGGAAATTTAATAAACAGACTTGTCCTATAATAGTATTTTTTCTCAAGATTTTCAGTAGTTTGTCTTCTTTAAGATAAGGTTTTGCGGCCCACCTAGTCGATGGTCTTCATGCTTTTGGCCCACCAGTGACTTTGAGTTTGACATGGCAAACAACCGTTGCTACAGCTAGAAATTGAGGCTCTTAACGTCAAGTTGTCTGCTGCTAGTGGTAATACCACCACATCAGCTCAGCTTGGTGGGATGAAGTTAAGGAGGCGTTTACTCGTCGTTGGTGACAGAACTATAAAGCATTGTGCCACATTAGTAAAAAACCTGTTAAATCTGTCATTTGACAGCAACAGCCAATTCAGATATAAAATAGTATTAGGGGACATGTCAAGGAATGTTTAGATTTGGGCAGGCATTTCGATAAGAATGATCTTATCATTCTATTTGTCCCGACAGCTAATGCAGTTGGTGGCAAGCATATCGCGACGAATGATCTAGACATTTTACAGACATTAGAATCAAAAACTAATATAGTCGTGGTTGGAAGTCCATTCCAAACTCATCGCCCAGTTCTCAATAAATGTATTCAGGACCAAAACCTCTTCCTACATACTTATTTCAAAGATAACGAGACTACCTTTGTCCCACTAATAAGTACTACAAGAAATGGATTTCTGGATTTTCGCTATAAAAGAGAGCTTGTCGAGTTCATTCTAACAAATCATGTACTCAACAAAATTAATTTTTTATAAATTCGGATAGACTCTCTTCTAGCATACTCGATCATAATAGAACAACTAGTGTTGTTGACCAACCTACCTCCTGCGAAGCTTTCAAAACCAACAGTGGAAATAGTCAGACAGAAACTCTAAAAATAGTAAGTGTCAATATACAATGCATAACAAATAAGATTCCACACTTGGAAGTATTCACTAAAATAGAAAATCCAGATATATTATGCATACAAGAACACTGGTGTACTGAAAATGGTATAAGTGCAATACACATACCACAGCATTATACCGTTGCCAGTTGTTGCAGAAAAAAAGCAAAACATGGTGGTACCATGATATTTGTAAAGCAGCAGAAAAAATGGGAATTTTCTGGGATTGACTGCAGCAGATTTGTCGAGGAAATACATTTTGAGTGTAGTGCAGTAGCGTTTATGTGTGAAAGCCGTAAGTACGTTATTTTAAGTGTTTATCGTTCTCCAACCGGAGATGTTTCCGTATTTTTTTCGAAACTTTATGAGACTGTGTTGTATTGTCTAAGTGCTGCCACCTATGTTTACATTTGTGGAGATTTTAATATTAACTATTTTAGTAATAAACCAGACAAAAAGGTCTTGGTTGACTTTTTAACTAGTTTTAATCTTGAGACGAGTAGTAACGAACCAACTCGAATAGTAAACAATAATAATATTTTAAGTAGTACAAAAATTGACTATATCTTAAGTAATAACAGGGAATCAAGTACTTTAAATTATGTTACACAACCAAACTTGGGCGACCATCAGGCACTTGTTTCTGTATCGAACATATGTCAACAGAAAATAGAGCAAGCTGGTGGAAGTTTTGAGTATTTCGGAAGTTAATCTAAATATGCTTAGTCAACATATGAAAAACATGAACTTTAGAGAAATATATGACGCTGGTGATGATATAAATAAGGCCTTTTCTGAATTTGTAGCACTGATTAAATTTGGCATCGATGCAAACTGTCCAATAAAACAAAAAAATAATGCTTCTACTAAAAAAGGCTGGCTATCAGAAGATATCCTAAACAAAGGTCGTGAATTAAAAAAACTTTTTTACTCTGTTAAAACATCTCATAATGATGAGCTACATTCCTATTATAAGCAACAAAAGAAAGTATATAATAGCATTCTTAATATGTCAAAAAAGGACTATAATGCGACTCTTATTGAACAAAGTGAAAATAAACAAAAAACAATATGGTCGGTAGTCAATGCAAGTTTAGGTAAACTAAAACAAAAAACTCAAATAAAACTTGACAGTAATGATGGTGAAATCTCTGAGCGAAAACAAGTCGCAAATTATTTTTCTTCTTTTTTCTCAATGAGAAACTAAAGGAAAAATTTCCTAATGGAAGATCCACGCAGTGCACCATGCCAGCTTCTGTAAATGCAGAAACCTTCTATTTTCGGCCCTGTGATAGAGGGGAAATTCTAGCAATTATTAATATCATGAAAAATAAAAAAACTGTAGGTAGCGATAATATATCGATAACTATATTGAAAACAATTAAAGATTCCCTAGCGGAGCCATTGGCACACTTGATTAATAAATCAGTATGCACTGGTATATTCCAGATCAATTGAAAATTGGGAAGCTAATCTCAATTTACATGAAACAGGACAAAAAATGTGCCGAGAACTATAGACCAATCACTGTTCTAAACACCCTATCCAAAATATTTGAACGGGTATATTATAATCGCATTGTAAACTTTTTGGACAAACATCAAGTGCTTGCAGCGGCCCAACATGGTTTTCGTGCCAATAAATCTACAGACGGGGCTGCCTGCGAATTTATGCAAATAGTATATCAGCGTGTGGATGATGGTCAATGTGTAGCGGGTCTTTTTTTTGATCTCTCTCATGCGTTTGACAGTCTTGAGATAGGCTTCATCATGAATAAACTATCAGCCAACGGAATAAGGGGAAGTATGACTAATCTATTGTACTCATACCTCACGGATAGAAAGTTCTATATACAAATCAACCGAGCAGTTTCCGATATAAAGGATATTGATATAGGAGTGCCCCAAGGCTCCGTGCTGGGACCATTGCTATTTCTCATTTTCATAAATGATATGCCCAATCACATCAACAAGAGAAAGGTCGTCATTTGCTGATGACTCATCAGTAGTGGTGTCAGCGCGGACGTCTGAGGAACTCCAGAACTTAGTTGAAAATATTATGAGTAATTTCGAAACTTGGTGTACAAAAAATAATTTAATACTCAATCTGCTAAAAACTGTGTATATCAACTTTAGATGTCGAATTAATTTGCCAGTTACTGATATTGTTTCGTTGCCATCATCAGAAAGCTGTAAGTTTTTAGGTTTGCTTGTAGACCAGTTTTTAACATGGGAATGTGATGTCGATTATGTTTCAAACAAATGTAATTCTGCATATTTTGCTATACTTCAGCTAAGAAACATTTTAGATGAGAAATCGCTCCTTAGTGTTTACTATTCACTGGTGTATTATCATTTAAATTATATTGTTGTTCTTTGGGGTAATTCAGTCGATTCTAATAGAGTATTTTTGGCACAAAAGCGCATAATTCGTCTTATATATGGATTAAAATTCACAGATAGTTGTAAACCAGTGTTCATTGCAAAAAAAATTATGACATTCTCTTGTATTTACATTTTTAGAGCTTTGATATATGTAAAAATTAATGAAAGGAGATTTGCAACCAATTCTGCTTTTCATGATTACCAAACCAGAAATGCAAATAAGCTGTCAATAGTTAGACATAACCTATCTAAATTCGAAAAATCGCCTGATTATGCCAGCTCAGTTTTATTTAATAACCTATCTAATGAAATAAGATCTCTGAACTCGAAATGCTTTAAAGCTAAAATAAAAAAATTCCTGATTGGAAAGGGTTACTACGCGGTGTCAGACTACTTAAATGATAGTATATGTCCAAGTGACTTTTAAGATACGTATCTTGATTTTATTTATAATTCTATCCTATCATGTCTATGTCTTTCATAAATATTTAGATATAAGTTGATATTTTTGACGTGTACATCCATCATTGATGGCTGCTGTTAAGCAAGTATGAAATAAAGATTTTGATTTTTGATTTTTTTGCTATAATAGTTTGTTTAAAAGCTTTAACTAAAAAGAAGCGTACACAACAATGTATTCTGCTGCATTGTTTACTATGAATGTGTCCACGGTTACGGCGCGGCAAGGTATTTTCGCGCATTACAAATTACTAAGCCGAGCTATTTTAATTAAACATATATGGCAGATTTTCATACATTTTCCCAACGTGTGATTCCTATATAGCGGGCAAAACCACCCCCAAAACACGAAATATAAAACACGGAGCCATTATTAGCGATGTAAAATACGAAATTTATCGCCCATGAACATTGAAAATCCATTTTGTAAACATGTTGCGTATTAACGCCGTTCTCGTGTCGAATAATTCGGAAAACATATTTCTATAGCGCGATTGGCTGCTCTCAAATATTTAGCTTACATTTTTCTATTTGAATTACATTGTTTTTCGACAATATGAAAATTAATTTCATTATTAATATATGGCAGGAACATATATTTTCCCTTTTATAGGTTTCCTTAATCATAAACTAATTTCTGTCCCTTGCTCAGTGCCACATCGTACTATTTGATACTAAACAAACAAACAAAAGTATGCTTTATTGCCGCAGAAAAATTTTACAATTTTATGGACAAAGCAAAATATACCTAAAATAAGACATATCAAAACATTAATCGAAAAGAATTTCGATAGGTCAATGCTTTTTAAAAATGTAAATTATCAATTTACCAAATCGTAAAACACACGTTAGAATATAACATAACATTGCCGCAAAACAGTTAATGAATCCTAGTAACCTTATAAAAGTAAACAAACACACATGTACCAGGTGAATAATTTCGATGACATTGAAATCAAAATTGCAACTATGCGATCTTAAACTCTGTTATTATAGTTATACAAATAATTGTGATGTTAAACAGAAGGTATAATGAACTAGTGTAGAATGTAGTATACAAAAAAGAATTAAATTTTGTTTTTAATCCAATACAAAAATAATTAAGTTTTAAGTGAATGTTCGACAGTTCTTTTCTCTATATGATTATTTTCAAAATTCTATGTTACGAGTTAGGACATGACTCACAAAAGATTTAAGTAAATAAGCGAATTTAGTGACAATTTAAAGAGACTTACTCGCTGTAAAAATCATTAACGCTGTAAAATTGTCTCTCAATGAGGTATGCTTTGGTATTTTTTCGAAATTGTGCAAGCATAGGGATAGATTTTAAATGTACTGGCAGATTGTTGTAAAGTTTTATGGCGTTGTAAATAACTGATTTTTTTTATTAATTCTTAGGAAGGAATGGGAAGATATATATCATGCCTAGAGTTTCTGGTAGGGTATATATGTTGTGGCCTTTCTGGGAGGGTGTTTATATGTTTTCTCAGCAAACATACCGTTTCCAAAATAAATAATGCAGGAAGTGTTAATATTTCATGTTTTGTGAAATAGTATTGGCAGTGAGCTCTATTATTTAGACCAAACAAATAACGAATGGCTCTCTTTTGAAGCATAAAAATACTACGAAATTGCTCGGTGGTACAGCAGCCCCAAAAGGGAAGGCCATAGCGGAGGTGGGATTCAAATAAAGAGAAATAAGTAAGTCTGGCAGAAGGAACGTCTAGTTCTTTTGAAACTGATCGAATGGCGAAGCAGGCGGTAGAAAGTTTTTTAGTTAAGGTGTCAATATGATTAGACTATTTTAGAATGTTATTTATATTTAAACCCAAGAATTTAACTGACTCTATATATTCAATATTGCTGTTATGTACCTGAAGTGGTTGTAAAGTTCCCTTATAAGATAACGCCACCGTTTTAATTGGAATCGGACCAAGCCTTAATTATAACCAAGTCTTTGGAGATACTAGAGTGTAAAGACGTTGTATCAAAATCACTCCAAGTTATGCTTGTGTCGTCAGCAAAAAGGGAAATTCTTCCATTAATTTTAAGGTTCGTGATATCATTAATGTATAACAAAAAAAGAATAGGACCCAAGACTGAACCTTGAGGGACTCCACTTGTAATCAACTTACAATCAGAATCGGAACCATTAGCCCTTACAAGTTGTTGCCTTTTCCCAAGATAAGATTTGAACCAATTTAAAGAAGTACCACGAATTCCATAAAAATTTAGTTTGTTTATCAGAATTTCATGACTAACACAATCAAAGGCTTTCGCATAGTCACAAAAAACTGAGGCAGTTGGGTGGTTGTTATTGAGAGATAAGTAGACGCCTCTAAGCAACGTGAACATGGCGTCGCTGGTGCACTTGTTGGGTAGAAATCCGAACTGCTCCGGGGATATTATCTAATGTTTCAGGAGAAATGACATAATGAAGTGGAATAATTATAGCTGTTTCAAGGCAATCAGGGAATTGGAGGATCTTCAGAAATTTGCTTTAACGCTTTAATGTAAACCAGCTGGGTAGAAAAATAGAAACATCGTATTTGTAATAAAACAAGCCTAAATAATTTATATAAGTGATGCTAATTTTAAATCTATTTGTTTCTATCTTTTCAATCACGTAAGGTTTTTAAACAAAATACCATAAAAATGTAAGAAGTAAGAACATTTATGTATATTTAGGATAAACACGAAAAATAATAAAATCGCGAAAGTATTAAAAAAAAATAACATTCATTAATCCTTTATTTTCTTGGAAATTTTCGGAAAAACCTCTTTTCGTTGTTTTCCTTGTATATTCTGCTGTAGGACGGTCTCTTTTAAGCATCTAACAGTAGTTGGCCATCATTTTGTCATCCCAACGCACTGCTCTTCACTGACATCACTGAGGTTATCCGGAAAATAGTCAAGATGTGCACGTAGAAAGTGAATTTTTATGCTCATATTGTGGGCTATAACTTCCTAAATTTATTCAACATGTTTTCTACAATATTTTTAAATTCTGGGTGTTTGTAGTTTCCTAGAAATTTATTTATAACTTTTTTAAAGCTATCCTTGTTTTTTGATCTTCCTGCATAACCATTTCAGTTTCATTATTATTCATTAACTTTCTTATTTGTTTTTGCTTCAGAAAGACCCGAAAATGTTTCACAAAAGTACTTAAAACAACCACCATTTTTATCTAGAGCTTTGACAAATTGTCTTGTCAGTCCAAATTTTATATGAAAAGGGGGTAATAAAATTCTATAGGGGTCAACTAGGCTAGTTTCAACAGCAATTTTCTTATACTAGCCCAATGACCAACAAGAACAGATGCATATATATTGCTATTGTGTAGTAGAACAGCTTTAAGGCTTCTCTTTGAGGTCTCCATTCGGTAGGTTTGTATTCATTCTGGACGCGCGTTTCGCTCACCAAGTTAGCATCATTAGCAGATGATATAAATTAAAGTAACTTATCCTAACCGAGACTATTTATAGGTAAATGTGGTCACACTTGTTGCACCCGACTGCACTATTGTCAAGTAAACAATAGAGGAGACTGTAGGGAATAGGCCCTCTCTCTTTATTTAGTGCTTTCTTACCACATTTAACTATTTCTATACTCTCAAATGCATCCAATAATCTATTATTAGATACATTTTTAATCAACTTAAGAATATTTATTCCTATTCGGTGATTGTTTTCCAAATCCAAACTTCTAAAATCATGCAAGTCTTTTAGTTTTCCCTAAATTCGTTTCAGTCAAGATCCCTAAACAATCACCCGTTACTGGGAAGGTTGAATCTTTTGCCAAACAAAAGTGGTTAAATTTAGAAATTAAAAATCTGTATACCAAACGAAGTATGCTTGAAATTGGAGCATACGGATTATTTAAAAAACTCACTTATAAGCTTAGTAATTTAGAATTTGAACAATGGTTAGTTTTCCAAAAAAAAAATGTTCGTAGTTATCGATGCCAAATTTTTGAAGAAAATGTGTTCACTTAAAAACAAACTGAGAAAGTTGAAACCACAAAAACAAATTTCTTCGGAAGTCGAGAACATTGTAGAAAATCTTTTTTCTCAGTCTTTTGATAATAGAGAAATCGCCCTTTTGAATAAAGGTTTGAATTTTGCAGAGCCTCCAGTAAAAAATAGTTTACCAACTATTATACGGAATATCGAAAGTTCCATTCAATACATACCAGAGTCAACAAACGTTGTTAACAACAAGTCAAAATATGTTTTTCGTAAAGATACTGAAGTTATTCAGGGAATGAAGAAAAAAGAATGTTTTTATTTAAAAGCTGACAAAGAAAATTAGTTTGTTATACTAGACAAGACGGATTATTTTGAAAGAGTAGACAATTTGATTCAAACTGGTCCTTACGATTTAACTGAGAAAAAAACCGCTATCAAAAATGATAACCGAAGTAAAAAGTACCTTAAAACAGTGTAAAAGCCTTGTGTCCGATAAACTAAAAATCAAACTAACACATAGTAACCCACAGTTATCTAAACTGTATTGCCTTCCCAAAATCCATAAGTCTGGGAAGTCCATGAGACCTATTGTTACAGCTGTTGGATAACCAACAGACAATATTTCAAAATGGTTGGTAGAAGAATTCAGCAAATTAAATATTTCGTACGATAACTTTAACGTTACTAACTCGTTAGAATTCTTAAATAAAATTAAGAGTGTTCTCTTAAAAGAAGCTGAAATTTTAATGTCTTTTGATGTAAGCTCATTGTTTCCTAGTGTACCCTTATCACTAGCCTTAGAGTACCTAAGGAACTACTTGAATTCAATAATTTGAAGAAGGAAATTATTGACGATTATTTGCTTCTCACAAAATTATGTATGAATATAATTTTTTTCAGTTCAATAATAAATATTACAAACAACTTGAGGAAACTGCGACGGGGAATTGCTTATCTCCGTTCCTTGCAAATTTGTTTATGGGTAGACTAGAAACTCAATACAAAAAAGAACTCAAGTATTTCCTAAGGGTGTGGTATAGAAACGTAGACGATAAATTTTCTATTTTTGATACTAAAACAGAAAATTTGGACACTTTCTCAGAAAAATTAAGGAATATATATCCTTTCATTAATTTTATGTACGAAAAGGAAAACAATAGGCAATTACCTTTTCTCGACACGTTAGTTATTAGAAATAACGATAAACTATAATTTGATATTTATAGTAAATTTACTAATACTGATAGGCACAGATAGGTCAACACAAAATGGCAGCATTTCATTTCTTAACTCACAGGTTAGTTAATTTTCCATTAAGTAAAGAACTTTTTAACAATGAAATGAATCGGATTAAAAATAAAGCTAAAAGTAATGGATATAATGATAATTTTGTACATAAATTAGTAAATGGACATAAGAAAATGGTAAAAGATGCCACTACTCTTCAAGCACCTGAGACTCCTAATAAGTTCATATTAATTCCATATGATCCCAGATACACGAGAGGTCTAGAAAAAGTATTTAAAAACATAGGTTTTAGGGTAGCCTACAAAACGGAGAACAGTTTGAAAAATCTCCTTGGAAATCCTCAAGATAAAGTCGAGTTAAAGGGGTAGCATGTATGAAATTAGCGTTAATAACTGCGATCTAAAATATGTTGGGCAAACTAAACGCTCCATAAACATTCACTTTAAAGAACACATGGCACATTTAAGATACGGAAGAACAGAAAACTCAACCGTTGCCCAGTATGCTTTGGAAAACAATCACCAAATAGGAATAAATAACTTTAACTTAATTAAAAATATATCTAATAGTAGATTATTGGATGCATTTGAGAGTATAGAAATAGTTAAATGTGGTTAGAAAGCACTAAACAAAGTCAGAGGGCCTATTTCCTGTAGTCCCCTCTCACCGAACCAAGGGTGACCACATTTACCTATAAATAGTCTCGGTTAGGATAAGTTACTTTAGTTTAGTTACGTCCAAAACGTAACAAGTTGTGGTGTAGCGTGGTTAGAACTGTTGTATTTTGATCTATCTTCCACTACAGGCTTCACGGTTATTATTAAAAAAAAAAGACCCACTATACGTAGAAAGAAGAAAAAGTCAGATTTCCTGTCGAAATTACATACCTATTACAATGATTTTTTTATAATATATCACACTGTCATTTGACTTACGTACGTATGCAAAATTTCAGCTGAGTTAAATATCGCGAATAGTCCTAAATATGACTCTTTTTATTTCTTTATTCTGGTAGATATTAGATATAAATAATTATATTAAATATTTGTTTTATAAATGTTTCGAATATCCGGGTTTTATTTAATTATCATTTCCTACATCCAACATAAATGTTATGAATATGACTATATCAATGAAATGTGAAAATAATATTACTTTTTGACAACCCAGGTAATATGCCTCTCGGAACATTGTAATGTTCAGACTTTTTTTAAATGTCTCTGGTAGGCACACATGTCCGCCGGCAAATGGGTCAGCAACGCGACGCACAGTGGTGAGGTCTTATGGAGCCACCCGGCCATAACTGTTAACCACCTCTACAATTGATTTATCATCCATATTTTGCAATTTTTATGAAATAAATGAATGAAACACCAGCGTAGGATGCTCGTTTATTTCAGCATTGCGATATACAGGGTGATACATTAATATTTTGCCTTAAGTGAATTTTTTCCTCAAATTTTGATGATTTCTGTCCTGAATGAATAAAAAAAAATTCCTGTATATACAGGGTGACCCATTTATTTGCGGGTCACCCTCATAAAAAGTTTATTATTTGTGCGATTTGGCTCGGGTTTTTTTCAAATTGTAGGGCTTAAAAAACTGCAACTTTTTAGCAAAGATAACCTCGGTCATGGAAAATCCAAGGCCTACTATGCTAGTCTTTAGTAGCAAAATTTCAATAAACCATATTAGCGATTTGTGAACACCAAATTTGTGAACACCACTGAATTTGGCATCCCTCAAAATCGTCCTATACCAAGTTTTACCAAAAAATATCAATGTGGTTTATTAAAATTTTGCGCCTAGAAACTGGCAAAGTAGGCCTTGGATTTTGTCTGAATTGGAATATCTTTGGTAAAAAGTTGGAGTTTGTCAAGCCCTACAATTTTTAGAAAATCCGAGCCAAATCGCATTAATAATAATAAAGTTTTTTAGGGTGACCCGAAAACAAATGGGTCACACTGTTTGTGTGCATATGTGGGGTTGCTAGGTGCGTAGGTATATGAAAATCATTCAAAAATTGGTAGTCTGATTGCGATAAAATTTATCAAGGCAGGTCCATGTATCGAGAAGAAAAAATTAAATTATTAGGAGAAAATGGCGGCTATTTATATTTAAATAATATGAACGAACATACATTTTGATTACTTATATTAGGTGTACTTGTAAAATGTTCACTTCAAAATAAAGATTAGTGGTACATATTACATTAAAAAAGACTAGAGTCGCAGTCGTGGTCAATTTAGGATAGATAAGACTATATCTGAAAACACATTTTTCCAAGTTTGAGTTCAGTTTAATTTGAATTCGTTGGCATTAAGCGAATGAATCCAATCAATCGAAACTTAACTTAATACAATACATAATTCGGGCTTTCACTGTAACATAGTATACATTTAATTATTAAAAACAATAAGCTAAATCCTACCTTTCACAAAATCAAGAGATATTTTGCTTCTTGTTCTACATCTAAACTTGACTTTTTTTCCCATTGGTTTCTGGAGTTGGTTAGGTAAGGATCTGAAGAAACAAGTAATGAATGAAGAATATCTTCGTTGGTAGCAGTTCGGGAGCATTTTCGAGAGGACATCTGACGGAATCTTTTAAAGTCTTTATTTCGCGCCTCGGCTGCTTCCTCACTAAGTTGCCCAATTGGAAGACAAGCCGAATCAATTATGCCACTTCCGTGGAGAAGAATTTGGTGTACAGATGAGGGCATGTAGTACCAGTTGTACTTTTCCACAAATAATTCTGCCGTATTTTGTGCATATAAATCAAATTTATGTGTTCTACAGCTCTTCCACATGTCAAAACTTGTAAAATAACAGAAAATTTTTTGATTAGTTCTTCATCCACACCTGTTACCTCGGCTACTATTTCTGGACTCCGGAAAAACCTTCTTGCAGTGTTACCATCGTTGGAAGTTCCACTACCCTATCGAGGCACATCAACAAATATGCCCAGTCTTTGTTTAAGTTCGTTTTGAACATGTTTTTTTCTTGCTTTCACTAACTCTTTTTCAGCATCAGTCCTGGCACTCCACTTTTTAAAATCAAGTCTATACGATATATTAAGAATACACTCTATGAAACAAAGTAAGGCATGTAAACTAGAGAGGCCATATTTATAAGAGTCGATATCAACTTTTTTTTTTCGAATTTCTTGTAAATTGTTCATTTCTTTCGGTTTGGCTTTACATATTGCACAACATGCAGCGAGGAGGTTTGTGTTAAAACTTGTCGTACTTTTCCATCCAACATGGTAAAAGCTAAGTTATGTGAAATTTTAATATTTCGATGTTTTGTAGATACTTCGGTCTCAACCAGTTTTTTAATTTCGTTGTCATATTTGTCGGCAATAACTCTGGTAAGTTCAGGCGTCTCTTTTGAAAATTCAAAAAATATTGGTCTACAATAATTTGTCGAGGATGGATGCGGATTTTGCCAGACTATTTCATTATTTTTTGAAACAAGTTGCAATGGAACCAAAGAAGCCATAAAAATAGAATTATCCACAATTTTAACGTCGTTAAAATTTTGTTTATAGCAGCTATTTCCTGAGGAACCATCACAACACCATTTAGTGTGTAATGAAAATGTGTTTGATTCACTACTCTCTATTTTTTTCAATACATTAGGAACTTTAAGCAACCTTTTTGTGGTATGGTCTAATAGTTGTTGCATTGGAATGGACCCGCCTCTTTCGTTAACTTGAATAGAATCAGGATAGCATTCTACTTTTGCCTTAAATATTTGATTATAGCTAGGGAAAATATCAGCATTTTTACTCGCACACTGCTCACGTACATAATTATATTGATGTCTGGATAGTTTTGCATCTACCATTAATGCTAAACCTTCATCTCTTGAAAATATTTTAACTGTATTTTGCGATAGACGTTGTTTGAACTTACTTGCTCCAAGAGATAGTACTTCCTGAATCACGGTTGCCTCTTCTTTCTTTGCATCTGCCCTTAACTTACGAACCAAGAGACCTTGTAACTCTGAGAGTGTCATATCACATGTTCTCTCTAATTTAGATAGCTTCCTTCGTTTGCTTCTTTCAGAGCTTCCATCAAGATTTTTATAGGTCTTCCACCTGAAGAATGTGACACTTTAAGGACGTTCACAATTTCTTTAAATATCAAGTCGCCTGCCAACCAATTTTTAAACTTTTTGCCAAAATGATCTTTTACTCTACTAGCCTGTTTCCATTTTTGCCTAAATTAGCCCAGAAATGTTTTTTGGATGGTACGCTTCACAATTATAAAGTCTTCTGAAGACTGCTCAAAGTCTTCTTTTAAACGAGAAAAAAACTCTTGCTCATTAGAACTAGCAATAAATCTTTCGGAAAGACACTTTCGACTTATCGCAAACATGTTTTTGCCACGAATTCACGAACAACAATATACTATTTTTGTTTTGACGTGATCCACAGCCTACTTAAAAAATTGTTATTCCGAGTAAAGGTGCAACTTTGAGCAGCCATATATTTTTTTTCTTAGAAGAGCAATACATCAGCTTACTTTCTGGCCTTAATACAAAACTTCGCCTTGCTTCGATGGTGATTTTTCTCGTTATTAAAATTGTAGTAATAAAGCATCATGTGGAACCAAACATTTTATTAGCTATTAGCGTGTTAAATAAACAAGAAAATATTTTTCTTATTACATATTATCTCGAAGAAATCATCTATTTAACATGAAATAAAAAAATAATGGCATCCTTTTGATCACACATTTATGAAACTTTAATTTTTTTTGTCTTGTTATTTTAAGTTCAAAATTGATATCAATTACTCTTTATTGGAATTAAATCCATATACAACCTAATAACACTTCATTTTCGGGTTGACGGTTTTTATTTAGCACTATTTATGTTTTTTTTCCTAAATTTCATGTCATCCCCATTTATAAGAGAGTTGAGTTAGAGAGTCGCAATAATTTTTCATATTAACAGTAGGTCAATACCTCGGGACGTTTTCGAGATTTTGTGGATATCTTAGCCTACTACGATTATATGGCAATTTTTATAAAATTGTTGTTATTCTACAGTTTAACGTAAACTTATAGCACATGATCTGTCTTAAAACTCTGTAAAGTCAACGTATCAATAGATTTTGTAGTTTGTAAATGTTTAACACTAAACTGCAGAGTAACGATAATTTCATAGAAATTGCCATATAATCGTAGTAGGCTATGGATACGCATTTTTGGTTTGTTTTGTACTGTCAATAAACGCTACACGTTCACCAAACATAAAAAGTTATTCAAATCTTTATAACAAAATTTATCCAACAATGGTTCGTTTTGGGGATCGTGAATTGACAAACATTATAAGGTAAGTGTATTTTATTCACTTTTTTTCAAAAAAATGTAAAAATTCCTAAAACATTCATATTTATTGTATGTTTTAGACTGCATCAGCGTGGGACGTCTTTTCGGGGCATTGCTGACATCATGGTTTCAACACCAACATATACAGGGCAATTGAACGTCACACAATACACGGGACCTCTGCTTACCGCAACATTGGACGCAGTGGTCGCGGCAGGGTAACGAACCTACGTCAGAACCGCCTTATAAGGATGTCTGTGCGCCGTTGTCCTACCCTCAATGCAACCAAGATCAACAGGGGACTTCGAGAAGCCACCGGCGTGGAAGTTTCATCAGCAACAGTTCGTAGAGGATTGCACGAATATGGCCTACATGCTAGACGAAGGGCTGCCTGCCCTCTTTTGCTTGCTGTTCACCGGGCTGCCAGAAGGCGATGGGCACGTGAACATGCGAATTGGGGAATAGCCGAATGGAATAGGTGCATGTTTACTGATGAATGTAGGTTTAATGTGCATGAAAGTGATGGACGCATTTTGGTATGGAGAGAAAGGAATAGTCGGTATGTAGAAGAAAATATGGAAGCTAGAGTAGCATTTGGAGGTGATGGGATTACTGTATGGGGCGGTGTGATGCAGAATGGTAAGACTGATTTAGTAGTGTTGATAGGAGAAAGTATGAATGCTGAGAGATATAGAGAAAGGTGCTTAAATGAGATTGTTGTTCCTTTCGCTCAAATTTTCGGGAATGACTTTATACTGATAGACGATAATGCTCGTCCGCACAGAGCAAGAGTCGTTCAAGAATTTTTGAGGGAGAACAACATTGAACGAATGCTAGATCTCCTGATATGAATATTATAGAGCATGTATGGAGTAGGATGAAACTGAAGATAAATGCAGGTGAGTATGTAATAAACAATTTGAATGATTTGGCAAATGCAGTGCGGTTAGAATGGGAGGCTATTCCTCAAGATTTTATTGCAGACTTGGTAAACAGCATGCCAAATAGGGTAGCAGACGTTCTACGTGTAGGCGGTGGGCCAATAAAATATTAATTCTCTTTGTTGCTTTAACGTGACAATATGGTTTCGTTATTTTGTTTAAATCATTTATTAAATTATCATTTAAATTAAATTAAGTTACAAAAATTTTTGTAAATTTTTAAGAATAAACTGTAGAATAACAACAATTTTATAAAAATTGCCATATAATCGTAGTAGGCTAAGATATCCACAAAATCTCGAAAACAGCCCGAGGTATTGACCTACTGTTAATATGAAAAATTATTGCGACTCTCTAACTCAACTCTCCTATAAATGGGGATGACATGAAATTTAGGAAAAAAAACATCTCTTTATTTAACACCCTGTATTATATGCTATATCACAAATAGCGTATTCCCAAAATTAGTCATGTGAGCCAACGAACAAAGTTTTCAGATTCTGCAAAGTTTTTCAAAATCAATTAAGAACTTTTCGAAATATGGCCTTTCAAATATTGCCCAAAAAACTAAGTGTTACGTTTTTTATGACGAGCAGTTTATATGTAAAACCTGAGAGTGTGATTTTTTCAGATCACAAAAACTTTATTTGGCCGCCATTTTAATTCGCCATCTTGAATTAGTACCACACTTTTACTAGGTCATCTCTATACTACAATTAGTTATGGCACACAATTTGAAATCAGCTTGTTAAGTAGTTTTTTCACGCTGAATTTTTAAATATTTTATAAAGCCGGAAGACGGAGACGGAATTAAGAAAACATGTTTCTCGGAATCTAGGGATCCCCAAACGTGAAGATCTGAATAAATCTAGGGAGATTTTTTTACGATTACAATACTTCCCTTTACCAAGGGTCTAAAAATGTAAAAAGTTACTGATACATATTTATATACGTATAAAAACTGTGTTATCTGTGTATGTTGTGTCTGTTACGAGGGGATCCTGATTAAATGTCATAAGGTAAGAAACGTCACTCAATACCTCTAAATTTGGCTTTCCTTTTACAGAATTTTCTTTTATTTACACAATACAATGTGCTCTGAGTACTCAAATTTAACTAAAGTAAACTTAAGTATCTCTTTGGTACTTTACAACGCCGTTAAAAATAAATCAGGAAAATTCATTTTCAGTTTCTTTGTAGTTTTCCCTTATTTGTCGACGAGGACGGGAAATAACGCGGTTTGGAGTCGGCAAAAGAGTCTTTCCGCATTCCTAGTCATTTAATTTCACCGGGGGAGAACGAAGAGAATCTCACAATTCTTTCAGGCGGCCGTACATCGCTTCAGGACTTTTTCTATTTGTGGGGGCACCGTTTTTTTTTCCCTTGTTTGGATCCCGTTTTTTATTACCTTTGACTTCTTCCCGAGTTGTTTGGACTATTTCCCGAAAATAATGAGAATTAGATGGGAATTTTTGAGAGGGAACGCAACGGAAGGCTCGATTTCTTGAAGTATCGAAAGCGAAAAAATTAATTGCAAATTGAAAAACAAAGAGAGTGTAAACCACTTGTTGCGTCAAAATCGTAAACCGATGAATAGAAATGTCGGAAAGATTGGACTGTAGATAAACTACATAGCGAATGAATCTCAAATTTTGCAAAGAGATGAAGTGTGATAATAGATATTTACGGTACAAGTGGGATTACGAGTGCTACGTACTCGTTGTGCAATCACACAAAATTTTGTCTACGATCGTTTAATATCCTATCCGAGTTATAATATAATTTACATTTTCGTGAAAAGATTACCTATCAAATATTTAATAGTTATTTATACTATAAGGGATGTAAGTAACATTTGCCCATATAGTATTCCCCCTCTCTGTATTGTATGTTTACAAGAAAATGCTGGATATATTTTTGTAATTGCCATTACATTCTATAGCATTCTCATTAAATTATGAAGGCAGTCGTGATGCGTTGCCAGAGCAACATAAGCAGATTTTCTTTTATTAACAACGTCGAGTTCATAGCGAAAAGTTTGAAGAAGGCGAACTGTTTGATTCTGTGTGGACAAAATGGATGTTTCAGACATAGAAGAATCAGCGAATATTGCTTGTTTATCTCTACTACCGGAAAAGCCGAAAAAAAGGTATGAAGCAGCATATAAATCCTTTAAGAATTGGTGCCAAAGCAAGACGGCTACTGCAGTCTCAGAAACCTTGCTTTTGGCGTATTTCCACGAAAAAGGTGCTATATTGAAGTCCCCATCAAGCTTATAGTGCGAGCATTCGATGTTGAAGTCCACCCTTTTTATAAAGGAAAATATAAATATTTCTAAGTATCCAAAATTTCGAGCATTTTTGAAAAAAAAAATGATGTTTATAGACCCAAAAAATCGAATGTGTTTAACAGGGAAGATGTGAATAAGTTCATGCTTGAAGCCCCGATGATATATACTTATTGATGAAGGTCGTAATGGTAATGGGAGTTGCTGGAGCGTGCCGTTCTAATGAACTCTGTGAAATGAACATGGACAATGTTAAAATAAGTCAAGAAGTCATAATTGTGACCATTCCTGACTCCAAAAATGGTACATTTTCAGTGACAAAAAGTGACGACACTCAGGTTTGTCATTTCAAAATAATTCAAAAGTACATTGATACAAGTTTTATTGTTTTCGAGATATTAATATTTAAAAACTTGGGATTTTCAATTTTGAACAGCTTTAGAGTCTAAACGGTTCAAATTAAAACAAGGCTGTTTGCACTTTCCTAATTTAATTTTTAATAGTCTACCATAAATTTCTTTTCTATTTCTAACCGGTACCAAGATATCAACCGAGAACAGGGTAGGGGGACACCTTATGTATATTATAGGTATTTTTCATATTTTATTAACTACAGGTATGTTATTTGCAGTAAACACAATTATTTAACTGTTCAAACATCTTTTTTAATAATAGAAAATAAATCAGCACATAATTTATGCTTAAACGGTAACAAATTAAAAATTCAGTTAATAATTTTTCATATTTTTTATACAGCTTTTCGTGGAGTCCACTTCGGAATGGCTTCCCTTTTTACCTTTTTTTTTCCTTCGCCAGTCCATTTGAATATTTCATTCTTATAAATAACCTTTGTCTTACGAACAGTCTTGGGGCATCTAGGTTTATGTTGTTTTGTCTATTTATAATTATTTTCATTCACACTTTACACATAATTTACGTAAAAAGTCTTTTAAAATATTCACATATTTACACAGAAAGACAAAAATGTCTTAAAACTTTCACTTGAGGAAGTAAGAAAATACTCTGAAAAACACAACTGACATATATCGCAACGAAAAGGTCAAGCTGAATAAGCAATAAACTGGCCGCCTTGTCAGACCGGGTCGCCAACCGACGTCACAACCCCCGCCTCACCCTCGCGCCCCCCTCGACCGATAGCTGCTCAGCGAGGTAACCTAAAAAGAGTTAATGTAATGTATTATCAGTACTCCGTTGGTCCTCAGATATTTTCTAATGAATGTATTTATTTATTTACTAACTATAACAAATGTTCAAACAAATTACCTCCATTTTCTAAACAGAAGTACGCCCGTCTCACGCTAGACTCCAAAATATGACTTAACATTTCAGGAGTTATTGTATTAAATGCTGCTCGTACTGATTGATATAATTGTTCTTCGTTGTGAAAACATTCCTTAAAAGACTCATTTTTTATGTAGCCCCACAAGAAAAAGTCCAAGGGAGTTAGGTCCGGGGACCTTGGAGGCCAAGGTGTTTCACTGTAAGTCCCAATGTATCTTCCTTCAAACTGTTCAGCTAAATATTGGCGAACTTCTATGGAGTTATTATTAATTATCTAATGAATCTTCTAAATCGTGCCTCAAGATCTCAAGGTACAGCTCGGAAGTTAATGAATTGTGAAAGAAAATAGGGCCTATAATCTTGCTACCAAAAATCCCACACCAAATATTAAATCCAAAGCGATCTTGATGTCTGGATGGCCTATTTACACGTGGATTTCGGTGTGACCAATAGTGGGTATTGCGCCTGTTAAAAATACCGTTATTGGTTACCATGCTTTCATCAGACCAAATCACTTTATAAGGAAAATTAAGACTGTCTTCACGCATCCTGGTATACCACTCATAAAAATGTCTACGTCGTTCATCGTCACCCGTTTTTAATCCTTGACATATTCGGAATGTGTAAGGCTTAAATTGATTTTTCCTTAAAATAAATTGAGCTGTAGATTTAGCTACCCCCGTCTGGTTTTCATTTTGTCTGGTGGAAGTTTGTGGATTTTCAATAACAGATTGTAGAACGTTGTATTGGTTTTCTTCATTGGAAGGTTTTTGTCGGGATAATACAGGCTTTCTAAATGATCCATATTTTTTTAGATTAAATAGCAAACGCCGAAAAATACACTTGTCAGGTTGTCTCCGCTCTGGGTATTTGTTAGAATACATGCGCTCGACTCTTACACAATTTCTTTGTAGCAAGATAGCATATCACATTTTTCTTCGTTTGTAAAATTACCTCCATCCATTGTAGAACAAAATAAATTAAAAAACGACAACAACAATAACAGTACAAACATTTACTGGTTTGAATATTTGTTAAATTAATTAACCGAAATCTAATACTGGGTGTACTTTTTTCCGTTCCATAAGAAAAATCAAAGTTGGTGGTGGTTCCATCGAAACGAAACGTAGTAATGAAAATTTGTTAACGTCACCTTGTACAGCTTGAAAAGTGAGAATGAAAAATTGTTTTCTGTTTTTTCATATCTTTTCAAATAGCTTCAAAAGAAAATTAAAACGAAATCGCAATATTTCGGTTTTTCTCGGATATTTCCGGAACGGCTTAGAATTTTCAAATTTGTAAAACGGGATTTTGTTGGGCATCAAAATACGCAACTTTTGCCTGATTTAACCGACACTACATCTCTTACCGTTTTCGAGATCCCCATGCTGTGCATCCGTATCTTGGGCACACTGTATATACATATATATATATATATATATATATATATATATATATATATATATATATATATATATTTATATATATACATATATATATATATATATATATATATATATATATATATATATATGTCCTGAGGATACAACAATACAGTTGCGAAACGTCGACAATTTAAAAAGTCTTTTTTTTACTGGATCCTAACCCCAAATAATACACCACTCTAACATAAAAACAAGAGGATCGCTGTACCCAGAATGTATCTGCCGGGGCGGGACGCGAGGAATAGGTAAATCGAGTCACATGTTCAAGTGCCGCAACTTATACAGGGTTATTCTCGCAACCCGTTCATTAAAAGTTTTTGATGATGCCATTTAGATACAAATTTCAAATTTTGGGATTAAGGTAAGGTCAAGGGGTACTTCTTTTTTGAAATATTTTCAACTTCCTGTCACTTCCGGTTTAACCGGAAGTTGATATCAACTTGTTTATTTTAAATGGAACACCCTATATTATATAATATTTTTGGATTCTACGGAGAATTTTAATGCTATTTTATGTAGCATGCCCTATACCTAGGTTCAAGCGTTCTTAAGATATTTGACCTTGAACCAAAAATGAGCCTTCGGGGTACCAAATTTTAAAATCTCATATTTTTATAAGTTTTGAAGATATAACCTTCATATTTTGCAGACGATGAGTAAATAATCTTAGGTTTCTATTTTTTTTATTGAAATTGTCTATTTTTATACAGGGTGTCCTAAATTCAGCGGCAAACATTCACATTTTCAAAGCCGCTAAAGTCCGTTTTTTTAAATGGGACACCCTATAACTTTATGCACTATCAAATGTGGAATTTCATTTTCTATCGAACTGTATTAAGGTTCCCTATCCTATTCGTAACCATTTTCGAAATAATCAGGTTTTTATTAAACTTCCCGTAGTAAGCCATGGAAAAACAAATGTTGTGCTTTTCAATTCAACATGACAGCTGATTTGAAAGTTTTAAATTAACACTCAAAAGCTGATATTCTCAATTTATTTTATATTCGCGGAGAATGTTACAAAATATTGGAGAGAACGTGCCATGTTTTTAATGAAAAACATCCTCATTTATCGCCAATGAACAAGAGAAAATTGAAGTGATTAAAACGAAATTTATTCGTTTCGGAAATGTTAAAGTTATAAAAAATGTAATAAATTGTTTACATTATTTTCAACCATATCTACTAAGTTCGAGACTGTTCTAAACTTGTTTTAGTGAACTTAAAAATTATAGCAATCTAACAATCAACAATAAATAAATAAAATAATAAAATTGAGTTATAACAAATGTTCTATATGCTGCCCGTTCATTTGAAGACACATTTTAATTCTTTTTTGTACAGTTGCTGTGGCCCGTTGAATTTGTCCGTTTTCTAATTCGGCAAAAGCTGTTCGTATCCTGTCCAGTAAATCTTGTTGGTTATTTACTGGGGAAGCATAGACTTTACCTTTGATAAATCCCTATAAATAAAAGTCTAGGGCTGTTAAATCAGGCGATCGCGGGGGGCATCTCCAAGAGCCATTGGGACCAATCCAGCGATCTTCAACAATTCGAGATAATTGGAGATAAACTGCAGCGGAATTATGTGCTGGTGCCCCATCTAATTGATACCAATAATTTTGCAGCTCACCTATAGCAATTTCTTTTATAAATTCAGAAACCGTCCCTCGTAGAATTTCTAAATACTTATCACTGTTTAAATTGTCTTCATAAACACAGTACCGCACCTGATCATTTAATATTATACCGAAAACATTGAAGCTAAACCTTTCTTGAGAACGCGTTTCGCGTAAATCGTGCGGATTTTCTGCTGCCCAGAAATGTTCGTTTCTTCTATTTGTTATTCCTTCTCTAGAAAATTTCGCTTCTTCGGTCCAAAATATTTTTGAAAGGAATTGAGGGTCCTCTTAAATTTTCAAAAACATGAATTCGCAAAATTCTACTCGTCGGACGTCATCACCAGGTCTCAAGGCTTGCACGTTTTGGAAGGAATAAGGGTGCATATGATGTTCGCTCAAGATTCTTTAGACAGATGAAGAAGAAATTCCCAAATCGTTTTCTGCAGACGGTATTGAACTTTGCGGGTTTGCGTGGAAATAAACTAATGTGTTTATTACGTTATTCTCGGCATTTTTTCGGAACATTTTTTGTAACTTTAACCTTGCTAAAACGCAAAAAGTTCGTTTCAATCCTATTGAATTTTGACTTGTTCATTGGCGGCAAATCAGGGTGGCGTTCATTAAAGACACGACACGTTCTCTCCAGAATTTTATAACATTCTCCATGAATATAAAATAGATTGAGAATATCAGCGTTTGAGTATTCTTCCATTTCGATTTAGAAGATTTAGTTTATCACTGACCGCTTTCGATAAATAACGCATACTAATCATCTGTCATATTGGATATTGGATCTCAATTGTTTTTCCATGGCTCACCATTGGAACATGTAAACATTTAAGCAAATACATACGATATATTTATAAAACCCAATTATTTCGAAAATGGTTACGAATAGGTATAGGGAACCTTAATACAGTTCGATAGAAAATGAAATTCTACATTTGATAGTGCATAAAGTTATAGGGTGTCCCATTTAAAAAAACGGACTTTAGCCGCTTTGAAAATGTGAATGTTTGCCGCTGAATTTAGGACACCCTGTATAAAAATAGACAAATTCAATAAAAAAAAATAGAAACCTAAGATTATTTACCGATCGTCTGCAAAATATGAAGATTATATCTTCAGAACTTACAAAAATTTGGTACCCCGAAGGCTCAATTTCGGTTCAAGGTCAAATATCTTAAGAACGCTTGAACCTAGGTATAGGACATGCTACATAAAATAGCATTAAAATTCTCCGTAGAATCCAAAAATATCATAAAATACAGGGTGTTCCATTTAAAATAAGCAAGTTGATACCAACTTCCGGTTAAACCGGAAGTGACAGGAAGTTGAAACTATTTCAAAAAAGAAGTACCCCTTGACCTTACCTTAATCCCAAAATTTGAAATATTTATCTAAATGGCATCATCGAAAACTTTTAATGAACGGGTTGCGTGAATAACCCTGTATTTTTATTCAGTAAACTTTGAGACTGTATTTTAAAAACGAAGAGGGCTATGAAAATTTTGTCTGGGCTTTCGTTTCACAAAAAAAAAGTAGTAGCATGTCGCGAAAAGCGCAACCCTCTATCTTCACTAATAAGAAAGATACCCCATAAAAGCAACGAAAATGGGACATCCTGTGCATAATGGAATCCTGTACAAGTGAATTTCTGAGGTAAGTGACTGATTCTTATATATTATATCCTTAACGCTTGTCTTTATATGAAGTCTCCCCATAAACTGCCAAAAAAGGCAAAGTCGCTCAGCTCGGCGAAGTCGGTGATTGATACTTTTAATATTCCGAGTAAACAGGATTATGAGAGGTGCGGCGTGGCCCATTAAGTATTCATCTTTGGACGGGCCCCGCCGGAATCCCGCTTTAATATTTAACGCGTTATAGAGTGGGGCGCTTACATTAACGCCGGCCCCAGAAAAATACGAGTCCCGAAAGCCATTTTCCCGGATCAGGGCTAATCTGTTCCTTGCTACTGCTGCTGCTGCTCCTGCCGAATTACCTTGACTCCAATTATTTTCGGATATCGGCGAACGTTTCCCCTCCTTTTTATAGATCTATGGGCCTTCTTTATTGACTCGGGCAACATTTCTGATTTTTTCTATCAAGTATCAATTCTGGAGGGATTATATCCATCGATATTTATAAAGAAATTGGTAAATTTCTTTTAGTTACTTAACAGTTATTCCTTTGAGACAATTACAAAATTGTGTGGAATCCGTCAAAAAAAATATTAATAACATAAAATGTGTAAGTTACAATTCAAAAATTATCACAAAAAAAAGAGACAAACAAAATTACAATATATATAACTAAAACAAACTATTTGATTGTTTAAATTCTTGAACACTGTAAGGACATGCCTCGGCCAGTAAGCGTTTAAGTGAAGTTTTAAATGACTTTAAACTAGTACATTATTTTATTGACATGAGCAAGCTGTTATAGATCTACAGACCATTTATTGAAGGTGATTTTTTACTAAGACCTAACCTCGCAAAGGGAATACCAAAATTATTCATCGTTCTAGTGTGATACTGGTAAAAATCTTTATTTTTAGCAAGAATATTTCGATTCTTATATGTATAAATACACACCTCCAGTATAAAAATACCAGGAACTGTTAAAATTTGCGAGTTCCTAAAAATATCCCTGCAAAAAGTCCCAGCTATTACTCCAACAATTCTTTTGCCATATGAACACATCTCCAGCCATGGTGGAATAACCCCAAAACATAACAACGTATCTGAATCGTGAATGGACCTCTCCATAATATACAGAAAGCATCTGAGACCGCTCCAACACATCTCGAAGGTTTTTTAACAGATATAGCAATGACGACAACTTTATTTTGGGAGACGTGCAATGCGTTTTCCAGTCTAAACCATTGTCGATTTTAAGTCCCAGGAAACACACCTCAGAAGATTCCTCTAAAGCTCGCCCATCAATGTTGATTTGAAGTGGCACATCTCTTCTGTTTTGCACATGATGGAAACGCAAAAAGTTCGTTTTTGAGCTATTTAGATAAACATAGTTGCTACTAAACCATTTATCCAGTTCAAGCAAATTTCCGTTAAATATCCCTGGAGTGTATCGCTTTGTGGTGCGACCCAATTAGTGATGTGTCGTCAGCATGAATAGGCACCGACGCGGCCCCAGAGAGACAAGATTCCAGGTCGTTGACATAAAGAAGAAAGGGTACAGGGCCCAATATGGAGCCCTGCGGTACCCCGATTTTCAAGGATAAACTTTCCGAAAAAATCCCACTAATGTCAATTACCTGCTGCTTCTCGGCCAAAAATGACCGAACCCAATCTGCATCCAATCCGCGGACACCATACACGTCCAGCTTGTACACGAGACGGTCATGCACCACGCAGTCGAATGCCCTGCTGAGGACGCAAAACACCCCAACATGACACTCACCCTTTTCCAAGCAGTCCAGTAGCCGAGCATAAAAATCCGACACTGCAGTCTCGGTTGACCTACCAAACCGGAAACAGTGCTGATTTGTCGATACAATTTTACATCTGTTGAGAAATGATTGCAGTCTAGCGAGAAATGCGTATTCAAATATCTTACTAAAACTAGTAAGAGACAGTACCTGGCTAGCTATAATTATCGACCTTTTTCCTATCTTGTTTTTTATATATTGGAATAATTTTGCTTAGCTTAAGTTGTTTGGGGAGTTTACCACTAGTAAAATGTAAGTTTATTAATATGCACAGTGGTTTGACTATTCAGTAACCGTTTAAGCAAATAACAAGAAATCACGTGAGGACCGATTTTTTATTTTTTTTAATTTGAATCAATTACACTAGCCAAGATTTTTCTAACACAGGCCAGCTCACAATGGAGATAGATAATAAAAAAATATTCGGAAAGCGATAATACGTACCATTTTTTAATAGCCTAATTAGAACCTTTTATATTGGCAGGTAAACAATTTTATTGTGGGGCGGCTAAAATGGGTCCATTTTACAACGGAAAAATTACCTAAACTGGGTTGTTTACAACATTAGACATACAATAAACGTTAAACATCACTCTTCTGTTGAGTTTCGAATTGAGTGGATCTATGTGTATCGATAAGCAAGTGTATATGAAGACGAGAATGTCGAGTCAAACGCGCCGAAGCTGCAAAATTTCTCCTGACAAATGAAATATTTGTCGAGAATTTTTGGTGTGTTAATTGGGGATCAAATTAAGCGGTGGGCTCCCCATGTGTGCTGTGTTAGTTGTAGTGTATCATTGGTTCAGTGGATGAAAAGAAAGAGAAAAAGTATGCCTTTTGCAGTTGCAATGGTATGGCGAGAACCCACCAATCATTCTGACGATTGTTATTTTTGCCCGACAATGACTGAAGGTTATTCCAAAAAGGAAAAGCACTATATAGAGTATCCAAATTTGCAATCTGCCATACGACCTGTTCCTCATAATGCAAATTTGCCAGTATCGATTGCGCCTTTAAACTGGCAAGCTATTGATCTAGGAGATAACGCATCATCAGGCAGCTCAGAAGAACAGTGCACCGATCCCACTTTTACCACAGGTCCCAGTTCCGGCGAGCCACATTTGATTGTTCAAAGTGAATTAAATGATTTAGTACGTGATTTGGGGTTATTCAAGCAACAGTCAGAACTTCTGGGTTTCCGTCTTAAGGAATGGAACCTATTGGCCAAAGAAACAAAAATTACGAATTTCAGAAAAAGAAATGCTTTCTGAATTCTACAGTATGGAAAATTCATTGTGCGCGTGTACTGATATAGACAGTTTAATGCAGGAACTTGATATTGAACATTCTCCCCGTGAGTGGCGCTTATTCATAGACTCTAATCTAAATATAGCTTAAAAGCTGTGTTATTGCATAACGGAAATTTAAAACCCTCTATACCAGTTGCCCATTCAGTTGCAATAAAAGAGAATTATGAAAATATGCGCACGATTTTGGATTAAATAAACTACAATTTGTATAAATGGCAGATACTTGGGGACTTAAAAGTTATAGCGATTTTAGTGGGACTTCAGGGGAGATTTACAAAATATTGCTGTTTTCTTTGTTTATGGGACAGTTGTGCAAAAAATCAGCATTATGTAACAAAAATTTGGCCAGAAAAAAGCGAATTTCAACCGGGATCTTAAAATGTTAAATTTATACCTTTTGTTGATCCCAAAAATGCCCTTGTGCCCCCTCTTCACATTAAACTTGGGCTGATGAAAAACTTTGTGAAGGCTTTGAATAAAGATGGTGATGGATTTAAATACCTAAGACAAGTCTTTCTCCAGTTAAGTGATGCCAAATTAAAAGAAGGCATTTTTATTTGGCCACAAATCAGAAAATTGCTGGACGATGTCAATTTTACGGAAAAGCTTACCAGGTAGGAACTCAGAGCATGGAATTCATTTCTTAATGTAGTAAGAGGATTTTTAGGCAACAATATGGATGAAAATTATGAACAATTAGTTAATGAACTCTTAGATGCCTATAAAGCGTTTGGTTCAAGAATGTCATTAAAAATTCACTTCCTCCATTCCCATCTGTAATTTTTTCCTAAAAATTTGGGAGCTGTTTATGACGAGCAGGGTGAAAGGTTTCACCAATATATCAGGATAATAAAAATTCGGTACCAAGGACGATGGGATCCAGCCATGATGGGTGACTACTGTTGGTTTTTGAAGAGAGAAGATAGGATACCTCTTAAACGGAAAAAAGAAAGTGTAATTAGTGTTTTAAGTTAATATTTTTCTCGTTTGCTTTTCTCTTAGATGTATGGTATGTTTAATAGGCGAAAACTGTAAACATAGTCAATAAACAGGGTTAAGAATTTTCGGAAATCATTTTTTCTATAGATATTAAGTATCGTAACATTCGATATGGTCCTACAATTCTAACAAGAAAACCCTACGTGCTACAACTTTCTATTTGTCATTTTCGTATTTGGATAGGTCCATTCTATTAGATTATGCTATTCTGATTTGTGTTACAACAAAAAAATGTTTTTTTGTCAGCCAGTGTTATTTGTCTAAATTCATACTCCGAGACTGGATTCAAAAAATATTCATTTCTTGACGGTACCTATCGATGTTTTGATATGTATTGTTATATTTTATGTTATTAACAACTTCAAATGGAGCGTTAATAAAAAAGTAATTAAAGTGCTGAGCAATATCCTTAGGATTAGAAATTATATTATTTCCATTTTGAATATTGTGCTTAAACTCAGTATTATTTCGGTTAGTTAGATTTTAACTATATTCCAGGTGGCTCTAGTCTTATTTTCGGCATTATGAAAATGTCCTTGATAGAAAGCTTTTTTGCAATTTTTTACTAGCAAATTATGAGTCTTGCTCGGAACTCTCCTCGTCAATTAGTTATGATACACAATTTGAAATCAGTCCATTAAGTTGTTTTTCAGGCCGGATTTTTGAAATATTTTAATAAGCCGCCATTTTCTTCCGCCATCTTGGATTCGTATCAAAATTTTACCAGTTGACTTTTACACAATACTTCATTTTTGTGCAAATTTCAGATAAATGTGGTAAATAATTTTTTAGTAATAATTTTTTTAACATTTCACTAGGCCGCCATTTTGTTTTTCCACAATTGGATTTTTACCAAAATGTTACCAGGTCGTGCCCATGTGACCCTTAATTTTTGGCCAAAATTTTAAATCAATTGGGCAAGTAGATGTGCTTTTTTGTGCTCAAAAGTTACCGATTAAAAGTTTGGAATATTCAGAAAATTTCAATTTTCCTTATTATTTTTTTCTGACTTTGTTTTCCACTTCTCTACATAAGGTCACATCGAATTTTTGACGTTTCGGTTTTTCGCGGCCATCATCAACTTTATTATTAATTATATTATTAAATAGGCGGTGAATTTTCTTGTATGCCCTCTCCTTTTCATTCTAAATTCAACGACATGTCATACATACTATTTACACAACGTTTTGGACTATAAAAATCATCATCAATACAAATAAGTGCAACGAAGTTTATTGAAGTGTTTGTTTTTTTCTCTCGAAATCATCAATTAAATGCTAGTTTAGAATATTTGGACAACTTCCGGAGAAACCTGAGATGGTCCTACGTTTCGTTTTCGGACCGCCATCATCAAGGACCTTTTTCTAAAAACAGACCTGCAATTTTGAAAAGCATTTGACGTCTCAAAAACAACAATGTATCACACTTGCTCAGAAAATTACAAGATATTCAGATAAGAAATCATGGTCCTTGGGATTAGACCGTGTCAGATGGGAATTACTGTCCGACGTTTCGCCTTCGATTGCACGAGGTATCTTCAGAGATCTTTACTCCACGAGATCTGAACACATTCGGTGTTCAGTGGCATCGACAAAAATAATAATCACAGTTACAAACCATCGATAAGATCGTTAACAAATTTTAAAAAATCAAAAATTTGGAAAATAAAGTCCTCTTCCAAGTTCTGAACATAAATAGAATCGTTAAACCTAAACGTGACATTTTTCGCAACATTCATATTAATATTTTGTTATTGCTCTCTTACTTTAAACGAATTGGTGGCTCTGACTTATAGTTGTCATGGAGAATGTAACAAATGAAAAACTGCCGCCATTATCAAGTAACATGTAATTTTCTCTTTGGTGATAAATTTAAATTATGGATCGGTTTTTCAAACCAAGCAGAGCCTGATATGATAACATGTTTTTTTCTGTGCCATAGAAATTGTTTTAAAGCTCAAAGAACTTATTATGGCAGATATCCAGAACGTCGAGTGCCCAACCAAATAATCTTTGGGAAATTCATGAAGAGATCATGTGTCATTTTCTAAACCAGTGATAGCTTTATCACTGATAACAGAGATGTATCAAATTCAATTTTTGTGCAAAAATTGAGGCCGTATTTTGTAGTATATTCGACTTTTATAAAAATGTTACCAAGTCATCCCCATATGACCCTTAATTATTGACTAAAATTGAAACTCATCGAATATGTAATTTTTTGGCTATGCTGCGAACAAACATCTACAGAGACATACAAAACAAAACGAGGACCAAAGCTGCTAACTTATTGCTGGACTGCAAAAAAATAGATTCTAAACAAAAACCAGTTAAATTTTCTGCTCGTCTTACCTGTTGAAGAATCCAACATAAAACCCGAAACTATCTAGTAACTGCTTCGCCGTTAGGACACCCCATCTTTATTAGATTGTATAAACTGACAAAAGCCAGGCTGACATATTACTCTGGGCTCCATTATTAACACCACAACGTCAGCAAGAACTTCAGAATGATACATTATCCCGAATGCTAAGTTAATATTTCGGCTTAGCTCGCGAATGTATATAAGGCGGTCTTAAATCATGTTTAAACTCAATTGTATTTGTCTCGTATTTGAAAATATTGCCCTGGCACTACTGCTGCTGCTACTGGGAAAACTGAGTTATTATTTTTTTATTTCGCTCGGGTAACGCCTTCGGGTTAGGAGCAGCTTTTGAAAGGATCGTGTTTTTGGATATTCCTGTACATTTTTTCTGCAGAGAAATTAGAAACAGTATAGACCGGACAAATAGTAGAGTAAATTTCCTGAAAAAAAGATGGTTCTGACTCAATAATTGCAATAAAACTATAATCAAATTTATTCTAGTAAAAAGGTTTATGATTTAACCTTTGACAAACTCTTAAAATATAGCGTTGCTTACACGAGTGTGAGGCATGTTCAAATAATTGGGAACGTCTCACAGACGGGCAAAATTGAAAAAACCTGGCCAAAACTTAAACGATGATATGTAGTAATAAAATTTCCTTAATGTGTTTATGAGAAATAATATTGTAAAAACTAATTAACATATTTGTCAATTGGCTACTAATCTGGTGGAAAATTTAATAATATAATAAATAAATACTTGACAAAAACATAATTATGTGTATAAAACCGAATTTAAATTGTTTTAAAAAATACTGCCTACATTTTACTGTTTTTATATTATTTAAAGTCATCAACGGCGTAAAATTAATAATTAATAAACTAATAACAGCATCATTTATTCTCAGAAATAATGTCGCATAACTAATTATTGTTTTTAATCCCCGGACCCGGAGTCTGAGTCACTTGAGCTATTAATTTCTGAGTCTTCATTAGTAGTATTAGTGGCAGATTCCTCTGGACGGGGGCTAATAATAAATCTAAGACTTCTTTTTCGAATGACTTGGACTTTCGCCTTGGAAGTTTTCGCATGCTTAATATGACTGGATCAGACGATATAAGCAGTCTCCAAGTTTTGTTGCCTTGAACACTTTCGGGAAAATCCTTCTCTATACTTCTTAATGTCTTTATTTAATGCCTCCTGGGCCTCGTTAGATAATTGTCCTATAGGTAATAAAAAAGATTCAATAATATCTGACGAGTTAATTAAAATTTTGTGGACCGTATTAGGCATGTTGTAGCAAGGATATTTTTGTACAAGTATCCTAGCTGTTGTTAAAGCATAATCTTTAAATTTTTGTATATTTATACGGTATCCACTAGATATAGTTTGCAAAAATATTATTATTATCAGTGGTATGATAGCTCAATTGGTTAGGGCGATGCGCTAGACACGCAGAGGTGCGGGTTCGATTCCCGCTCGTACCATAACTTTTGCTACTGATCATATTTTTCTAAAAAAAATCACTATTTTCACAGTTTAACAAACTGATTAAAATACTTCTACTTAACATCTATGTTGTTGAAAGACTTGGAAGAAGCCCCACATATATAACACTTTTTCGTGGATGTCGTAGATGAAGCAGCATTGCACATTTTGCCATCTACCATTGTAAAAAGTAAGTTGTGTTCAATGTCCTTGTGCCTACACTAATGGAAGTAGGTGTAAGGTTTTCTATTTCATTCTGCATGGTATTTATTTCTTGACGTGTTAAATCAGTGGTCTCATGTATAAATTGAATTCTGATTGGACGAAAAGCGGGGTGAGCCTGGACGTGGATTTTGCCAAACTATTTTGTTTGTAGATTTATTTGGATCGTCGCATGTTAATAGAAGTGGCACAAAGGATGTTAAAAATATACTGGCATCCGAACGTTCATCGCTGTCAAAATTTTGCTTGTATTGGCTATACATAAGTGTCAAACAAGCAAGTTGAGGTTCTGTTAATGTTTCCAATACATCTTTTTGCACCTCCACTATACGATGGGCAGTATGGTTTAGTAAGGCTTGTAATTTTACTTCAGCTTTTTGCCCCGTGATTGTAACTGCATCCCGATTTGGGTAACAGCGCCCCTTGGCCTCCTGAATCTTCTTATACGATGGAAAACGTTTTTTATCTTCACTCCTTATGATCTGATATTGGTGTCTATTTGCTTTAACAAATACTGACAATGCTTTATCACCAGATAGCTGATCAACTTTCAGCTCTCTCTTTATATGCCTTTCTATAGTTCTGGGCCCTTTTTGGGGTTGAAAATTGTACATCTTTTATAACAGCTGCAGCATCTATACTTCCTTCAGCGCGCAGACTCATTTGAGCAGCATACACAGGCTCTGAGGAACTCATTGCAACCAAGTTTTGTTTTGGGCAAAATATCTTTCTTGTATTGGGCAGTCTTATATTTTAATTTAAAATCAGAAAGAAAATGTGAAAGCTTTTGTTTAATTACATTAGATAATACTTCAGGGCAATTAGTTAGATCTTTTACATACGAATGCAAATATTCGCAATTAGCTTCAATTTTTGTTGAATTGCATGTCAGTATTACTTCAGAAAGCGTTCTCATACTTAAAACAACATTTTCATCCGGATCTACGTCCCTTGATCCTGAAATAAATAAAAATAATTAGCCCTAAACGATTTGAAAGCGATAAATTGGGGAAAATTCCAAGTGACACAAAACAAAGTTGATTAAGTTATCTCAAAAAGGCAGACAAAAGCGGAAAATATTTTTTCTCCATTTACTATTTAAAGTATTCAGCTACACAACTTTCCAGAAAGTTAAGCCCGGAAGATCCCGGAAGTTTACTAAAATATTAACAATAAAATTAAAACTATAATTTTGCACTACTCCAGAAAATTATTTCTGTATAAAATACACATAATTAAAAAATATTATTATTTTATATAAATAGTATAGCTAAAGGTACTACTTACCACCAGGAGTACAATCCATTTTACTTTGAGCACTATAATGTCTACAATATGTACACAAAAACAGCCAATATTTTTTCGCAAAAACACTTACGCGAACAACATTTAACATTCAACTATTGTCACCGTATTCAACGAAGAGCGCCATCTACGGAATTTCTAATTTTAAAAAGCCCAATGATCTATTAAAGCCCCTAGACGCGTAAAAGTGTGAAATGGCAATCTTCCCGAATTGGGGTTGTAGCCAGCTTTTTGAAATTTTGCCCGTCTGTTTAAAAATTTGAGTGCATCAGTCAAATGAGAATTAAACAAAGGACCTGTGTTATTATCCAGGAGCTAACAAAACTTATGTTTCCTATTGTTTGTTCCTCGATGGTTATTTTTTTATTCGTTTAGTTCATTGGTGTTACATGGTTCTCTATTATTGATTTTTATTGTAACTTCAATTGCTAGCGACACAAATATTTTGTTTACTGATTTTTTAGGACCGGTAACGAAACGAGTTTAGTGTGACTAACGGGGATAACCAAATTTTTTCTTCACCATAATCTGCCGATTATAAATTACAAACGCTATTAAAATTTACATGTATAATGTTAAATGATTACGTATAAAGGGTATACTATTATTGTTTTAAGATGTTGTTTTATCTTTTGTTATAGAGCTTTCTTTTGGTTTCGTTTTACTGTTGATAAAATAAAAGTACTTTCTTACTGTTTCTTACTTTCCGACTTTTAACAATTACTATTTTTAAAACTTGGTTCCTGCCGGATCTAGTACAAAAGCGGATTTCGTTCGCAATAAGATCCGGCCAAACCGGATACTTTAAAAATAGGCCGGATCCGCCGGATACCGGTTCTAGATCCGGTTGCGGCAGCATCACTAATTTTGACATTTCAAAAAACTGGTTGAAATAATTCTGTCACTGACTGTCAGTATAATAATGATTAAAAGAGTTCCTTCTAAAAATTATGAGAGGCGAAAACGTTTTGCCGGGTTTTGACACCCCCCAGACCAAGCAAATGGTGATTAATATTGTCAATTATTTTAATTTTAAAAGTTGAGTTCTATTAAAAAGATTATTCGAGAAAAAAAGCAAATATAGAGCCAAAGAACTCATATGCAAAAAAAACTTCATGTCACTTTGAAATCGCTATAACTCAAGACGTCTTGAACGGGTTTTTTTGTATATTGGGCTAAATGTATTGTCCAAAGTGGTAAAAAGTCTGGGATTTAGAATAAAAAGTATTGCAGAAGATACCAGTGCGAAAACCCGGAAATTGCTAGTCAGCGTGTACAGGTTGTCCCATTTTGGGTACTTATACATAGAAAGTTGTGGTTTTCGCGACAGTGTGCTACGTTTTCGTAAAACTAAACATGCCAAACAAAACAAAATTATCATAGCCTTTTTATATTGCACATCGGGCGCTAAACATATAAAAAAACACGAATTTTATTATTTCTATTTATCATTTAGTTAACAGGAAGAAATCAACATAGGGAAACAAAATAATGGTAGATATTAATTTTTTTATGTAAGTTAATATTAAATTGGCAGTTAGAACAATTCTGAATATTAATTTTCATTGGGACTGTCATTAAAAAATTAGAAAATACACTGAAGCATAGGGTATTTCATTTAAAAAGCAAAAAGTTCTCATCAATTACAGAAAAACGGCAAACTTGGCAATGTTGTAAATGTCACCATTAAATCAGGCATAATTTCATGCTCAACAAAATTACATTTAAATTTTTTCATTTCTAGTGTTCCACATTTTTGTTACATACTGTATATTTTTTTATATATCTACGTATAAAGTATATTCCATCCATCCGACGAGAAAGTAATTTTTTATGATCATACATTATCTATCACATTCAAAGAATAATAGTGTTAACTGGACTTAGTTTAAATTTATATATAAACTTTCACATTATTGATCTAAAAGTTAGTCTAATAAATCAGCTTTCGTAATATCCACTAGGATTAAAACAAAACTAAAATCGTCCCGGAGTCCTAATGTTCGACCCATCCTCACCAGCCGAGCCCTCGAACAAGCCGTCAGAAGTTGGCCGAGTAGTGTGAACTTTTCGGAATATTTATTCATTGCCGCCTGTTGGGCACCCCGAATAAAATCCCTATCTGGAATAAAACTTTCCCGGCTCTCGATATCCTTAAACTCTCGCGTATCGAGTGCACAAATCATTTTCATATAAGTCCTTTTAAAAGTCAGGTGTCTGTTTAAATACTCGTAAGAGATTTCTGTAGGAATATATATTTGTGAGAAAGACTTTCAATACGTCTCGTAAATCGACAATTTCTATAGAATTCTGGGGTGCTTTTGCAAGATTTGTATTTTATAATTCTTACAATAGGTTATATAGCAGACAGACAGTGTCCCTGAAGAATGTAAAAAACTGAGATGTTTAAAAAGGGACTTTTACAATATTATTATATAAAAACAACGGAGCCCATTAGTACCTATTGCACAGTATATATATATATATATATATATATATATATATATATATATATATATATATATATATATATATATATATATATATATATATATATATATATATATATATATATATATATATATAAATATATATATATATATATATATAATATATATATATATATATATATATATATATATATATATATATATATATATAAATATATATATATTTATATATATATATATACATAAATATATATATATACATATATATATATATATATATATATATATATATATGATAGTATGTTTTCATTCCACTTACACCAACGTCATAACAAGAAAATGATCCTTGTTTGGAACATGTTCTGCATCACAGCAGACACAATGATCCATTTTAGTCAAACGACGATCGCGATTTCGCTCTTATTAGAGCTCATCAGGCCGCCATAGACTAGCCAGCCCCGTGTAGGGCAAAGGCACAAAATTGAATCACAAAAACAACTACTCCGCTGGCTAATACCACGACCGGCATTGAATTACATTGTGACTCCTGGTTTTCGTTGGGAGTATTAAATGATAGTATGTTTTCATTCCACTTACACCAACGTCATAACAAGAAAATGATCCTTGTTTGGAACATGTTCTGCATCACAGCAGACACAATGATCCATTTTAGTCAAACGACGATCGCGATTTCGCTCTTATTAGAGCTCATCAGGCCGCCATAGACTAGCCAGCCCCGTGTAGGGCAAAGGCACAAAATTGAATCACAAAAACAACTACTCCGCTGGCTAATACCACGACCGGCATTGAATTACATTGTGACTCCTGGCTTTCGTTGGGAGTATTAAATGATAGTATGTTTATTATATATATATATATATATATATATATATATATATAAATATATATTTATATATACATATATATATATATATATATATATATATATATATATATATATATATATATATATATATATATATATATATATAATATATATATATATATATATATATATATATATATATTTATATATATATGCGATTGCGCAATCACAAAACATTTGTAAAACTGACATGTTTCCAAGAAAATAAATATCTTGAGAAAGCTCAGTATAATGAGCGAAACGTCGATTAAATTATAGTATTACTTCTCAATGAGTTAACCTATGCCCAAGAAAATAATTAACAAAATATATATATATATATATATAAGAAAATAATTAACAAAATATATATATATATATATATATATATGTTGATTTTTAGACCTTCACAGATGGAAAAATACAACGTGTTTTCATTCCGGGTGTACATTCATTCACTACTGTCGTTCTGAAAAGAACAGTTTTGCTGACGTTTCGCCAAAATCACATTTGGCATTTTCGAAGCTTTCATTCCCGCGTCCGAATAGAGACTGAGGTGCTGGTGACTGCGACGCTTCCTTTTATACCCCCACTCGGAGCCGAAGGTTGTATCTGCGCAGGCGTTGGTCGTTATTTATGTTTTCCGGATGGTGCTGTTGTTGCGCTAATTGCGCTTCAGTTTTTGCGATTTTAGATTTATCGATTATTGTCTTCCATACTGTTGGTAGTTTTAATGATTCGTCCCTTTTATTCAAATCACCTTGTTTTTCAATTTCTATGGCTTCTCGGATTATTCTGGTTTTATAATGTTCTATATTGGCTATCTCCCTACACCCATCGAAATTTATTTTATGGCCGGTTTCCTGATGATGTAGGAATAAAGCTGAGGTTGTTTGTTTATTTCTGATGCTGACTTTATGCTCTTCCACTCTTGCTAATATTCACCTGTTTGTTTGCCTCCGTGGTTTTCCAGTTTGATTTTGTCCTTTGGGTTTCCAAGTAGTTTACCTATAGTTGTTTGTGGCATGTTATCACTATATAAAGACCTATTAGACCAACAAACGACAACGATGTCGGTCACTTCAGAGGCTCAGAACAGGGGTATATGCCCTACATTTATAGTCATATTTTTTACCACTCGGTATATTGCGTATTTTTTAAAAACAATTATAGCTTAGCTTCTTTTAACATGTCTCTTTCAAAACCAAGTGAAAGTAAGAGGAAACAAAAAAAAAATTAGAGCTTTTTTGCTATGAAATGAAAGAAAAAATTATTTGTTTGATTTGTAATAGTACAGTCGGTGTCCCAAATTTATATAATATAAAACGTCATATAATATAAAACTATGATATTCATAAAACTATGTTTGACAAGTATACAGGCATGGTCAGAAACGAAAAGTTAAATAAGTTAAAATCACGGTTGAAAGATCAGCAGCTTATGTGAACACGTCCAAAGCAAGAAAATGAATCTGTCCTTCAAGCGAGCTACGTACTGTCGGAGTTGATCGCGAAACACTTAAAACCATTTGTTGAATGAAGGTGAATTTGTGAGGTGAAGGTATTTCAAAATATATCCTTGTCCCGGAATAATGTTGCTGAAAGAGTTACTGAGTTGGCTGCCAATATAAGTGATCAGATAAAAACAAAATCAGACTCCTTCATTGCATTTTCTATTGCCTGTGACGAAAGTACGGATGTGTGTGGTGTGGCGCAACTCGCTGTTTTTCTTCGTGCGGTTGATACAGATATCAATGTGTATTAAGAATTACTGGAATTAGTACCATTGCCTGATACAACAACTAGTAAGGATATTTTCAATGCTGTTTATGGACTTCTGCAAAAGTACAATTTAGATTTTGTCAAAATTGTGTTCCGTTGCAACAGACGGAACTCCTTCAATGACTGGAGTAAAAAATGGCTTCGTTAAAATATTACAGACAAAGACCAGAGAAACGAGCAGTGACAAACCAGATTTTCATCATATTCGTTGTATAATCCACCAAGAAGTTTTATTTTCAAAAGTGATTAAGTTGGAAAGCGTTTTAACGTCACGAGGCCTCGATCAGCGATAGTTTTCTCCATTTTTACGTGACTTAGAAAGTGAGTACACTGGTTTATCATATTATGCAGAGGTGCGATGGCTTTCGCGTTCTATGTTACTAGACCAGTTTTGGAAACTCAAAGAAGAATTACGCGTTTTCATGGAAACAAAAGTAGAAGATGTCAGCTTATTTTCTTTCATTTACAGTAGATATCACAAAACACTTGTCGGACGTAAATACGAGATTGCAAGAACCACGTCAAGTAATTACAGATATGCATGATCATGTGAAAGCTTTCAAGTATAAGATGATGTTGTGGGAAAAACAGTTAGCAGAGGATAATCGATCGATAGTGTTGGTACATTCGAATTTTATAAGTACTTGCCTGTTCAATACCAAGAAATGAGAAAATTTGCCTGTAAAATCCAGTCAATGTTTAGAAGTACAGGGTGTTCCAGCGAGGACTGAACAGGGACCTATTTTCGACCTTCGATTTTTCGATATTTGAACCAGAAACAAAAGAGTTACGCTATGCATCAGGTGTTTTTTAAATGGAATGTATCGTTTTTTATACGATTTTTGGAAAGAGTGATTTTTTTTATGTCCGTTCTATACTACTTTTAAAATATACGATAGGTTGGTATAGGTGATCAAGGTAAAATGACGTTTGAATGCTTTGTCAATAAAAATTGACATTATTTTAATTATTGTCGAAGTCTTCACCTAAAAAATATATATTTGACTCTGATCGAAATGAAATACTCTTTGGACGAGAGACTACAGATTGTTATGCTATTTTATAAGTGCCAAGAAAATGCAAGAGAAGCAAGAAGAAGATTTATTGCAAATTTTCATAGAAATATATCCATCAATACAATTCTAAGGATAAAAAACCTATTTGAGGAAAATAAAACTTTACATGATAGAAAAAGAAATTCAATAAAAAATAAATATTAAATAATAAAATAAGACTACTAATAACATAAGTTTTCAATGTGACCGCCGTTTTTCTCGAAACAACATCGATAACCCCTTTGTAGCCTTTCTAAACTTGCTGTTACAATATGATTTTCCTGGTTAAGGCGGTTTATTTCATCGACAATTTTTCCCATGATCTCTTGAATATTTTCGTTTCGTTGTCTGTATACGACGTTCTTCAAATGGCCCCAAAGAAATGTATCCAAAACTGAGAGGTCGGGGCTATTGGGCGGCCAAGCATATGTTCCATTTCGCCCTATCCATTCGTTATGGCGCAGATTTAAAAATTGAACCACATCATGCACGGCATGAGGAGGCGCCCCATCATGTTGCCAAATTAAATTCTGATATTCTGCCAATGGTAAGTCTTCCAAAAAATTTTCAATTTCGTTTTCTAAAAACTCATAATATCTGTGCCCATTTAAAGTCCCGTTAAAAAATATTAGTCCCAAAATTTTATTGTTTTTTATCCCACACCAAACATGAATAAAATTCCTCCCTTGAAATTTAATAGTCTGGAACTTTTTTGGATTTTCAACGGCCCAGTGGTGACTATTATGTCTGTTGAATACTCCCGATGTTGTGAAAGTAGCTTCGTCGGTCCACACAATATATTTCAATAAATCAGGGTCTTCGTTTTCTTGCCGAATTACCATTTGAGAAACAAATTGAAAGCGAAGTTCTTTTTGTGCCGGTGTTAGGTACTGAAGTGGAAGGATACGAAAAGGTCTAAATTTATGAATTTTCAGAGTCCTGTGAACAGTCCCTCGGGTAACTCTTCTGCGCCTTACACCGCCACCGTACTGAACTTCCCGAACTGCATCCGAAATAGATTTGGTTGGATTAACTTGAAAATAATTTATAATGGCCTCGATTTCTTCTTCTTTGTATATTTCTTTTTCTATCATGTAAAGTTTTATTTTCCTCAAATAGGTTTTTTTATCCTTAGAATTGTATTGATGGATATATTTCTATGAAAATTTGCAATAAATCTTCTTCCTGCTTCTCTTGCATTTTCTTGGCACTTGTAAAATAGCATAACAATCTGTAGTCTCTCGTCCAAAGAGTATTTCATTTCGATCAGAGTCAAATATATATTTTTTAGGTGAAGACTTCGACAATAATTAAAATAATGTCAATTTTTATTGACAAGGCATTCAAACGTCATTTTACCTTGATCACCTATACCAACCTATCGTATATTTTAAACAGGTGAAGCTAAAATTTTAGTTTGTAAAACATTAAAATGTAATATAAACAGCTATCGCAAAATCAAATCTTTTAATCAGAACGGGCATAAAAAAAATCACTCTTTCCAAAAATCGTATAAAAAACGATACATTCCATTTAAAAAACACCTCATGCATAGCGTAACTGTTTTGTTTCTGGTTCAAATATTTTTTCGATGATATTTTTGGATTCTACAAGAAAAAATACATCGATTGGCTATTTTGAATTTTTCCAAAATACAAGGAAGGTCGAAAATAGGTCCCTGTTCAGTCCTCGCTGGAACACCCTGTACCTATAAGTGTGAACAATTATTTTCTTTGATGAAATGAAACAAATCTCCCGCAAGATCGCGATTGACGGACGCTCACTTGGAAACGTTGGAAATTTAATAAACAGACTTGTCCTATAATAGTACTTTTTCTCAAGATTTTCAGTAGTTTGTCTTCTTTAAGATAAGGTTTTGCGGCCCACCTAGTCGATGGTCTTCATGCTTTTGGCCCACCAGTGACTTTGAGTTTGACATGGCTGTTTTAAATGGTTTTCGCTAACGACCTTCTTGTTATTAAAGTGTATTTTTTGGGGTTAAATATAAAACTACTCACTAAATTTATTTTATTATGCCCAAAAGTCAAGTGTGGCACAGGTAGACAGAAAATGGTAAAATATTGTTAGAAATCCAATATGATGGAACAAACAAAAATGAAAAGACAGTATGTGTAACACATATACAGGGTGACAATTTAAAAACTTGAAATGGCCTTATCTTAGGAAGGAAAAACTTAATCAAAAAACGCTCAAAACGCTTTCTATAAAATGAAGAGGGGACAAATAAAAGCGTATTATTCGACCCTTTTCTGTAACCCCTTGGGCAGGGTGAGATACACCCCTAAAATCTTAAATAGAAAGGGGGGTCGAGTGATACATCATCTTAAAGCTCTTGAAAAATGCTTTTAAATGATATCATAGAAAGCAACTTTTCGTGAAATTCTTCTGTATTTATTAAAGGAAACAATAAAAAAAACACAGTTTTGAACATTTTAATTTTTATTTAAGTAAATGTTCAAAATGATTGGTACCGATACCCTGGCATGTCTCTTAAGAATTATAAACATTTTAAGTTTGGTATTTTATTTGTTTATGAATATTAGCATTTTATTATCACAATATTTACTTTAAAAGTAACTTGTACTATTAGTATTGATATTTTAACAGTTAACTTTTGGTTCAGTTTAAACGAAAAGCAGCACTTATCTTAAATAATGGTGTACAACACAGCTGAACGTGTAGAAATGATTTTCATTTATGGTTCTCAGGATCAATGTTTCTTAAGGACAGTCCAAAGAAGGCATCCAGGTCAAAATGAAAGTCCGGAGTATGTTCGCCAACTAATGGCCAAATTTGAAGAAACTGGCTCTGTCGCGAATAAAAAGAGAAATCAACCGAGACTAGTTGACGAATCAGCGCAAATTGAAGTTCTGGGGCAGTTTGCAATTAATTCAACTTTATCAACTGGTCAAGCAGCTGTAGCAACTGGCTTAACTCGTGAAACAATAAGAAAGATACTTAAATTTCACAAGTTTCATCCCTATAAAATGCGCATACTGCAAGAACTTGGTGACGATGAGCCGGATAGAAGAATCCAGTTTTGTGAAATAATAACAGATAGAATTACGGCAGAACCTCGACTAGTTAAAAATATGTGTTTCAGTGATGAATGTACCTTTTATTTGAATGGACATGTTAATAAGCAAAACTGTCGTTACTGGAATGACGAGAACCCACACGTATTTAGAGAAGGGCATACCCAGTACCCTCAGAAAATTAATGTTTGGGCTGGTATATTGGGAGACGTAATTATCGGCCCAATATTTATAGAAGGGAATTTAAATGGCGACATGTATTCTGAAATGCTACAGAGGTCTATTGAACCATTAATAGTGCGGGAATTAGAAAATCAGAGGGACATGCGAGGAAATTTAGCATTAGAAGAACGCTTACTATATTTTCAACATGATGGGGCACCTCCTTAATATGTAGTTGCCGTCAGGCAATGTTTGGGCGATAATTATCCCAACCAGTGGATTGGAAGAAGAGGTCCTGTTGAATGGCTACCTAGATCCCCGGACCTAACACCTCTTGACTTCTTTTTGTGGGGTCACCTTAAATCTATGGTGTTTAAAACGCAACCTGAGTCAATAGAGCAACTCAAGGACAGGATAGTTCAGGGATGCCGTGCTATATCCAGAGAAACATTTGCAAATGTACGCGAAGAATTTGAACAAAGGCTTTATTATTGTCTTCAAAACAACGGAAACCATTTTGAACATTTAATTACATAATTATTGAAAAAATTCACAATTGTGTTTTAATTTATTGTTTCCTTTAATAAACACAGAAGAATTTCACGAAAAACAGCTTTCTAAGGTACCATTGGAAAGCATTTTTCAAGGGCTTTAAGATGATGTATCACTCGACCCCCCTTTCTATTTATGATTCTAGGGGTGTATCTCACCCTGCCCAAGGGGTTACAGATAAGGGTCAAATAATACGCTTTTATTTGTTTCCTCTTCATTTTATAGAAAGCGTTTTGAGCGTTTTTTGATTAAGTTTTTCCTTCCTAAGATATGACCATTTCAAGTTTTTAAATTGTCACCCTGTATACTGTGCCTATGTACTAAAATAAATTTGGTCACACCTCACTATTCTTAACAAATGGAAAAAAATTATAACGAGGGAAGTTCCGGGTAAGGAAATTCACCGATTTTTTTCAATTCGATTCGTATTTTCTCAGAGTTCCTAAAACTGACGTTGGCGGCTTAAAATCTCTGTAATAACAAGAAGCTCCAGAAAATCGCAAATAGACTAGCGCTGATCGATCGGCTCGCGTCGGAAAGGTGTTTTCTTTGAATATATTAAATTTTAACGCGGGCGATGGAAATCATCTATTTTCATTCGAAAATTTAAAAGCCATTCAGTATGGTAATCTATTGCTTATTCATTGCGCATTTATATTCGCTACGACCGACTAAATTTTATGGCCGCCGATAATGGGACCGTCGAAGTTTTAGTACAAATACAAATATATTTGTCCTATCGTATGGGAATTTTTAATGGACAATAAAGTAACTTTGGATTTTTATATGCCGGGACAATGTATTTTAATAATGCTTTAAAAGGGGGCTATAGTCAAAAGCAGTGTTATCGTGCGGGTCATACGATTTATCAACGACAAACTTTTTAAGTTTGTTTTTCTTTTATTACGTGTAATCATATCCTCCTCATAAAATCCGGAAGATGAATTAGATAGACCTATGATATTTTCATATGAAAAAAGAGGATAAATATATAAATACCAGGAGTTGCAAAAATCTTTGAGCGATGTCACTTCAAAGTCAGATTGACAAGTTAGTGACAAAATGAGTAATAGGAAACAATGTTTCGGGTTTTTTGCATCCACAAGCGAAAAAAATGGTATTAAATCTAATAAAATATTACGAAAATGAAAATTCACCAGCCAATATTCAGGAGACAGTAGCAAAAGCTCTGGAAATCGGTATAAGGACTGTGCAGAAAAAAAATTGTGCACGAAAAAAAGCATAATTTACTACCGAAGAAGATTAAGAAATGTACACGAAAAAAGCCCAAGACAGAAGACCTTAAGACAAAAACTAATATAACCCTTCAAGTTTTAAGAGAAGCTTTGACAAATCGAGGCATATTGGATATTGGACTAAAATCGTTGTTAAAATTAATAAAAATGTTGGGTTTTCGATATAAAAAGGACTATAATCGAAGATTTTTGCGAGTTGCCACATATAGCAAGTCAGCGTATCCAGTTTTTAAAGAAATACACGGAAAATGTTAATTCAAAATTTAGAAAAGTGGTATTTTTAGACGAGACTTGGATATTTTCTAATGGAAGTGCTTCGAAATTTTGGCAGGACGAGTCTGTAAAGTGTCAAGGGAAAAAAGAGATGTGGGACGGGAAAACGGTTCATTATTTTGCATGCAGGTTCTTCAACAGGATTTCTCCCAGGTGCAAGTTTACTGTTTTCTTCAACATCCAAAAGTATGGACTACCGTGATAATATGAACTGTGAACTGTTTTAATTATTTCGGACAATGCATTTTATCATTCAAGAATTTTAAATAAATAACCTACTTCATGCTGGAAGAAAAGTGATATTTATGACTGGCTAATAAAACAAAAACAAAATCCTTACCCAATATGCTGAAACTAGAACTTCTTTTAATGACAAAATCTATTAAAAAATCAACAATATATGCCGTAGATGAAATATTACGGAAAAATGGACATGAGGTTTTGCCGCCATACCATTGCCAGTTTAACGCAAGAGAATTAATATGGGCTGGGGCAAAATCATATTACGAAAAACACGTGAACGATGGTCTTACATCAGATGAAGTGCAAATTGTTTGGCAAGATTCATTAAATTGTATTACGCCGGAGTACTGGAAGAAATCTGTGGAACATACGGAGAAATTAATATGGGATTGGTGGAATCGAGAACGAGTTCTAGATGTCGAAATAGCACCAATGATCATTGCGCCATTTGAGGACGACTCAGAAGATAAGGACTTTTTAAGTGATGATGATATATAATATTAAAAAGTTTCTGAAGAATTATATTAGTCTTTGACGTGTATAAATCATAAATTGCATTATGAATATCCATTTTTGCATTGTAACTTAAGTATTTTGCCTTTGGATTTTTTCGTATACATTCCTTAATCTTCTTAGAAACTAAATTATATTTTTTTTTATGCACAAGTTTCTGTACATTCCTTATACCGATTTTCAGAGCTTTTGCCACTGGCTTCTGGACATTAGCCAGTGAATTTTAATTTAAAATTTGTTTTATCAGATTTGACACCATTTTTTTGCTTACTTATTTAATACATTTGTAATTTTGTAGACAATAAATAAATAATTATAGAATACTTGTTCCAATTTTAAAGCGTGTTTAAAATAAGTACACTTTTTTATTAATTATAAGACAAAATTTGATATATAAAAATCGGTAAAATCGCTTTACCAGAAACTCGGGGCTAACGAAAAATACAGGCTATATATATATATATATATATATATATATATATATATATATATATATATATATATATATATATATATATATATATATATATATATATATATAATATATATCCCCTGTATTTTGTCATGGCATGGCCCTTAATTTTAGACTGAAATTTGAAGAAAGTTTTTTAGCTATATATGTTTAGATTTTTAGGTCAAGCGGGGCTCATAATTTTTGGTGATTGATAAAAAAATCTCACTTTCATTAAGTGGCTGTATCAACAGAACATATTCCGATTGTTCCAACTGATTCGAACCGCCTTCCGACTTTATTAAGTCGCTTGCCATTTTGTGTATTTTAACCAAATACATATTTAGCGAATTTGCTTATTTAGTCCCACGGCATTTAATATATAAAATAATATTAAGTGACTATCTTAATAATACTGCGTAATATAATAAAAAACAAACTATTTTCATTCTCCCTGTATATTCGTAAATAACCCATCGAGATTTAATAGCTCGATAAATCACACAACATTTTGGTATTCACTGTGTTTTCTGATTTGATTCATAACGTTTGTAACCTGACAAGACAGCATTCGACTATATTTAAGTTTACTTAAAGTGTTTTGTGTGTCGGTGTTCGGTGTTTTATGTCGCAAGATAGGTGAGCTTCTGTAAGGATGAAAACGAATAGCAATGTGGTACCAGTGGCGGCTCTTCCATAGGGTCATTTGGTCAGTGACCCCCCAAAAATATTTCAGAAAATAAATTATTCGTTTGACCGTCCCTCTTAATAGTTGTAATAAAATGCGAACCTTGGGAAAAGTTAAATACGCTACACTATTAGCGTGGTTGCAAAGTCCCCTTATAAGATAAGGCCACTGTTCTAGCCACATTGAAGCAAAGCAGATTGGAATCGGACCAAGCCTTAATCATAACAAGGTCTTTGGAAATATTAGAATGTAGAGACAATGTATTAAAATCACGCCATGTTATGCTTGTGTCGTCAGCAAAGAGAGAGGTTTTTCCGTTAATTTTTTGGTTGGTAATATCATTAATGTATAACAAAAAAATATTAGGTGCCAAGACCAAACTTTGAGGAACTCCACTTATAATTAATTTACAATCAGAATCAGAACCACTTGCCCTTACAAATTGTTTTGTAGTCCTTACTAACAAATTTTCTATTTGTCTTATTTTTACTGAAGAGAAAAGCAGTAAGTCTCTCTTTACAACATTTAAAACTAGACCATTCAAATCACACCAGGTCTGCATCTCCCTGACACAAGCACTCGCCCTGCCAGAAAGGCCGGATATATCCCGATCAGCGACAATCGACCTAGTGGAAGCTTTTCTTACATATACTTATTTCATTTTTCAAGGAACTTTTCATGAACAACTTCAGGGGCAGCTACGGGATCTCCGCTATCACCTTTGGTAGCGAATTTCTTTGTTCTAACTTCTCCACTAAAACCCTTTGTTGTTAGACCTCATGTACAGGATAATCTCTTTATATTTTGGACCAGCTTAATCAACAAAATCATAATATCAAGTCCTAATGGAACGATTTCCTTTCTAAATGTATGTGTTCAAAGGAAGGAAAATGATACATTAAGGACATTCTGTGTCTAGAAAACGGACGCATACTAATAGATACTTAGATGCAAATTCTCATCACCATCCAGCAAAAAAGAAATCAGTTATTAACTAACTAGTATTTAGAGCCATTCCGATGTCTGATTAAGATTTTGTAACATCGGGAACATCGAAACTGACCAAAGCATTGAGAGGGAATGGGTATTACACTAAAAATATTAAAATTTTTAAACACGTGGAAACCGTTCTTAACACAGGGTCACGGTGCAGCGAGCACAAGAGCCCGCCTGAATCTCTCCGAGCTCATTCAGCGTTCAGATCTCGTAGAGAAAAGATCCCTGAAGATGCGTCGTGCAATCGAAGGCGAAACGTCGGAGAGTCATTTCAGTTTCACACTGTGTAATCCCAAGAATCATGATTTCTTAGTTTCTATGTTAGGGATGAAAATATTGTGTGTTTTTTGCCTGATGATTTCAAAAAGGTGCCTTGTGTCTTATAAATATTTAGCTGTCAGATTTAGGAGAGGCATAAATATACTTTTATACATAAGATGTGCTAATAAATTTCATTTCATTTCCAATTTAAAATAAAAAATCCGCATTTGAAAAAGTTTGTTTTAAAAAAGTTAAAACAATTAGAGAAAACGACTAAAAATCGAAAAACTACAAGAAAATAGAAATAACGATAATAATAAACCTGAGACGTTCTTTAAACCCTCACCCAATTGGTTAAAATAGACGAGACAGAAATCGCGGGTGCATTTTCTAATTTCCCCATTCAAGTGGGATTTTCTTTTACATTCGAAAAACACTCTCTACTCATTTAGAAAGGAGCTTTTACGTCTTAAACTCAACACGGGAAAGCTTGCCAGGACTTGTGCGAGCTTAAACTGCGTTAAATTGGATTGGATTTTCTTCGTCGTTCCGCCGCCGTCCTATCTAGATATATAAATAAAAGCGGGACAGGACAGTAATATCTTTTTGCATCTAACCGATAAAACTAACGGACGCCTTTAATAGAGGTAGATAAAGATGTAAATGAGGTTTTTTTCCTTGCAGTTTTCGAAAGAGGTTGGTGGTTGGTTACATCCGGTTGTTTTTTATATCTTATTCATTTGTTACGTTTCAATTTCTAAACTGTATCTAGAATAACTGTTTATAAATTAACTGATAATAAATAGTAATTGAAAAAATTATAGGTCCTAACTGGAACCTGTGGTGGAAGATAGATCAAAATCCAAGAGTTCCAACCATACTATGCTACAACTTGTTACGTTCTGGACGCGCGTTTCGCTAACCAAGTTAGCATCATGAGCAATATAAACTAAACTAACTTATCCTAATGGAGACTATTTGTAGGTAAATATGGTCATACTTTGTTGCACCCGACTGTACCGTTGTCAGGAAGCAATAGAGGGGACTATAGGGAATAGGCCCTCTGTCTTTATTTAGTGCTTTCTTACCACATTTAACTATCTCTATACTCTCAAATGCATTTAATAATCTATTATTAGATACATATTCAATCAACTTAAGATTATTTATACCAATTTGGTGATTGTTTTACAAAGCATGTTGGGCAACACTTGACTTTTCTATTCTTCCGCATCTTAAATGTACCATATGTTCTTTAAAACGAATATTTACGGATTGCCCGACATATTTTAGATCGCAGTCATTACAGCTAATTTCATAGATGCCTCTCCTCTCCTTCAAGTCGACTTTGTCTTTAGGGTTTCCAAGGAGATTTTTCAAACTGTTCTTCGTTTTGTAGGCTACTCTAAAACCTACGTTTTTAAATACTTTTTCAAGACCTCCCGTATATCTATGATCATATGGGATTACTATGAACTTTTTGGGAGCCTCAGATGCTGAAGACGGTCAACGGAACAAAACCTTTATTGTAAGTACTGTACTAAGATTAGGTTAACAACAACAGATATTTGGTTTCTAAAACCATGTAAGTCTTTTTCAGTTTTTCAGTCAAGATCCCTAAACAATCACCCGTTACTGGGAAGGTTGAATGTTTTGCCAAACAAAAGTGGCTAGATTTAGAAAATAAAAATCTGCAAACACAGTATGCTTGAAAATGAAGCATACGGATTATTTAAAAAACTGACTTATAAGCTTAGTAATTTAGAATTTGAATCGTGGTTAGATTTCCAAAGAAAAATGTTCGCAGTTATCGATGCCAAATTGAAGAAAATGTGTTCACTGAAAAACAAACTGACAAAGTTGAAACCACAAAAACAAATTTCTTCGGATGTCGAGAACATTGTAGAAAACTTTCTTCTCAGTTCTTTGATAATAGAGAAATCGACCTTTTGAAAAAAGGTTTGAATTTTGCAGAGCCTCCAGTAAAAACTAGTTTACCAGCTATTATAGCGAATATCGAAAGTTCCATTTAATACGTGCCAGAGTCAACTAACGGATTCATTAGAGAGGCTTTTACAAATCAAATTTTAAAAAACGTTATTAACAATAAGTCAAAATATGTTTCTCATAAAAATACTGAAGTTATCCAGGGATTGAAGAAAATAGAATGTTTTTATTTAAAAGCTGACAAAGGAAATAAGATTGTTATACTAGACAAAACAGATTATTTTGAAAGAATAGACAATTTGATTCAAACTGATCCTTACTATTTATTATCAAAAATGATAACTGAAGAAAAAAGTACCTTAAAACAGTGTAAAAACCTAGTGTCCGATAAATCAAAATTCAAACACATAGTAACCCACAGTTATCTAAACTGTATTGCCTTCCCACAATCCAGAAACCTGGGAAGTCCATGAGACCTATTGTTTCAGCTGTCGGATCATCAACGTACAACATTTCAAAATGGTTAGGTTAAAAAATCAGCAAATTAAATATCTCGTACCATAACATTGAGGTTACTAACTCGTTAGAATTCTTAGATAAAATTAAGAATGTTCACTTAAAAGAAGATGAAATTTTAATATCTTTTGATGTAAGCTTATTGTTTCCTAGTGTACCCACACCACTAGTGTTAGAGTACCTAAAGGAACTACTTGAATTCAATCATTTGAAGAAAGAAATTATTGATGAATATTTGCTTCTTACAAAATTATGTATGAATAATTTTTTTTTTCGGTTTAAAAATAAATATTATAAACAACATGAGAGAAATGCGATGGGCAATTGCTTATCTCCGTTCCTAGCAAATTTATTTATGGGTCGATTAGAAACCCGATTCAAAAAAGAACTCAAATATTTCCCAAGAGTGTGATATAGATACGTGGACGATATATTTGCTATTTTTGATACTAAAATAGAAAATTTGGACACTTTCTTAGAGACATTAAACAATAAATATCCCTCCATTAATTTTACGTACGAACAGAAGAACAATGGGCAATTACCTTTTCTCGACACGTTAGTTTTTAGAAATAACGATAAATTAGAATTTGATATTTATAGGAAATTTACTAATACTGATATGTATATAACATCCGACTCATTTCATTGCCGTCAACACAAAATGACAGCATTTTATTTCTTAACTCACAGGTTAGTCAATTTTCCATTAAGTAAACAACGTTACTCTTCAAGCACTTGAGGCTCCCAATAAGTTCATAGTAATCCCATATGAACCCAGATGTACGAGAGGTCTAGAAAAAGTATTTAAAAACGTAGGTTTTAGAGTAGCCTACAAAACGGAGAACAGTTTGAAAAATCTCCTTGGAAACCCTAAAGACAAAGTCGACTTAAACGAGACGAGTGGCATCTATGAAATTAGCTGTAATGACCGCGATCTAAAATATGTTGGGCAATCCATAAATATTCGTTTTAAAGAACACATGGCACATTTAAGATACAGAAGAACAGAAAAGTCAACCGTTGCCCAAGATGATTTGGAAAACAATCACCAAATCGGAATAAATAATCTAAAGTTGATTAAAAATGTATCTAATAATAGATTATTGGATGCATTTGAGATTATAGAAATAGTTAAGTGTGATAAGAAAGCATTAAGTAAAGACAGAGGGCCTATTTCCTATATTCCCCTCTATTGTTTACTTGACAAAGGTGCAGTCGGGTGTATTCAAGTGTGACCACATTTACCTATAAATAGTCTCGATTAGGATAAGTTAGTTTAGTTTATATCATCTGCTGATGATGCTAACTTGGTTAGCGAAACGCGCGTCCAGAACGTAACAAGTTGTGGTGTAGTGTGGTTAGAATTCTTGTATTTTGATCGACAAAACGATACTTATCTAATAGTAAGTCAATGAACAATTAAACTTCAGGAAAATTAGGAAGGTGGCCATATTATATAGCTGTTTTGAACCAGCTAATATTGCTAAAAACCCAGCAGGTATAAAAAAAGGTAAAAGAATACCCAAAATTATTTTTTCATCAAAATCAAAACAATGTTAAAAGAGCAATTATGTACAGGGTGGTCGAAATTGGTCTGTTTTAACAGAGAAAACCTATTTCCTGACTAGATAGAGCAAAACTGACTTAGGTGTCATGGGCTCGATTTCTGAGAAATGTTTAATGGCAAAAACCGCCTGCCGATATTTTCACTGCCAACTGAGATTGTCCATAACTTTTTTATTTTGCGGAATATTAACATTCTGCAAAGACATTCTAAAGGCACTTTTTTATGTGCAATCCAGTGGCGTACTCAGATTTTTTCTATAGTTGTCCGTTTTATCATAAATAGGCAAAACTTTTTTTTTTTCAAATGGAAATCATAGTTGGCTATAAATTATAAAAAATGCTCGCGTTTAGCCCTTTTCAGTGATATAAAGTTGTAGGTACTTATTTTCAAAAATAACGAAAATATTAGGTGTTTTTGGTTTACATCGAAGTAGGCCTTGGAATAATGACGCGCGTTCAATATTTTGAATATATTGCTGTCAGATTACTGTAGTCTGGTGTAATTATTGCGTTTTGGTGTTATCTTTATAAAGTTGTGTTAAGTTGCTGACGAAATATGTTTGAGAATTATGAAAAGTATGATATGTTAAAATGTTACATATTATCTAACGAAGTTCCTGAAGCAGCTAGTGAATTATATTTTAATACATTTCCCGAGCGACGTCAACCGGATAACCGAATTTATCAAACATTAAAAAGTAATTTAGTAAATTACGGAAGTTTTAAAAAGTTAAGAACAAGACATTATGAACTAAAGGAAGAAAAGGAAATTCAGCAGCTAAATATAATTGGTGAGGTATTAGATCATCCTGGCACCTCCTCTCGAACATTGGCTAATATAACGAATGTTCCAAAGACCACCGTTTTAAAAATACTCAAAAAACATAAATTCAAACCGTACAGAACGAGAAGAGTTCATCAACTCCGTGAAGGGGACGCCGCTAGAAGATTGAGATTTTGTCAGTGGTATGAGCAAAAATTCATGGAGAATGAGAATTTTCCATTAAATATTATTTGGAGTGATGAATCCAGAGTAGATACTTCTGGTATATTTAATAGATATAATTCATATCACTGGTCCACTGAAAATCCACACGTAGTTGTGCAACAAGACCGGCAAGGTCGGTGTGGATTCAATATATGGGTGGGGATATTCCGAGGAAGATTTGTGGGACCTTATTTTTACGATGGAAATTTAACTGCAGATGATTATGTAAATATTTTGCGCACATATATTGTCCCTTTGTTGGAAGACATACCTTTAGCTGATGCCAGAAATATCTACTATCAACAATATGGTTGTCCCCCGCACAATGCAAGGATCACAACTGATCTTTTAAACTTCGAATTTCGAGAAAATTGGATTGATACCTTGGCCTGCTAGGTCCTGTGACTTAACTCCCTTAGATTTTTTTTTGTGGGGAAGATTGAAGGACTTGATATTTAAAGGAAGAACCTTTCACACAAAAGAAGAATTGCAAGAGGCCACTAGGCAAGCTTTTGCATCTATTAGCCCAGTTGAACTAATAAATAGTTGCAACTCGGTACGCAAAAGATGCTTAGTTTGTATTCAACAGGGAGGGGCTCAATTTGAACAACTTCTCTAAATATATTTATCAGAAACCTATCTAATTAAATACCTAGATTTTCATAATTATTTTTTATTTTCACTTGTAGCTGTAAATAGTAGTTTAGTTTGTTAATTTTGTTCAACTTTGCTATGTAAACAAAAAAAAATAAAAAAAATTAATAATAAATAATTAAAATAACGTTAGCTAGTGTTATTTAAAGTTGTGTTTAAGTTGCTAACAAACTATAAATCTTAACAATACATAATTGAGATATTGTCATCACAAATCAAAGCCTACTTCGATGTAAACCAAAAACACCTAATATTTTCGTTATTTTTGAAAATAAGTACCTACAACTTTATATCACTGAAAAGGGCTAAACGCGAGCATTTTTTATAATTTATAGCCAACTATGATTTCCATTTGAAAAAAAAAAGTTTTGCCTATTTATGATAAAACGGACAACTATAGAAAAAATCTGAGTACGCCACTGGATTGCACATAAAAAAGTGCCTTTAGAATGTCTTTGCAGAATGTTAATATTCCGCAAAATAAAAAAGTTATGGACAATTTTCAAAATGGCCGAAAATTGAAAAACGCCCTATATCTCAGTTGGCAGTGAAAATATCGGCAGGCGGTTTTTGCCATTAAACATTTCTCAGAAATCGAGCCCATGACACCTAAGTCAGTTTTGCTCTATCTAGTCAGGAAATAGGTTTTCTCTGTTAAAACAGACCAATTTCGACCACCCTGTACATTCGGAAGTCACGTTTTACGAACAATCTCAAAATACCATACTCAAGTATTTATTCAAACTTTGTTTACATCCCTGTACATAAAACGCACAGTAAAAAATATAATAAGAAAATTTAATTAAACATTTGTTTGCTCAAATTATATTTAATATAATGTTGGTTTTAAATAAACTTTAATCATTTCATTTTTTATGTGTCTCTTTAACTAACTGAGGCGTTGAATCAAACAAAAAATATTAATATGAATTAACTGTTGCTAAAGAAATATTTATTAAATGCAATAAATTTTTTTGATATCGGTTATAGACTCCCACTCCTATTCTGCAGCACTAGAGAATAGTACCACAGTTTCTTTTTGTGTGGCGTATCATAGAAAGTATTGCTAGTGTTCAAGTTCTGGTTAAATATGTTCTCGGTTATTAATGGCATACATTTGAAACGAGATAGCTTTTTCTCTAATTTTAACTAATATATTTCATTGTAGAAAACCCAAACAGTTCTCAATAAAAAAAAGTGCTAGCGCCTTAACAGCTTTATTCAAATAATTTTAAAAGTTCCCTTACACTTTCTAAAACATCCATGTTAAAATATCGTCACATTGGCTTTCACAAACGATGCATCAATATGCAATGAATATTAGTTTTGCTTAAACAAACCGTTATCTAGTAAATTTGGGTGATTATTGAATATGACTGCCACACTCTTTCTCTGTTTGATAGCAGAGAGTATGTATTTGTTTTAAGATAATATAATTCTACACTAAGTGGTTGATTGAAAGAGAGGCAGTAAAGTTAGTGTGCAAATCACCGACTGCTCAGTGAGATTGGTTCGTTTTTTATTTATAAGGGCGCCAACAGTTCTATACCAGTTGACTGTTAACCGCTCTAGATGTTATGAGTACCACTCCTCAAGACCACTAAGATAAAATTAATTAAAGTTAACAGTAAAAAAAACAAAAAAAAAGCATATTCATTAATTCAAATACAATTAACAATAATAGAATGAAAGAAAAGAGTATTATGTGAATCTAAGAGCAAGCAAATAACAAGAAAAATTTATATAACTAAGTATCAAATCCAATCACCAATATTACCTAACAAACTGACACCATTGTTTTATATCAAAATACCTTTCTAAAGCAAGTAAATACAATAAATCATAAATATCATCACATATTCCAGTAGTGTTACCTGTCTATAACACTTCTTATATACCTTGTATAAACTAACTAGATCTTGTAAGTTAAAATTTCAAGATGTGATCACACTTTACAACAACACTGTATCTTAAAGCCCACTATACGGTCAAATGTTGACAAAAACCTATAGATTATTGTGTCCTAAACTTATAATGTGATGATTTGAGTATCAGCATGAGTTATAAAGTAAAAATAATCTTATTGACAACACCAATAATCATGGTTTATGCACACCAGCAGTCGTTAGAACTTTATATCAAAAAGTATACTCTACACTCAAAAGAAACAGAAAAAGCCATAAAGTTGATCAGCAATAAACAATAAAGTCAATTCAGCACAAGGGATGTTAAAATTAAGATACTTATCTAAGTGTCCATCAGCATCGGTGACTTAGATCAGCAGTCTATGATGTAAGTGTCATCGAAGACATTTCCAGCAGGAAAACTGGGTACGTACACACTTAAGTACTAGGTGACAGACTTCTTCTCCACTTACAATGACACATCCAGGTTCAAACCCTGGTTAGGGGAACAGGAACAAAAAGTAGAAGAGGAGGGAGAAGAAGAAAAAAAAACCCTTATTTGATGGTAAAGGGTTTCTTATTAGTCATTTCGTAAAGTTTGTGCCAGCAAAAAGATATGGTAGGTCGTTAAATCCTCAAGTAGGTGGTCAAGTGCAGTTAAATCCTCACAATGAAGCGGAAGATTTCGCTAAGCAGAGACGGCGAGCACCTTACTAAATCGATAGGAGACTTACAATACCAGATTTACGGATTTTTATGCATTAAAATATAGTGATAAAATTAAAATGTTACACGACTTTGTTTACTAATAATTATATTTTTTAAACAAAGAAAAAATTCTTTTTGTTGATATTAAAGAATTTGTTCTTACTTTTAATAATAATCACTTTCAGACTTAAGACTTTGCTATGGAATAAAGCTCTGAAGATCTGTACTTACTTTTATTATAAATTATTCTTAGCTCCGGTGGAAAAGTGTATGTGAGTCCGTTGGTCATATTATGCATGTAAAAGGTATTAAGGTTCTACCGTCGGTTTCAGGATTTTATAATCGAAAAGTTACAGAATCTATTGAAATATTTCAACCTGCAAGAAACACAGATACGGGTTACGATCTAAATAATACGTGGAAACCGATCTAAACACAGGGTCACGGTTCATCCACTACAAGCCGGATATAAATAGCAGGCCTGAAAAACATGTTTTCTTAATTCGGTCTGTCTGCCTGTATGTCTATTCGTGACATAGCTAAGAAACTACTTACCCGATTGACTTCAAATTTTGGTCAAAAATTAAGGTTCATATGAGGATGACCTGGTAACATCTTGAGAATAATCCAATATGGTAAAACAAAATGGCGGCCTAGTGAAACGTTAAAAAAAATATTATTAAAAAACTACTTATCCAATTTATCTCAATTTTGCACAAACGCCAAGTATTATTTTGGAATCAACTGATAAAATTTTATTCAATTTACCTCAAATTTTGTACAAAAATTATGATGTACTACTGGTGTAAATTTTCAACAAGCCTGACAGAATCTTCTTTCTTGTTGGAATAGGTAAGTGTAAATGTATAGAAGGAAACAGAACACAGGAGAGAAGGGGTGAAAAGAATGCATTCCATCCATTTTTCGTTTTTTATTTTTTGTTTTGTAATTATTTTATTTCATTTTAACATTTAAGTTGCATTGTGATAGCGATTCACATTTATTTTTATGATTTTTTTTGTTTAACATGAACTATCCTGATTAATTATTTTTTTTTAGTACGTCTTCAGAACGTTTATACTCACTGTTGTTATTGTCGATCCTTATATGTTGCCGCCTGAAAGGAAATATAGCATATGTATATCTTGTAATTTCTTTTCCAGCCTTGATAAAGACTTAATAAAAGTCAAAACGTCGGCAGTTTCTAAATAAAAGGAGGTTTCATTTGTAGTCCTGAAACCACAAAAACAATGTATCACGTTAAAGAATATAAGAACATTATACTGCTAAAAAGTTATTTTGAATACATTTTAGGTAAGGTCTCTTTTGTCAAAGGCTCAATAAAGTAGACAAAACCTTTGGTTTTTATTACATAGTCCTGAGTCCACATTTATATAATATATAAACGACGCTACAAATTACGCTCAAAAATAATTCATAATATTTATGATTTTGCTAAACTGCAACAGAAGGAAAACCTCCGATTTATTATAGAAATAAAGCAGAACAAACAACAATATTTCAGTAGAAAAGTCCCAGGAAACTCCGGAAACTGTAGATAAAAATATATCCATTAGACTTATTGTAGGGAGTTGTTTGTTTATTCGAGAGTTACCGAACATGAAAGTTATGCCATAGATTCGTACATTCATAGAAAAATATTGAGATTCAAATGACGCTTGGAAATTGGAATTTTTCGAAGAATATGACTTCTATTTGTAAGGAATTCTTTTTACTTCCCTCATAAAAGGGAAGTATTGTAATAACGATAAAATCACCCTCTGAAATTTTTTTAGATATTATTTAATTCCCTCGGTCTGTCTGTCGGTTTGTCTGTTCGCTTATCCGATTGACTTCAAATTTTGGTCAAAAATTATGGTTCATATGGAGATACCAGGTAGCATTTTGGTAAAAATCCAATATGGCTTAACAAAATGGCGGAACAAAATGGTGGCTTAATAAAATATTTAAAAATTCACTCTGAAAAAACTACTTAATGAACTGATTTCTTTTATCGAGTTATTAAATCTCGATGGGCTGTTTACAAATATACAGGGAGAAAGTAAATAGTATTTTTATTATATTACCCAATATTATTAAGATAGCCACTTAATATTATTTTATATATTAAATGCCGAGGGACTAAATAAGAAAACTCGCAAAATATGTATTTGGTTAAAATTTTTTTGTTGGCAAAAACAAAAATACACAAAATGGCAAGCGCCTTAATGAAGTCGGAAGGCGGTTCGATTCAGTGGAACATTCAGGATATGTTATATTTATATATATATATATATATATATATATATATATGTATATATAAAATGGAATATATATAAAAACAACTACTCCCGCTATATATATATATAAATATAACATTCCTAATACCACGACCGGCATTGAATTACATTGTGACTCCTGGCTTTCGTTGGGAGCATTAAATGATAGTATGTTTTCATTCCACGTACACCAACGTCGTAACAAGAAAACTATCCTTGTTTGGAACATGTCCTGCATCACAGCAGACACAATGATCCATTCTAGTCAAACGACGATCGCGATTTCGCTCTTATTAGAGCTCATCAGGCCGCCATAGACTAGCGAGCCCCGTGTAGGGCAAAGGCACAAAAATATAAATATTTATATATATAGATATATATATATATATATATATATATATATATATATATATATATATATATATATATATAGATATATACAATGTGTCCCAAATTTGGCTTACATGCATTGCTATCTCGTAAACCGCTATAGCTACAGGGTGGGTTAAATTAGGAAAGTTTTAGAGAATTTTATTACAAATTTGATGACGTTTTGAAGTTTAGGATATCTTTTGTGGTTTTCAAGATAATTGGGAAAAATCAAAATGGTGCATTTTCAACTTTTGCCCGTAGCTTCTAAACGACTCGTATTATGGTTTTATGGTTTATACATTATTAGGGCACTTTTATTAGAGGAACATTATGCAGGTAAAACGAAGTTTCTAGCTTCAATTGTTTTTGAGATATTGGCATCAACTTTTTATTTTCTTACCGACGCCATATTGGATTATTGTATTTTTGGAAAGATCTTTTTAAGAGCTTTCCAATGATGTATAACAAGGTAAGATTATTATTTTTCTTGAGCTCTAAAAACCAAAATAATTGTTTTTTTTAAGTAGGCTTTGATTACGCATGGCGGCCATAATGAAACAAAAGAATGCCGCATGTCAACAATCATTTTGTGTTCCTGAATAGTACTTGTTATCATTTTCTCATTGTGCCGAGTTTTTACAAAGTTTATTTGAGTTTCTTATACTACTTAAAATGGAGGGTAATTATTCCAACGAAGAGAATTTGGATATGATAGAACTTTATTTTAAAGCAAATAGAAATACACAAGCAGCTGCGCGTTCATACGAAGAACAATTTCCAGACCGACATCAACCAAGCCAAAGGCATTTCAGATTTCTAATTGTTAACCTGTTAGCCTACGGGTCTTTTTTGAAACCGAAACCAAAGACCTATTCAATAGATAATGAAGCAAGAAACGCAGCTATAATAGAAAGTGTCAGGGACAACCCAACAACCTCAGTAAGAAAGATTGAAGAACAAACGGCAATTCCCAAATCAACCGTCCAACGAGTCTTGAAAAAACTTCACTTTCATCCCTATAAACCTACTATTGTACAGGGTCTTCAGGTAAATGATTTTGCTAGAAGAATCACGTTTAGTGAATGGTTCATCAACAAATGCCAGCAAATACCCAACTTTCATTCTAAAGTACTTTGGACAGATGAAACACGATTTACAAACTGTGGAATTTTCAATAAACATAATACTCATTACTGGGGCACCGAGAATCCTCATAATTTAGAAGAAAGACGTTTACAAACAAAATTTGGGTTCAATGTGTGGTGTGGCATTATAGGTAATTCCAAACAATGCACTTCTGCTTTAAATCACTCATAACAATTTGTATTTTAGATAACCGTTTGATTGGGCCGTTCATTTTCCAAGAAAATTTATCGGGTAACAGATATTTGCAACTATTACGGGAACAAATTATTCCAGAAGTTATAAATTCTGTTCCCCCAAACGACCTGCAAAATATTTGGTTCCAACAAGATGGCTGTCCGGCTCACGGTACCAGAGAGGTGATGGCGGTCCTCAGAAATACTTTCGGGGAAAATATTATCGCTAATAATGGCCCTGTTGCTTGGCCGGCAAGGTCACCGGATATTACTCCTCCCGATTTTTATTTATGGGGATACGCAAAAAATGAGGTCTACGAATTTTCTCCGCCAGAAAGTCTCAGAGAGCTAGAAGACAGAGTCCGAGATGTTTTTGCTAATATTAACAGGAACACCTTAAGAAGGGTTACACGGAAGGTATTGGAGAAATGTCAAAAATGTGTGGAAAATGGAGGGAGGCATGTGGTGTAACTTATATTTTTTTTATGTGTTAATTTAAATTTAGATTAGGTATTTTCAATAGTGTGATAGTTACATTTTAGTCACTAGGTATTCACTGTTAGTATAATATCTTAGTTGAAAATCTGAAACATCGATGGTTGAATTAATATTTTTACCCATAAGCTAACAAGTTTACAATTAGAAATCTGAAATGCCTTTGGCTTGGTTGATGTCGGTCTGGAAATTGTTCTTCGTATGAACGCGCAGCTGCTTGTGTATTTCTATTTGCTTTAAAATAAAGTTCTATCATATCCAAATTCTCTTCGTTGGAATAATTACCCTCCATTTTAAGTAGTATAAGAAACTCAAATAAACTTTGTAAAAACTCGGCACAATGAGAAAATGATAACAAGTACTATTCAGGAACACAAAATGATTGTTGACATGCGGCATTCTTTTGTTTCATTATGGCCGCCATGCGTAATCAAAGCCTACTTAAAAAAAACAATTATTTTGGTTTGTAGAGCTCAAGAAAAATAATAATCTTACCTTGTTATACATCACTGGAAAGCTCTTAAAAAGATCTTTCCAAAAATACAATAATCCAATATGGCGTCGGTAAGAAAATAAAAAGTTGATGCCAATATCTCAAAAACAATTGAATCTAGAAACTTCGTTTTACCTGCATAATGTTCCTCTAATAAAAGTGCCCTAATAATGTATAAACCATAAAACCATAATACGAGTCGTTTAGAAGCTACGGGCAAAAGTTGAAAATGCACCATTTTGATTTTTCCCAATTATCTTGAAAACCACAAAAGATATCCTAAACTTCAAAACGTCATCAAATTTGTAATAAAATTCTCTAAAACTTTCCTAATTTAACCCACCCTGTAGCTATAGCGGTTTACGAGATAGCAATGCATGTAAGCCAAATTTGGGACACATTGTATATATATATATATATATATATATATATACACACACACATACAAATGTAGGCTCTTTTCTCTGTTGTCTAAGGTTGTTATGGATTTAAATAAGGCACCGTAGTTGGAATATTAGGCTTATTTAATAATGAAGTAATAAAATGGTTAAATAGGGAATAAACACTTTAACAAAGCCGCGTAACAACAACTTATCGGTTACTGTGGTATTGTTTTATTAAACTACTTTTATACAAATTTGCTATTGAAGTCACGTCTTGATCTACAATAGAATTCGTTTTTAAAATACGTTTCGCCTTTAAAGTTTGGCTACTTCTTAGCCCTAACTGCGCGTCTCGCTTTTATGAGTGCTCGACTTTCACTCACTCACAATCATTGGACTAGAATGGATCATTGTGTCTGCTGTAATGCAGAACATGTTCCAAACAAGGATAATTTCCTTGTTACGATGTTGGTGTACGTGGAATGAAAACATACTATCATATATATATATACATATATATATATATATATATATATATATATATATATATATATATATATATATATATATATATATATATATATATATGTTTTCATTCCGGGTGTACAGCCGTTCTCTACTGTCGTTCTGAAAAGAACAGTTTTGCTGACGTTTCGCCAAAATCACATTTAGCATTTTCGAAGCTTTCTTTCTCGCGTCCGAATAGAGACTCTATTCGGAGATATATATATATATATATATATATATATATATATATATATATATATATATATATATATATATATATATATATATAAGTATATATATATAAGTATATATATATATATATATATATATATATATATATATATATATATATATATAGCCTCTATTTTTCGTTAGCCTCGAGTTTCTGGTAAAGAGATTTTACCGATTATTATATATCAAATTTTGTCGTATAATTAATAAAAAAATTTACTTATTTTAAACACGCTTTAAAATCGGAACAAGTATTCTATAATTATTTATTTATTGCCTACAAAATTACAAATGTACTAAAAAAGTAAGCAAAAAAATAATGTCAAATCTAATAAAAAAAATTTTAAATTAAAATTCACTGGCTAATATCCAGGAGCCAGTGGCAAAAGCTCTGAGAATCGCTATAAGGAATGTACAGAAACTTGTGCATGAAAAACAAACATAATTTACTTCCGAAGTAGATTAAGAAATGTACACGAAAAAATCCAAAGGAAAAAGACTTAAGTAACAATGCAAAAATGGATATTCATAATGCAATTTATGATTTATACACGTCAAAGACTAATATAATCCTTTTTAATATTATAGACTAAAAAATAGCTTCATCACTTAAAAAGTCCTCATCTTCTGAGTCGTCCTCAAATGACGCAATGATCATTGGTGCTATTTCGACATCTAGAACTCTTTCTCGATTCAATCAATCCCATATTAATTTCTCCGTATGTTTCACAGATTTCTTCCAGTACTCCGGCGTAATATAATTTGGTGAATCTTGCCAAAAAATTTGCACTTCCTCTGATGTAAGACCATCGTTCACGTGTTTTTCGTAATATGAGTTTGCCCCAGCCCATATTAATTCTATTGCGTTAAACTGGCATTGGTATGGCGGCAGTCGTAAAACCTCATGTCCATTTTCCAGTAATATTTCATCTACGGCATATATTGTTGGTTTTTTAATAGATTTTGCCATTAACAGAAGTTCTATTTTGAGCATATTGGGTAAAGGATTTTGTTTTATTAGCCAGTCATAAATATCACTTTTCTTCCCGGATGAAGTAGGTTGTTTATTTAAGATTCTTGAATGATAAGATGCATTGTCCAGAATGATTAAAGATAGAGCATCTAAATTTGGAATCAGTTGTTCTTTTAACCATTTTCAAACAGTTCATAGTTCATATTATCATGGTAGTCCATACTTTTAGATGTTGAAGAAAACAGTAAATTAGCACCTTGGAGAAATCCTGTTAAAGAACCTGCAGCAAAATGATGAACCGTTTTCACGTCCAACATCCCTTTTTTCGCTTGACACTTTTTACAGACTCGTCCTGCCAAAATTTCGAACCACTTCCATTAGAAAATATCCAAGTCTCGTCTAAAAATACCACTTTTCTAAATTTTGAATTAACATTTTTCGTGTATTTCTTTAAAAACTGGATACGCTGACTTGCTATATGTCGCAACTCGCATAAAAATCTTCGATTACAGTCCTTTTTATATCGAAAATTTAACATTTTTATTAATTTTGACAACGATTTTAGTCCAATTTCCAATATGCCTCGATTTTTTAAAGCTTCTTTTAAAACTTGAAGGGTTATATTAGTTTTTGATGTGTATAAATCGTAAATTGCATTACGAACATCCATTTTTACATTGTCACTTAAGTCTTCTGTCTTTGGCTTTTTTCGTGTACATTTCTTAATCTTCTTCGGTAGTAAATTATGCTTTTTTTCATGCAGAATTTTCTGCACAGTCCTTATACCGATTCCCAGAGCTTTTGCTACTGTCTTCTGGATATTGGCCGGTAAATTTTCATTTTCGTAATATTTTATTAGATTTAATACCATTTTTTCCGCTTGTGGATGCAAAAAACCCGAAAATTGTTTTCTATTACTCATTTTGTCACTGACTTGTCAATCTGACTTTAAAGTGACATTGCTCAAAGATTTTTGCAACTGCTGGTATTTATATGTTTATCCTCTTTTTTCATATGAAAATGCGGAGGATATGATTACACGTAATAAAAGAAAAACAAACTTAAAAAGTTTGTCGTTGATAAATCGTATAACCTGCACCATAACACTGCCTTTGACTATATCAAATATTGTGCAAGCATTAAGTGTGATATAGAGATAAAATCTTGCAATGTTGTGTTACGAATTCAAGATAGCGGATGACAATGTCGGCCAAATAACATGTTAAAAAAATTAACGTAAAAAATGTTCTTATTTATTTAACTGTAAATTTTAGAGCAAAAATTAAATATGATATAAGAATAAATGGTGCGAATTCAACCTGACGTAACAAAATCAATCAATGTGTTTCAATCTAGAAACTACTTATTTGAATTAATACGAAATTATGC